>CM053758.1:59845288-59861139 GCA_028658305.1 Pachyuromys duprasi | reverse complement strand
TCATACCAACCTGGGTCCCCCTTCTTGTATATCTTCCCTAGGTGTGTAGTTGAAAAGCTTCTGTAAAGCTAAGGACACTGTCATCCGAACGAAAGGACAGCCTACAGATTGGGAAAGGATCATTACCAATTCTACTACTGACAGAGGGCTAATATCCAGTATATATAAAGAACTCAAGAAGTTAAAAAGCAAGAAACCAAGTAATCCAATTAAAAAATGGGGTATGGAGCTAAAAAGAGAACTGACTGTAGAGGATTATAGAATGGCAGAAAAACGCTTACAGAAATGCTCAACGTCCTTAGCCATCAGGGAGATGCAAATCAAAATGACCCTGAGATTTCACCTTATACCCACCAGAATGGCTAAGATCAAAAACTCTAGACACAACGCATGCTGGAGAGGTTGTGGAGAAAGAGGAACCCTCCTCTATGGCTGGTGGGAATGCAAACTTGTACAACCACTCTGGAAATCTATTTGGCACTTACTTAGACAATTAGGAATAGTGATTCCTCAAGACCCAGCTATACCACTCTTAGGCATATATCCAAAAGATGCTCAAGTACACAACAAGGACATTTGCTCAACTATGTTCAACTGCTTTATTTGTAATAGCCAGAACCTGGAAACAACCCAGATGTCCCTCACTTGAGGAATGGATACAGAAATTGTGGTACTTTTACACAATGGACTACTACTCAGCAATTAAAAAGGAGGAAATCATGAAATTCGCAGGCAAATGGTGGGACCTGGAAACGATATCCCAAAAGCAGAAAGAAACATATGGTATATACTCACTTATATAGACCTATAGGATAGGAAGGTCACGTTCTATTCTTTTTATTACCCCATTATTTTATTTAGGTTGTTGTGCTATCTTTTTGAGCATTCTTTGTATGTTTGGGATATTAATTTGGGTAGTAATTCGGGATAGCAATCTTTTGTCAGATGTCTAGCTAGCAGTAGTTTCTTTCCTTTATTGTGTGCAAAAGTCTTATTTCTAGTTTTTCCCCTTAAGGTAATGTGAGTTGTTTTTTGTTTGTCCTTGTGCCCAAAAGAATCCCACTGAAACACTCTGTGGGAAGAAATTATACACTCTTTTCTTTTAATTATCTATATGCACAGCTTTGTGTGGCTATGTGCTTGAGAGTTTAGGTGTCCTCCAAAACTGGAGGGGTGGAATCCTTTGAGTTAGAGTTACAGGTGCTTGTGAGCCAGCTGATAGGGGTGCTGAGGCTTGAACTCAGGTCCTCTGTTAGAGCACACACATTTTTAACCAGAGGTAAGTCTCTCCAGCCTAGAACTTACATTCTTTTTCATTTCAGCCTCTTCCGTCTTATACAGAGAATGGAAGAGCTTCCCAGGCCACAGTGGTGAGGGTTCCAGACTTCAGGGTGAGAGAAGATTCTGTTCTGGAGGCTGAGATATACTTCAGGCAACTATTGAAGTAGAGGAAGTCAAGCCTGGGACCTCAGCACTCTGGAGGCAGAGGCAGGAGGATTGCTGCAAGTATGAGGCCAGCCCAGGCTCCATTGTAAGTATGTAAACATTAAGATCCGATTTCAAAACAAAACAACAACAACAACAACTCCAGTGAAGGCCCAGCTACTATACATCAAAGTTTTTAAGCTTTGCTAGTAAAATTAACAAAGTTTAACAAGCAAACTACCCCATCACTTGATATGAATATACTTGTTTCTTACCTAGAAAATCTAAATTCCTTGGGCCTCTTAGAATTCTATACCAGAACTTTCAGGGATGAGAAGACTTGGGAGATTTCCATTTTTCTCATTTCTCAATCCTTGATGCTTCAAACCATGCCCAACTCTTACATAAAGCAGTTCAAAAACCATTGACATAAGCCAACCTTTAGTGGGTTGGAAACATGAAAGTTGATTTTGGTGTCTCCTGAACTAGTTAATACTGAACTGTTTTGAACTATTTAATGAGAAAGGGAGAAATGTGCATTTGAAGATAATAAGGTAATTTGACATGTTGCTCTTTTTCTTGCCAAAATAATTAAACCTTTTTTTTAACTGAGGGGTGGAGGGGGGCGGGGTAGAGGGATAAGGAGGATACGGAAGCCAGCACAGGACACAACCTCTTTTCCCTTCTCACCTTAGCACCTCCATTTTCTTCTGGAATTCCCACAGGCACACGCAGAGCTCAGCCACTCAGCCAAGAGCAGCCAGCCCTCTCCCCACCTTCAAAGCTGCCCTAGCTTCACTGCTCAGCCTTATGATTAGTCGATGTCAGGCAATCTCTGCAAAGAAGCCTGGGAGGTTCCAGCAATTGCCCTGGAGCATCTCGTGAGAGAGTTCTAGCATCCTGGGAATGTAAAATGAGGATGATTTAAAATAAGGAGGCACAAGCCTTGAGCAATGTCCTCTTTGACCTTGTATTTTCTTCCCCAGAGAGGAGAGACATGCCCACAGCATGACTGCAGCGGAACACCTTTTCATAGAAGAATCGGGGTGCATGTGGGGGGCGGGGTGAGATACATGATCGGTCAACTGGGAAAGTGCTTGCTGTGCCAACACCGTGACATGAGTTCAATCCCCAGAAGCCACCTTTAAAGTACGCATTTGTAATCCCAGCTTGAAGAGGCGGGCAAAGATCTGTGGCTCATTGGTTTTGATGGTCTCACTTATTTGCCAAGGAAGAGACCCTGGCTCAAAACAATAAAAATAAAAATAATAAAACCATGTCAGTAGTACCTGAGAAACAACACCCAAGACTGACCTCTGGCCTTCACACTCATATATATACATTCACAACTATATGTGCGCTCACACCCATTCAAACATGCACCTACATGCATATAAATACACTCAGAAAACAGAAGACTGAAAAGGGTCCTGTTCTAGCTTACTTCTATGTTGTTGTGATATAATCTGAGCAAAAGCACCACCTAGCTGGGGAGGAAAACATTTAGTTGGCTTTTTCAGGGCTTGAAGGCGAGGCAAGAGCTCAAGATGTCACCCTGCAGGCAGAAACTGAAGCAGAGACCACGGAAGAACATTGCTCCCTGGCTTGTTTCCCTGGCTCACTCAGCTCCCTTCCTTATGTAGCCCAGGCCCACCTGCCCAGAGGTGGCACAGCCCGAAGTGTTTTGGCCCTACTACATCAATTATCAATCAAGAAAATGCTCACAGGCACGCCTCGGGCCAATCTGATGGAGGCGTTCCTCAACTGAGTGCCCCTGTTCCTCAGTCTATGTAGGTCTGTGTCAAGTTGACAAAAATTAACCAGCACAAGTCCCTCTTGCCCAGGTCTATGGGCAAGTTACTGGGTAATGTCACACATGAGAGATAGGAGCTTGATTTGCAGCCTCAAGACATGAACTGGCTTCTACCACGTTATGGATAGCTTTCTTTGACTATAGTTTCTATATTCTGAACTTGCATGGAACATTTTGGGTGTGGCTTACTGTCTGATTCAACAAAGGGCTACTGGGCTGCAGGGAGAGATGTGGCCCAACACTGTTGCTCATATCTCTTACTGCAAGAGAAGGTTTCCTGTGTGCCCATTAGCTAAGAATATGGTTGTGTTAGCCCCTTTAATAAAATTATCCTGATTAGGCCTTAGACCCCACTGTCCCCCGTTTCTGCAACGCTTTTAATTCCCGATTTCTCAAAAGTATGTCTAATAGTGAAATTATGTTCATGAGCCCCCTTGATGGGGTCTGTAGGGTCAATGCTGGCCCTCGCAGCTCTTCAGCATGGACTCATGTCTCAGGATTACAATGCATATGCTACCGAAAGGAATAACGTTTGGGGAGAAAGACAGATGTTGTCTGAAGGACCCATGGAAGCTAATAAATGAAACTTGGACACTCACAGACATATAGGGGAGTGTGTATTGGAAGGTACAGCTTTTACCATTGGACAAATGAGTTCTCCAGGTCTGATCAGGGTAGAATATCCTGGGCTGCAGCATCTTCTTCATGGCCTGTAAGTGCTCCCTGGGGCCAGGGTCACCCAGGCTCCCAGAAAGGCAGGTCTAGCAGGTAGGATGGTCTCTATCGTTTACCTCACACATCATTCATGGCTGTTAACTCTAGAGTCTGGTCTCACGGACACTGGCCATGCTGGGACACCAGGACAGCCTTCCCTCCCCAGCATTCCTTGACACAGCAGCCTCTTTCCTCAGCTTTACCTCTGGTTGAACTTGCCTCCCCAAGCTTTCGTCGCCATTGGTTCCCACTGAGCTGAACATTTGGCTGTGTTGGTATACTAATTGTGTTTTCACTATGTTGAACTCTCTGATCATTTCTTGCCTCTTAATTAATTCTCAGTGCCTTAGTGCTTTTCAGGGATGCTTTCATAAGGGCTGACTACACAAGACATCACTTCTCGGTCTTTTCTTATTTACAGCAACTTTTCCTTCCAAGACATTGTTCTTTTTTCCTTTTATTTCATTTTAACATCTGAAAACCACACATGGGTGTCCACAGGCATAGAAACACAGAGAGGCACAGGGATGAGGACACACACACACACCTTCTTGCTTTCCTTTTGTGGCTCGCTCTTGCCCTACATTTGCTCCTCTACGGGTGCTCTATGTATGTCACATAGGAAAAATGTCACAGCTGGAGTGAGAAATCTGGGAGTGGCATGAAAGGCAAGAGCCCGGATGATCTCATAACAATAAAACAGTGAGAGAATGGGTTAGCCGCCAAGCCCCAGAGTCTCCTCACTTACAGAGCCTAGGCAGGAGAGAGCTGTCGTAAGGAGAAGGAAAGGCCAGAGCAGCAACCAGAGTGAGGCCAGCCCCACTCCGAGTCAGGAGATGCAGATGTGAGGAGTCGCTGTGGAGAGGGAGACAAGCCTTCAACTTTGTTGCAGTTTTCTTCTACTGGGTTCAGCCTTTCAGGGTTTCAGACCCTCGGAGTTCCTTGGGTGCGGGTGCCAGGTGAGTCTGATATTGTCTGATCTCCAGGCAACAGGCATCATTTCTGCCCAGGCTCCTACCTTAGCCCTTTCTACCTCTGCAGCCCCAAAGAGAAGGAGAGCAAGGAGCTAATTGTTTCCCTGTCACAGAATATGACTTCCTGACTGAGCCAGCTGCCTCTGTCTCTGGCACTCCTCATTAGTCGCTTGAATTTGGATGCTTAAATAACACAGAAATGGAGGGGAAAGGAGTGTTATAATGAACAACCTTCAAGGAGGAAGGGAAATGAAAGAGAGGAGAAGGCAGCACATCCAAACACCCTGTGGCTCAAATAGACTAATGACATGACTCCGTATAGGTTCATAGATATGGAAACTAAGTCTAAGGACCACTAAATGAGTTGCTAAAAATGGTGTGGTTTATTTAAAAAAAAAAAAAAAAGCTGAGTTGTGGCCCACACCTTTAATCCCAGCACTCAGGAAGCAGAGGGAGGCCGATCTCAGAGTTTGAGGCCAGCCTGGTCTACAGAGCTATTCCAGGACACCTAGGGCTATTATACAGAGAAATCCTGTCCTGGAAAACAAAACAAAATAAACAAACAAAAACGTGGAACTGAGAAAGGACGCACAATTTTTCTGTTGTTCAGTACACTGAGAAAGGATGCACAATTCTTCTGCTGTTCAGTGTACAAGGTGGGCGGGAATCTAGAACAAGGTTGGGAATTTGGGCTTTTCCCCCTTTCTCTAAGTATCATCTCTGATCATAACCTAGCCTTGAGAGACACGGAGGCTGAGAAGTCTGGTAGGATTTGGCTTTTCAGGTAAGTAAGCTGATCTTTCAAGAGTAGGAAAGGACAGCTTGTCCCTCCTCAACAGAAGAAGGTCTGAACCTTCTTGGCAGTGCAGGCAAGTGTGACAGTATGGGCTGCCTTATCTGCCTGTATGCCATACTTGGCAAGGTCAATAGATTCTAGACAACATTTTGAGTTAACTACACTGGAAACAGTCAGTGGCTAGAGCGCGCATACCCATAGGCCCTTAGCTACTAACAAAGCACTATGTTAGGCCTACCCCATGTCCCTGACCCCCACCCCATGGTCATCCCTGCTGTGGATCAGAGGGAGTAACGGCACCATGGGCCAAAGAAAAGAAGAGTAAGGCTGTGTGTGTGTGTGTGTGTGTGTGCATGGAGATTAGAAGTTTGTTGAGCTTGCTTTCTCCACTTTGTTGAGGGCTTGGTGCTGTTTTGAATTTTAAATTAGGGGAGGTTGAAGACAGAATGTCATACATACCTTTCCTGGAACCTCTAAATCTATTCTTCCTGCCTTGGTTAGAGCTCATGTCTCGGAAGCAGCTTGCCTGCTTCCCTGTTAGGAAATAGAGGTAAGTAAGAGTTTGAACTTGGCAAGTGTGATAACAAATCATTGTAATCCCAGGACTCAGGAGGATGAGGCAGGAGGATCACCAGTAGGCCACCCTGGGCTATATAATAAGTTCCAGGACAGCCTGAGCTACATAGTGAGATCCTATCCTACCTTCAAAATTCTTTAAAGATTTATTAATTTTTATGTGTATGCATGTTTTGCTTGCATGTGCATGTGTGCACCATATACATCCCTGGGCATTAGACTTCCTGGGAATGGATCTGACGTGTGGGTGCTGGGAACTGAACTCCCATCCATCCTCTGCAAAAACAGCACGTGTTCATAACCACTGAGCCATCTCTCCAGCAATGACCACCCCCAATTTTTTAATTAAAAAAAAAAGATTTTGAGTTCATGCAAACCCTAATTAAAGGCAATGGTTGCAAAAAAAAAAAAAAAGATGGAAGTAGGAAGGGACTTGTTTATTTGAAGAAGAGGAAGAAGAAGGCGTTCAGTGGGAGGGGAGGGAGATAAGACAGCATAGGGCAAGCCCTGTGATCAGAATACATTACATGAAAATGTGAAGGACAAAATACATTGTTTAGAAAAGAACGTGAGCTTAGGGCTTCCGTTTTCCTAGGGAATCAACAATGTGTGTTTTGTAGGCTTTGAAGTACTCCATGTGAGTGAGGCTTGACAACAGGCATGGAGAAGGTGTTCACAAAGTGGGTGCTGGGTTCCACTAACAGTAGCTAACCAGACAGAATCTTTCCTTAGGGAACTGAAGAGCGTGTGTTTTCTACTTTGCTGGCCATGTAGCATCTGTTGCAGCCACCTGCCTTTGCTGTTATGATGTACAAATGGCCAGAGACAATTCACACATGAGTGACAATAGTGTGAGCCAGAGTGAATTGAATCAGAGGCAGGTCAGTTGGAATCTCATTTCTCCCCTGCCATTTAAAACTGTCAAACATCTTAGGCTGTGGGCTATTAGAAAAGGGGCAGCAGGTTGGATTGGACCCACAGGCTGTGGTCTGCCACCTCCTGTTCTATGTTCTAAGTGGCTCTCCCACACCCAGGACCTCTATCAAATTTATTTCCGCTCTCGCTAAGTGGAAGTTAAGCATGGGACACGAAACCCGTGATTAGAACCACAGAGTCAGTCTTGGACCCAGACATGCGATGCATAATCTACTGATGTCACCATTCTCTTCCCTCTGTGGAAGGAAATATTGCTTTAACTGGGTCTCCCCAAAGTGTGGACACAGCCAGTAGACTAGGGACAAAGAGGGATGTATTGACCTTTGGGTTGTTGGTGAGCGTGCCCACTCAGAGGTTCCTCAACAGCGTGGCCAGTTCCTCAAGGCCTCTGCAGCTAAGCTGCTACCTCCCACCCAGGCAGTAATGAGGGCCTTCACCAAAACATCGTATGTAGGTATATACCATGCCCGGTGTAACACAGATACTCAACAAATGTAGCAGAGATATCCAGGGTAACTGAAGCAAATGCAGCACCCCTAGCGTAACCCCTACTGGTTGCCACTCCAGTCCCTGCCTTTCTCCCCAGTCCGGAGAAAGACACAGT
The DNA here is from genome assembly GCA_028658305.1 of Pachyuromys duprasi. Taxonomy (NCBI): domain Eukaryota; kingdom Metazoa; phylum Chordata; class Mammalia; order Rodentia; family Muridae; genus Pachyuromys; species Pachyuromys duprasi. Next base: position 59,853,301 of record CM053758.1, on the reverse strand, counting down.
TTGAGGAAGAAATCTCGGCTCTTGATGAGGCTGTTCTCCCTTCAACAGTCTGCCATCCGGGTCTCACCTGCAGCAGGCTCACTCGGCTGCAAACATTCATCTAAAGTTAAATGCACAGCTATGTTGCTTTGTGCCTGTTAATAGTTACCAGTGTGAGTGCCTGCAGGGCTTTTCTCTGAGTAGCTTGGCCATCTTGTCCAACACTCATCAGGTTGGTTTTACCGGTGTCAGATAGAATGCTGTGATAACTATCTGAGACACCTAGTCCAAAGATAGGCAGCCATTGCTGAGTAGCTTCATAAATGGCCAGCTTCATTTATTCTTTATTTAAGATCATTTTCATGGTATTCATTCACTGTCATGTGATTTTTAGAGTCTTACTAGAATGTACAGCTATGAAGAGTTGTAACTGCAAAACAGCCTAATGTTTGTGATGCTCTTAATTTATTTTGTGTATAATTTTTATTCCATTCTAGAGTACAGTTGTCTTTTTCTGATGTGTAGGGTTTAATTTTTCTAATTCTCATACTGAGTAGTAATTATACAAGATAATGGGGTCAGGCCTGAGATATAGCTCAGCAGGTAAAGATGCTTGCCGCCAAGTCTGACGACTTCAATTCCCATGACCTGCACGGTGGAAGGAGAGAGCTGACTGTGGCAAGTTATCCTCCGCCATCCACCTATGGATGCCGTGGTGGTGTGCCCCCTTAAAGATGTGTTAAATAGCTTAATTTTAATAGGTTTAATTATGATATATATATATAATATTTTTATCAGAATCACTATCCCTATTACATTCTCTTGTAACTTCTACTTTTTCTTCTTTTCCTCCTCCTCTTCCTTTTTCTCCTCCTCCTTCTTCATCTTGATTTGTTCACGGGAGAAAATGTGCACAGTCTGTGTTTTTCTGAGTCTGGCTTTTTGTTGTTGTTGTTTAACATGACAATCTCCAGTTTCATCTATGAAAATGACAAGCTTTGATTTATCCTTCTGACTAAATAATGCTCCATTGAGCTGGTAGAAATGTGAATTAGTCTAGTCACTATGGAAATCAGTGTAGAGGTTCCTCAAAAGATTACAACTAGGAGTGCCATGTGACCAACTATGTCACTCCTGGGAACATACATGAAGGACTTTAAGTCAACATGACACAGAGATACTCACATGCCCACGTGTATTGCTACATTATTAACACTAGGCGGGACATTGAATTAGCCCAGATGTCCATCAAGAGATAAATGGATAAAGACAATGTGCTATGTAGCTCTCACTGGAGCTGCAGCCCACGGGAGCTCCTTTATTCTGCTGACTGACTTCCATTTTCTTCCTTTGTCAGATTCTAAAGAGGAACTTGGAGCAGCGTGTGCTCAGGTCAGCCAGGAGGAGCTGGTGTGGCCATCCTCAGCCTGGACCCACCCCCCTGATGAGGAACCCCCAGGCCAGAGGAACAGGCTCACTCCATACTCACAACCCTTTTCAGACTATGTTCCAGATACCTCAGACCACTAGAACTCCTCACCCAGTCACTGAATGCTCATCTCCAGGGTTGCACAGCCCTGCTTTCAGGGTCACCTCTCCTGAGAACCAATTGTGCTAGCAGTGGGCACAGAGATGGAGCCTTCAGTGTGGGAACATGTGGGCTACCATCTTCTCCCAAGGCCAGACAGACCCAGGGCCTTTAAAGAGAATGGTCTTGAAGCTAGCTGCTTCAACATAGTAATGCTAAATATGAACCTATCCTTCTAAGTGTTTCTGAGGGCACCTTGGTCAAGATAGGAGGGTAGAACATATTCTTACTGAGCGCTCAACTGTTTAGACATCGTACAGTACGAGACTCCATTTAAACTTGTGCCTGGAGTCCTGGAGGTTAAAGGAAGGTCCGGGTTAAAGAACGTGCTGCATCTCCCGTCTCCTGCTGTATCTATAGTTCCCTGTTATTTTTCCAGACACCAGAGCTGGTGTTGTACGTCTGTTTTCACACTCTCGGGCACTGACACCGTGGTTGTTCCTCACCTGGTAGGTGTGAAGTCGCATGCCCTCACCACCATCTGCGTTTCTTTGATCAACTGCAAGAATGAACGGGAAAGCCACTTCATTGAGCTTTTACTGCATGCCACGCCCCGTGATGAAGCGTTCTGCTTCTGTTTACACTTTGCTCCCCCAAGGAACCTCTTGAAACCCATGAGGACCTTGGGAAAAGAAAAAAAAAAGGATTTTCCAGCATGGCAGTCAGTGACCAGCACTCACAGGGTCGGAAGCCAAGTTTGTCCAAAATCTGAGATTTTTTAATCGTGCTATATACATGCATACACTTCCTAAATTATCCCCCGTTTGGTGGCTGACTTTTAACTTAATGTTTTAAACTTTTAACTTATTATTTAAAATTTTAATTTTGGAATAATTTTAAATTCATAGCAAATTTCAGAGATGGACAGGATAACTTTTGTCTGATGTTGCCTATTGCTAACATCATAAGGAAACTGTCAGCAAAACTGTTCAATAATTGCGAAAAGATTTAAAATTACACTGTGTCTGTGTGTACGTGTGTGTGTCCCTTTCTCTGTGTGTCTATGTATGTGTATCTCTCGGGGTACACGTCTATATGTGTGTGTGTGTGTGTGTGTGTGTGTGTGTATCTTTGTGTGTGTATCTGTGTGTGTATGTCTTTGTGTGTGTGTACCTATGTGTATGTGTGTGTATCTTTGTATCTGTACGTATGTGTGTGCGTCTATGTGTGTTACATCTGTTTATGTCTTTTTGTGTGTTTGTATCTGTGTGTATGTGCGCGTGTGTGTGCACGCACACCACAGCACACATGAGGAGGTCAGGGAACAACTTTGAGGGTCTGCCTGTCTTCTTCTACCATATGGGTCTCAGGTGCCCTTACTGCTGAGCCATCTTGCCCTTTCACTTGTCAATACTTTTATAATATTATCTAGTAGACTTTATTTAGATTTGGCGAAAGATTTTGTACCGTCTTTATTTTTTTTTAACCATTAATAATTTAATATTCTGCTGGGCACGGTGGCACTTGCCTGTAATCCCAGCACTTAGGAGGCACAGGCAGGCAGATCTCTGGGAGTTTGAGGTCAGCCTGGTCTACAGAGTGAGTCTAGGACAGCCAATGTTACACAGAGAAATCCTGTCTTGAAAAACAAAAAAAAAAAAAAAAAAGAATTTCATATTCTGGAACTGAGGGTATAATTCAGTTGATAGAGTACTTGCCCCCATGCATGAAACCCTGCACAGAGTGGGTGTACATACAGGGTGCACACCTGTAATCCTATCACTCAGGAGATGGAGGAAAGAGGAACAGAAACTCATAACTAACCTCAGCTATGCTATAAGCTTGAGGCCTGCCCAGCCTACCTGAAGCTCTGTCTCAATAATAAAAAAAAATTTTTTAAGGAATTTCATATTCTGAGTGGAAAGCTGTAAAATACGTGTTGGCTGACCTGAGCACACCCTGCTCCGAGCGCCTCCCTAGGGTACGTCAAGGGAAAGAAATGGAGGTCAGTGAGCAGAATAAAGGAGCTTCCCTGGCTGCAGCTCCAGGGATGAATGCACGGCACATTCTCTTTATTCACTTATCTCTTGCCGGGCATCTGGGCTAGTCTCACGTCCACCTATTATGGAGAGTGTAGCAATAAGCGTGGGTATGTGAGTATCTCTGTCATGTTGGCTTACAGTCCTTCAGACACATACCCAGGAGTGACATAGTTGGCCACACCGCACTCAGTTATCGTTAGGTTCTCTCCAACACTGTCCGCTCTTAGCCCATGTGTTTTGTATTGCTCTGTTCTATACCTTGTATCTTCCACCTCAGCAAAAAGACTCGCATGTTTCTCTTTCAGTTGGTGTGTTAATTTTTCACCGCTCCAATCAATCACTCACCAAAATAAAATCTGTTTTAGCTCGCAGTTTCAGAGGTTTCAGAGGGCAGAGCAGAAGCAGCTGTTTTGTGGTGTTCATGACATAAAGTGTGAATGCTTCAACCTAGTGCCTTCCTCTTTCCTTGTTTAGTTCATCCAGGCCCCAGACTATAGGTTGTTGTGATCCAAACACAAGGGAAGTGTTTCCCCTTTTAACTGGAAACACCCTCACAGATGCATCTAGAGCTGTGTTTTGCTGATCTCCTAGGTCCAGTTTCAGTCCAGTCAGGTTTGCAATCCCCATTAACCTTCACAGTCAGATCTCTCTATATTTTTTGTTGACTCTTCACTCAAAATGTGTACATCACTTATAGCCATTATGTGTTTCCCAAGTGTGTCAAATGTGTCCTAGCCTCTGACCTTACTCCCTCTGCTCTCTGTGTCCCCGAAAATGTCAGTCTGCCCAGGACTGAAATCCTGGGCAGTGGTTTCCATTTCTCAGAAAGTGTTTACTGTTGTAGTCAGTCTCTGGTGCCTGAGGGAGAAGACGACTAGCGCTCTTTAAAGATCCTTGCTGTTGGGCTGGAGAGGTAGCTCAGCAGTAAAGACCACTTGCTGCTCTTGAGGAGAACCCTGTTTGGTTTTCAGCACCATGTTCCACAGTCACCTGTAATTCCACTTCCAGGGAACCCAATGCCTTCTTCTGGCCTCCGCAGACACCAGGCATGCAAATGGTGCGCACACATACATGCAAGCAAAACATTCAAGCACAAAAATTAAATAAACCTTAAAAATAAAATATGATATAACCCAGTATATATATATATATATGTGTGTGTGTGTGTGTGTGTGTGTGTATACATATATTATCAACATTCATCAAAACTTTAGAAAATAGAACTTTTCTGTGAATGAGAAGTCAGGACAAGCCTGATGTCAGCTCAGAGTGATATCACCTTCTCCAAGATGTCCTTTCTTCTTCCCACCACCCCAGTCTGGAACAAAGTCTTTCCACACTGTGGATATGGTCTCTATGCCCGTCTCTCTTTTTCACAATGGTGAGCCATGGAACAGGCACATGCATGTTTAAAACCCCTGTACTTACAGCACCAGGAAGCAGGCAGAGCATGGCATGAATGGGCTTGTCGGCTTTTCCTGTCTAGGTATCCCAGCAACAATACATCATGTGAAATGTTGTACTCTATATTTAACTGAGTCTATTTCTGGGCTTTTCTTTCTGTTCCAAAGATCTATATCTGTTTTGAACATTCATAAACAAATTATAGACATTAAATTTTAATAGTTTTATCGTAAATGCTTCTTTTTTTGTTTTCAAAATAAAATGTTGAATTACTTGAAGTATCTCAAAAATGATAACTTTTTTATCATGATCATAGTAATCCCATAAAATGTTGCACACAGAAAAGCTGTCTTATAATAACCCTCAGCTCTCAAACATAAAGCACCCGATGTTTTGTATATTTGTCATAGGATTTTCAACTTGACACAAAGCTAGACATTTCTGGGGAAAGGGAATCTTAGTTGAGAAATCACCTCCACCAGATTGGTCCGTGGGCATGCCCATGGGGCATTGTCTTAACTGTTAATTGATGTAGGAGGTCTCTGTCACTGGGCAAATGGGACTGGGTCATTTAACAAAGGCAGGTGAGCGAGCCAGAGGAAGCAAGCCAGTGAGTGAAGAAGACGCATTGCATTCCTCTGTGGTCTGGGCTTCAGTGTGTGCCTCTCTTTCCGCTGTGATTAACTGTTACCTGGATGTGTCAGATGAAACAAACCCTTTCCTCCCCAAGTTGCTTTTAGTCAAGGCATTTATCACTGCAGCAGAAACCAAACCAAGAGAAAAAAAAATTATTTATATTGTTTTCTTTCTGAAGATTCAGTATTTCTTTTCATATTTATTTATTTATAAGACAGGGTTTTTCTGTGTAGCCCTGGCTGTTCTGGGACTCCCTCTCTAAACCAGTCTGGGCTTAAACTCAGATATTTGTCTGCATCTGCATCTCAAGCAGATTCTGGTTTTGTTAGTTTGGTTGGTTTCTTTGGTTTTGGTTTTTCGTTTTTGTTTTGTTTTTTGGTTTGGTTTCTTGTTTTGGTTTTGCTTTTGGTTTTAAGACAGGGTTTCCCTGTGAAACATCTCTGGCTGTCCTGGAGCTCTCTTGGTAAAGCAGGCTGGCTTCGAACTCACGGAAATCCACCTGCCTCTGCCTCCTGGCTGCTGGGATTAAATGTGTGTGCCAACACACCCGGCCCAGATTCTGTATTTCTGAAGCTCAGTTCCCTCATTTTGTTTTGTATCTTCTTATTGTATTGTATATAGCCAACTGTATATTTAAAATGTTTCCCAACAAAACAAAAAGATCCAAGTAATCAGCCAGGCAGTGGTAACACACACCTTTAGTCACAGCACTTAGGAGGCAGAGGTAGGCAGAGTTTGAGGCCAGCCTGTTCTACAGAGTGAATTCCAAGATAGCCAGGACTGCACAGAGAAACCCTATGAATCTATGAAGTATTTATTTCCCTTACAATAAGGAATTTCCAGAAGCAATATGATACTCTTTTCAAAAATGTTCTCCAAGTTTTTCCTTACAGGATTTTGTAATTATCTTTGGATGTGTTTATCTGGTATCGGCTAAGGTCTGATATCATGCCCTCTGTGAAGAATGGCCTTCTAGTCTTTCTTGCATGGTTTATTCTACCCATTGCCTAAGTCAATGGAGTTATCTAAAGGAAATGAAACTAGAAGTTCTGACACACATTTGTTCTAAGCTTAGTAGAAGGCAAAAGGGGAGTTGGAATTCCATAGCTCCTTGGCTGATGATGGGTCAGAAGGGAGGTGTTCCTGGGTGAAGGTTGAGGCATGACAGGAACCCTCTTTTCCTCTTCAACTGAAGCATTCAATAGCATTAACTGTTAAGTCCTTTCCACTTATGGCAATATGGTTAGTCTTTCCTGGGAAACATGAGCCCTTGGCAGTACACAAACATAATTCTGCATTTCATTTCTATGCTGAACGCTCCCAGCTTTGACAACAAGGTGCCTATTTTTTTTTAACCTATGCTTTTTCACCCCAATTCAAATCAAGGAAGAGAGACAGAAATTTGACTTGGAGCTGGAGAGATGCCTCAGCAATTGCTTATCCAAAGGACGTTGACTAAATTCCAAACACCGACTTGGTAGCTCACAACCATCTACAATTGCAGTTCTGGTGTATCTGATACCCTCTTCTGACATCTGAGAACGACAGGGGTGATAGTAGCACACACACAGACCTACATGCAGGCAAACACTCACACATAAAATAAAACATGGATAAATCTAATTGGAATTTTTATTAAAACTGTCTTCAGGCAGTATATGTTTCCAATCTGTTCTGACACTTTCTGCCCATGTCTGCCCTAAGGAGGCCTGCATTGATTTCCTCTGTGCCTCAGTTACCTTTAAAAAGTCAGCAGATGACTGTCAGACTTGTGGGAATGTTGACATATCCTTGTTAACATGTTTTCTGTTGGCTTGGTTTGGTTAACTGATAGATTGACTGGTGATTGGTTGATTAATGGATTTTTTAATGTAATTTATTTATTTTTATATCAATCACAGGTTAGGTACTTTGCATCCCAGGCATAGCACCTTCCCTCATTCCCTTCCACTCTCCCCATCCCTCCTCACCTCCTTCCTGCCCCCTCCAAGTCCACCAACGGGGGAGGACCTCCTCCCCTTCCATCCAACCCCAGATCATCTTGCATCCTCAGGGCTGGCTACAATGTCCTCCCCTGGGATCTGGCCAGGCTGTTACTCCTGGCGTGTGTGAGGGAGGATCAGAGAGCCAGCCATCGAGTTCATGACTGAAACAGTCCATGTTTCCCTTACAAGGGCCTTCAGTTGGACACCGAGCTACCATGGGCTACATCTGAGTGGGGGTTCTAGGCCATATCCATACATGGTCCTTGGTTGGAGAAACTGTCTCTTATAAGACCCCTGTGCCCTGCTCAGTTTGGTCTTTATGGAGCTCTTGTTCTCCCCAAGTCTTACTAACTTCCCCTATTTTTATTATTACTTCCCGTCCTCTACCGAAGGCTTGGTTGTGAGTCTTAATATCTGCTTTGATACATTGCTATATTGA
>CM053758.1:59832397-59844788 GCA_028658305.1 Pachyuromys duprasi | reverse complement strand
TCTCCTGGTCACTGTATTGTTACTGCTGTCCTAGTCCTCAGACACAGTGTCCTCTCGTGGCAGCCATCTTGGATCTCCGTCGATTAATGGATTTTTAAAAAGACTTTTTTTTTTTATGTATATGAGTGCTCTGGCTGCATGCACACCTGCATGTCAGAAGAGGGCATCGGATTCCAGTATAGGTGGTTGTGAACCACCATGTGGTGTCTGGGAATTGAATGCAGGACCTCTGTAAAAGTGGACAGTGCTCTTAACTGATGAGCCATCTTTCCAGCTTAATTAAAGGATTTTTAATGATACTGAAACAGACAGATGTTTCTTTGGTTGTTTCCTGGACCTGATGAAAAGCCACATCGATGAAGAAAGTTGGGGCTCACTCAAGCCTGAGGGCCAAGGCTCTCCTTATGAAAAACAGATAAAGGTCCAGAATTTCAGAACATGTCATTAAATTTTACCACTTGGAGAAACTATTACATGTGCTCCTAGGAAACAGAACTCGACCCACTTTCTGGAATATTCTTTTGCATAAACTCATTACTGTACTGTACTGAACCCTCCTTTGCCCTACAAGACTGGCAGTGTGACCCCATAATCTTGGCAACTGCAAGCATTTAGGTGGCACCCTGAGGCTGCACAGGGAACTTTGGCTGAACAGGAAGAGCATGAGTGCATGGGCCGTGAAGGCAGACCAAGAGAGCATGCGTGGGCCGGGAAGGCAGCAAAACCACAAACAGCAGAACGGTCAATAGTGGCACCATGCACACAGTAGCCGCTGCCACTTGGGGCAACTTGTGTTACAGCTCAGGGAAATTCCATGCAGCTTAAAAGTCACTCCCTGCTCCACCACAGGGGCCACGTATCAAGGGCTCAAGCGGCTAGTAGCTCCAGTATTGTATAGGACAGATTATAGACCATTTCTGACACCACAGGTAAGTGCTGGAGCTGGCTCAGAGGAAACGCTTGTGTTCACCAGATGTGCATGCGCGCACACACACACAAAAGAGGAGGGAAGAAGAGAGAGAGAGGAAGAGAGAGAGGAAGAGAAAGAGAGAGAGAGAGAGAGAAGGGGAGAGCTGCAAGGAGAGTCATGGCATTCCAAAGGCTTGAGCTTAGCTGTTGACCCATTACCATGTTCACAGAACAACACTGCTCTCAGAAGTGATTATACAGGAAGTTGAAGGGAGGCCTTTGTTTCCAGAGCCTTCTTGGAGAACAGCGTAGAAGAGGAGATTCCCCAGCACTGATAGCAAGCAGTAATCCATTCCCTTTCCAGACAGCCCCTCCCTCATTGTATTCCCAGTGTGCTAGACTTTCGTTTTACAATGGCAGGCTCCCTGGTCTCACATGATAAATCATCTTTATTTATTCAAGGCTGAAAAGGAGCCAAAAGCAGACGGTCAGTGAAGAGCGTGCCAGATGGCTGCCAGGAGAGCCCTTGCAGAGCATATGTGGACCTGCCCATTCTAGAACATTCTTTGTGGGACAGCGTTTGTCAGACATTTTCCAGTGTGTTGTGGTTTTGTCCCTGACGCTTGATCATAAGATGTGTCACCCAGAGAGTTCCACTCCTTCAAAGGAGACACGTGAGTGCAGAGATGATAGCCTTTTTAGTCCAATATGACCCTGCTCAGTCTCTGACAAACCTTGCTGGCCCCTTTTGGAAACAATGAGCAATGGTTACTCTGTAGAGTGTGTAGGATCAGAATGCCCCCAGGGCAATAGCTTGGTCTTAATAAAAATTCAAGTTGGCTTATGATCTTTCAGACAGCGGCTTCTATGAATGGAAGTTTTTTTTTTTTTTTCCTACTGGAGAGAGATCTCTGAATTGTACTCAACCACAAATGTCATGAGCCCAGAATGGTCACAGTCTGAAGCCAAACAAATGCAAGGGAACACCCACACTAGAAACAGGGAACTCAGCACTGGAAAGAAAGCCAACCTTGTAGAGATGGGATCAAAAATTCTAGTGGGTTTTGGAGAGGGAACTTGTCCAGAGGGAATTAGAAGACATTATCAAGAGCCATTAACTCCACATCATTTGTGCATCTCAACTAAGCTTGCTCCAGGCAGAAGGAAAGATGCAAGGTATAAGTCCAATCAACAGGAAACTAACAGGTGGGTCACAGCTTGTAAGCAGGCAGCTTGGAATACAGAGATCTGCTTTTGCATTGCAGGAATGGTGTTTGTGAAAGCAAATGCCTAAGGGTTTCCAGTAGCCGGGCACCTATCAGAAGGCAAGAGTACAATTATAGCATTAAGAATGTTTGACCAGGTCTAGTGGCACAAGACTGTAAATCCAGCTCTTGGGAGTGTGAAGAAGAAAAGTCACAAGTTCAAGGCCAACCTGTACTAAAATAGTAAGCTCCTGTATCATGAAAAGACAGAAGAGACTTGGGGAGAGAGTGGTGAAGATGGGAGGAGAAAGAGAACAAGAAAAAACATAAAAAAATAAAAGGTGCCAACTAATGGTGACTGGGTTATCAAACTGATTCAGTCCTTTCAAGAACACCCAGACTACTGGGAATTTAAAAAAACATGTTAGTAAATAATTTTTGGTATCTTGCAATGGGACCCCTAGAGAGAAGAAGCTGGGGTCAATACTTATGTCAAGGACTATGTCCTATAGGACTCGGAAGGAAGGAAATCTGAGAAGGCATCCAAGTAGCTCTCATTGTGAGCAGGGTCCTTTGGACTATTGCTATCTACACATCTCAGAGACACAAAGACTCATGAGATGGTAGCTGGAGTCAGTCATGAAGGTTAACTTAGGAAGCTGACGCAGGAAAATCTCTTGAGCCTTTGAGTTAAAGGGCAGCATAGCCAGCAGGGAGAGATCTCATCACAGAAACTAAAGCGCAAGACTCAAACTGTCAGCTAACATGTAGCTTAGCTCAGGAAGAAGCCGGGGAACGTTTAGCTCAGGATTTCATCACTCACTGTGGTGGTCTGAGTGAAAATGGTTCCATTGGCTCATATATTTGAATGGTTAGTCCAAGCTTGGTGGAAATGTTTGGGAAGGATTGGGGGTGTGACCTTGTTGGAGGAGGTCTGTCTCTGGGGGTGGGCTTTGAGGTTTCAAAAACTCGCACCATTCCCGATTAGCACTCTCTGCCTCCTGCTTGTGGGTCAAAGTGTAAGCTCTCAACTACTGCTCCAGTGTTGTGTCTGCTTGCCCACTGCTGCTGCCATGTTCCCCACCATGTTGGCCATGGGCTCTAACCCTCTAGAACCATGAACCCAAATTAAACTCTTTTATAAGCTGCCTTGGCCATGATGTCTCCTCATAGCATTAAAAAGGCAACTGAGACACTTGTGTTTGTTATTTACCATGCATGGTTATTATGACAAACTCACTGAGGCTTTGGAGAGGAGTTTGGCAGTAACTGTTGAGCAGTTACATATGAGCAATCACTTCTGTTCACATATACTCTGCATGATTGCCCATAATCATAAACACTGGAGGCAATGCAAACTCTCCTGTAAGGAATTAACTGTCAAATTATCAAACATATACAATGGCATATGACGGAATGACAAAAAAAAGAGTGAGCTATGGTGAACAAACAGATAGCCACATTTTATGTTCTTTTTAAGTTGTACATTAGTAGTCTGTATAGTAAGTCTCATAGCAGTTATGTGTGCATTCACCCACAAAAAGATCTCCAAAAGAGCTTGTCAAAAAATGAAAGACTCTGTGTCTGCAGAAAGTGCAGAACAGAGGCGTCTGCTTATTATAAGCTCTTCTGCTTAATTAGCTGGGCAACAATTTTTTAAAGAATTTTCTTTTTATTTGTGCATGCATAAGTGTGTGTGTGTGTGTGTGTGCCTCAGAGGTCAGAAGAAGTTATATGGTGTTATAGGAAGTTATGCTCTGAACAGTGTAGGTGCTGGGAACCAAACTGGGATTCTCTGGAAGAGCAGCAAGCACTCTAATCCAGTGAGCCATCTCTCCAGCCCCCACAAAAACTTTTTGTAATATTAGTAATAATGACAAAAACTTTAAAGCTAATGAAAAGGAGATGCTGGTCTGAAATCAAATCAAGTAGAACTGTCACCAACCAGCTGCCTGAGATTCTTGGGCTCTACTTGGATGGAAATCTTGGGACATAAGATACTCTCAAGTGCTGGTTCTGGCAGCTTTGTTGTCCCTTGGGGAGGGGGTGGGGGGAGGTGACAGCAGGAGAGGCAGCAGTGGGCGGGAGCAGCAGCAAGTGGATTGGGCAGCCCTGATACTCTAAAGCTGCTGAGCAGACCTAGGGCAGGATTCCTCCCTCAGTCCCTGGCAGCAGCAGACACTGCAGCCTCACGTCTGGCTGGGCTTCCGTATTGGAATTCCCAGCCCTTGGTAGTAACCACTATTAGGGTTCCCAGGCTTCAGAGAGCTTCATAGCTCCCTGGAATTCTGCCAGTGACCAGGGTTGCAGTTTCTTTTCTGTGGCTCTTTGCAACCGTCCATCCTTCAGCCTCCGCTCTTTCTTCTCTCTGCTTCTGTCATCTGCCCTGGCCACTTTTCTGTTCAGCGGCCTCTTCTTCAGCAGCCCAGCCTCTTCCCCAGCTGCTAGGAGCTGGCTGCCTTTCCACTTGTGTAACTTAGCCTGTGGCTGCTCAGCTGTGAAAGCCACTGCGGCTTCCCTGGCCCTGCCGCTTCCTCTTTCATGTTACCGCTCAACTCACTTTACTAAACCCAAGCAAGAGACGTTACTGTGTCTAACACCACCAGGGAAAGCGGTCCAGGAGCATGCCTTCCAGCTAAAGGAGCAATGAAGCCTGAAAAGCCAGTCTATGTACCCAGAGAAAGGGCGCTTGAACCTATCACAATGTACCTCACATGCAAATGATGGTTTATGTTTGCACCAATCACAACACATCTGGCCTACAAATGCTGATTTGTCTCTGCACCAGTTACAACAGCCTTTCTGTAAGCCCACCAGGGGAAGTGCTCTCCCTCAAGCCCACGTGGAAATAGTAGCAGAATAGCTGTTCACCAAGGCTTGTGATAGCAATAAAGCAAGGTAAAAACACCTCTTGAAACAGCCCTGGTTAAAGCTGCACCTTCAGGAGCCGGAGCTGTCAGCTGCAATTGTCATTGTAGTTTTCTCAAGGGGAGCATAGATGGTAATTTGAATGAAAAATGTTTCCAATAACTTGGGCATTTGAACACTTTGTCCCCAGTTGGGGACACTGTTTGAGAATCTGTGGGGGCTCGCGTTTGTCATTGAAGATGATATCTCTCAGTTTCCTGCTCCAGCTACCAGCTGCCATGGCTTCCTTAATGCTATGGACTTTTGGGAACCATAATCCCAAATTAACCCTTCATTCATTCATTCTTTCTTTCTTTAGATTTTTCGAGACAAAGTTTGTGTGTGTGTGTGTGTGTGTAACAGTCCTGGCTGTCCTGGAATTTGCTCTGTAGACCAGGCTGGCCTCAAACTCAGAGATCTGCCTGCCTCCGCCTCCTGAGTGCTGGGATTGAAGGCGTGGGCCACTGCCACCCAGCTTCAAGCCGTCATTCTCTAAGCTGCCTTGCTCACGGTGTTTCATCACAGCAAGGGAAAAGTAGCTAAGACAGCATGGAAATGTTTGAAAAGTGTGTTCCAGGCTGCTGTTTGATTGACGGAACTTTTACTCAAAGCAGCCAGGGGAATAAGGCCGAATCCATCACCTACAGATTAGAGAGTTAAATTACCTTAGTTCCTAAAAGCCTTTGTTTATTCATTGGAAAATGGACATCAGCAGGGGTGCTTTCGAGGACTTTTTTTTTTATTTCTTAACATTTATGTGTGTATATGAGCACTCTCTTTGCATGTATGTCTGCCTGACAGAAGAAAGCATCAGGCAGAAGAAGGCATCAGAGCCCACTATAGATGGCTGAGAGCCACCATGTGGTTTCTGGGACTTGAACTCAGGACCTCTAGAGGAGTAGCCAATGCCCTTAAGTTTTCTTTTATGCATTTGTGCACAACATGTGTGTGGCTTGGAGGCCAGAAGAGGTCCTCAGAACCCTGGGAGCTGGAGTTACAGGAGGCTGTGAGATGCCCAGGGTGCTAGGCACCTAACTCACAGCCTCTGGAAGAGCAGCAAGCACTCCTCACCACTAGGTAGTCTCTTGGCCCCACAATGAGAACTTCAAAATGTTTCATTAACACTAATAGTTAAACAACCCTTAACATCTGTCTACTGTTCCAAAGAAATGTGAGTCTCTTTGTCTGCCCAAAATAAAATCAAAACCAGACTTGAAAAATCTCACAAAGTCTCAGCCTTCTACGAAAGACTTCAGGCAACTGCGTAAAGCTGGGAATGAGACAGGTGGTCTTTCCTGGAGAAAAGCACACCAGTTGGTGGTCCCATGCCAAAGGGCCAGTCCTGAAAACATACACACAAGTAACATCTATGGATTTAACAGGTTATATTTAGGAATAAATGTGTAGATCCCAAAACATATATGCATACAATCACAACTGATGAAAAAGAAAAGCTGTGAGTTTGAAAGAGAGCATGGAGGGCTATATGAGAGGACTTGGAGGGAATAGAGAAACTTAATTAAATTATAATCTCAAATCAAACTTTAAAACTTAAGAAAAAATAAAGTATCTATTCCATTTCTTCCCCCACAGAGTTTGTACATCCTCAGAGACTGGGAGCCTGAACACAGAATGCACATGGAAGCAGAAGGAAAACTAGAAAAATTCAATTCATTCCTAGTTTTCTACTGCTGGGCTATTGAGAGCAGGTTTAAGTGTTCAGAGAAGTGGGAAGGGCTAAGGCGAGGAACAGCTAGCTCACATCCTGACTGGTTACACAGAACAGACATGCTCAGCTTTGCCCTTCCTTCGCCCGCCAGGCCCAGGTCTGTGACTGCTCTGTTTCCTTACTGCTTTGCCTAGAGAGCAGGCCAGGAATCTGTCTTTCCCCTTTGGTCTTTTTCCATTTGGAAGCTTGTCTCCTGCAGTGGCCTGAGAGGCCATCTCCTGACATTGTATGTGCACACGGGAGCAATCAGAATTCCGAACTGCAGCCCTTGTGAACTTCTGGCTGTGTAAATGTGGCCATGCAGCACAGAGGCCTCAGTGCATACGCCAACTCAGAGCAACTGCACACACTGATTCCGTGCACCAAAACGTGGGCTTCTTTTCTACGTCTCATTGCCAATCTTCCTTGAAAAGATTGAAGGAGACACCACAGCTTGGGCCTGGGCATTCCCCGTGTACGCTTCGTAAAAAAAGAGTCTGCTGTCTGTGTGGCCCTTGTTCTTACTCACAAGCCTCAACCTCCCTTCCCTGGATCCCCACAGCTAAATTAGAAACTTCACACATGAGGTGCAAATACACAAAAACTTAGCGACGGTACAAACGGCACTTTTAATTGGGAAACAGCCATGTGTCCACTTTGTCTGCTGTCCACTCTAACTCAGTCTCTCTGTGCATTTGGTGCTGGTTGCTTTCTAGAATTGCTACGCCCCCTGTATTGTTTTCCCCTTCCCTTCCTTTCCTTTTGTCTTGGTTTGCTTCCTGTCCCTGTGACAAAACACTGACCAAAAACAACATGGGGCGGGAAAGGTTTATTTCAGCTTACAATTCCCAGGTCACACTCTGTCTCCCTTCACTGGAGGAAGTCAGGGCACAAACTTAAGGCAGGAAGCCAGAGGCAGGAACTGAAGCAGAGGCCATGGAGGAGTGCTGCTCATTGGCTTGCTCTCCAGTGTTCAGCTACCTTCTTTATGCCTCCTTATTCAGGGGTGACTCCACTCACAGTGACCCGGGCTTTCTCACATTAATCATTCATCAAGAAAATGCCCCCCACCTCTGTCATGTCTACAGGTCAGTACGAAGGAGGCACTTTCTCAGTTTGGGCTACCTCCTCCCAGAGGACTCTCATTTGTATCCAGTGGACAACAAGCTAACCAGCGTATCTTTCTTCCTTACTTTCTTTTTATTTCTCTTCTTGTGAATGAAACAAGAGGGCCCCAAAGTCCTCACTGCCTTAATAAGCCTACTTGAGCCATCCCAGCTGATGGATCTAGCAGGTATTAGTGTATATTGCTGGCCACAGGAGGCTGTTCCAAATACATCCTTCCCAGGACCTCAGTGACACTACCATGTGGTGGTCCCACAGCCCCATCTTTGTGGGAATGGATAGTCCATTACTTTTTTGTTTGTTTGTTTCTATCTTTTGAGACAAGATTTTTCTGCATAGCCCTGGCTGTCCTGGAACTCACTCTGTAGACCAGGCTGGCCTCAAACTCAGAGATCCTCCTGCCTCTGCTTCCAGAGTGCTGCGATTACATGTGTGTGCCACCACACCCAGCTAGATACTTTCTGTTGTAGAAATTTTCCAAATGAATTTGAATCTTATCTACTGGGCCTTTCATAGGTGAGACTATGTTCCCCCCTCAAGGTATAATTGTCCTGTCACTCCAGTGACAAGTGGGAAGTTTCCCTTCCATGGCACTAACCTCTTGAATAATCACAGCTGCTTTGTCTACAGCATTGATGGTGCTTTTCGTATCTCTCTGCTCCATTTCGTGCTTTAAATTCCACAGCAAACCCTACTAAAAGCAGTCAGCAGAGATCACACTGCGACCTGAATGTTAGGCTGTCATGAAGTTTTCTCCACTGAATGAATTAGCCCATTACTTTTGAATTCAACCTTATTCAAAATTTCAGGACACGGGCAGAATATTCTAGGCTGGCTATTTGCCGGAATGTGACAAGAATAGCTGCTTGCCCGTTACTGATACTCTTTTCCTCTTGGAAACCTCATGAAGACACTCTTGTCCACATTTCTACCACCATTCTGGTCTCATGAACTTTTGCCAGGGTGGTCCATTGAGCTCTACTTACAGCATCTTAGGTCTAACTCCAAACTCTACCACCTCCCACAGTCCTCCTGCAAACTTGTCCAAAGGTCGGTAAGCCTACAGGGTTGTGTCCATCGTGAACAATGGTATTGATTCTGTGTTAGTTACTTTCCTTGTTTCTATGACAAAATACCAGGCAGAAGCAACCTGAGGCAGGAGAGGTTTGTTTGGATTCAGTCGTAGCATGTGAGATCCACCATGGCAGGAAGAAAAGGCAGACTAAGCGTCTCGATCCATGGCATCAGGAGTTTGCTGGTCAGTGGATGAAAATAAGAGCATGGCTGCCCCCGGGTATGGTGGAGGAGAAGGGGTTTATTGTAGATTTGAGGGACAGAACAGTCAGAGGGAGAGTCCAGACTGAACCAGGCCATGAGGGGAGAGAGGGGGAGGGTGAGAGAAGAAGAGAACAGAGAGAGGAAAGAGCACAACTGAACCCAAATGAACGGAGAGGAGCTAAGAGACCATATGGCTGAAATGGCAGGTTCATATGGTGGGGGCGGGGTAGAGGAAGAGAGTGAAGCCCCTGAGCTGGGGAGGTTTAGGGGAAGGGGCAAGGCGAGAAGTGCTGGGAGAAGCCACATGTATTGAGTGAGCCTTGTCCAGAGTTTCTATGGGACTTGACACTCCAGTCTTTCTGTTGGTGATAAACCGCGTATAATGACTTCTGGAATTGCTTTTGTTTGGTTGGTTTTAGGTGTTTTGTTTGTTAGTTTTTGCCTTTTTCCGAGACAGGGTTTCTCTGTGTAGTCTTGGCTGTCCTAGACTCCCTTTGTAGACCAGGCTGGCCTCAAACTCACAGTGATCCTCCTGCCTCTGCCTCCCAAGAGTGCTGGGATTAAAGGCGTGCGCTAGAACTGCTTATCAGCTGAAATTAGGGCTCAGTTGTCATGGGACCCAGGAAAGTTGTAATGTTGGTCAAAGCTGGGAAGGGAGCTGGGAGTGCAGGCTGGGGGAACATCTGCTTTGCTAGCTGCCCAGGTTCTGCAGCACCACCTGGGGCTAGTGAAGTTCAGGCCACTTCAGAGCAGTCTGGGATGCAGGTTCCAAAGGAACACCCAGGGCTGGCATGTTCCAAGTAGTTTGGGAGCCGTTTGCACTGTTCCGTTGATTGGAAATATGCTAGGACAGATAGAGACTACAGACAGAGGTAAAGTGAAGGAGCTTGGGAGAAAAAAAAGAAATTATCTTGGGTGTACATTTGAAACTTCCAGGCCCATAGGTTCTAGTAGTTGGGGAAGGGGTTACCAAGACCAAAATAACGGGGAGCCTACGCTCAGGGGTAGGCAGTAGGAAGGAAAAGCTTAGGTTGTTGACTGACAGGGGTACTTATCTGGAGTCCATTTGACCTGTGACAGGTGGATTCAAGTCTCATGACCCACTGAAGCTTACAAGAATTTGTTTAAGCTTACAGAAAAGATAAAAGTTTTAGGCATATTAGCATTACCATTTTTTTGTAGCCTGTACTGAAATCCACAGGGCAGAAAAGGCAGTAGACTCACGCCCTTGAGTCATAGCAAAAGCTTGGGACCCCCCCCCCCAAAAAAAACCATGAAAAGCATGAACACTTTTCTATATCTCCAAGGGCTGAGCTATAGTTTGGTCACAGATGTTTTTAGCACAATGAGAAGCATTTTTAAGACTATAGTTAGTAGTTCTAACTATCAGAAGTGAGGTCTGTTTTTTTTCCAAATGAAATAAACTAACCAGGCAGCTACAGCCTTGGGGAAGGAGCTGAATGCTCCTTGCTAGCAAACTGACAACGCTACAGTCAGCAGCAGAGATCTGAGAAGGATAAATTATAATCCAAATGGTCTATGTATCAGTTAAAAGGGCAAAGACTTATACCATTACCTGAACGGATACTCTAGGCTCCTAGACGGTTTTGTTGGGGGCAGAGGTTGGTCTTTGGCCGCCGCTCAAGACAGCATTACATCTTTAGTGTTCAGGTGCCAGACCCAAGAGGTCTGGGAGAGTTTCCTGGGGAGAAGAAACTTGGGAAAACTGACCTACCTTGATGAGGCAGGGTAGGGCAGTCAACACGATGTTTACAGTTAGGGCATGGCCCTGATTGCAGACAAGGCATGGGGCAATGTTTCCCACTGGTTAGCAGTACCACAATCCAAGTGGAATCACTGTACCCCATCATTTCCTTTGGAGACCTTAGGGTTGCTTCTAGGAGCTGGCATTTCTGACTCTCATGGGAAGTGTTTTCATTAAACAACTTAAATGTGGTATTCAGCTTATCTCTGAAGAGTTTGAGAACCATTATCTATTAAATATACATGATTTTAAACAAACTTTACTTTTTAGTTACTAGCTTCAGGCTTGGCCTTGAAAACATATACAAGAGGCTAAATAAAGCTTGACCTGTAAATGAATTTCATTTGTACTTAGCATGACTGTGAGCATAGTTCTGAGAACACTAAAGAATCTGATCATGCATAAGGTGACTGGCAACTAACTTGCATATCTAAATTATCTTTAACAGTTTACAACAAGTTGGTAGCTTTTATAAGATTAGGATTTTAGAGTGTTTTTTCCCCCTGGTAAGTTTGAGCCTTAAAAATTTGAGTAGAGATAGTTACTTGAAGCGGTTTCCGGTTTCTTTGAAGACTCAGTTGTGTCATGTGATGTTTTGCCAGAAGTTGTCTCATGGGAGGGGCGTACCTTTGGCCAGCTGAAAACATTTGTGGATGGACTCTGAAGAAAGGAGATAATATAGAAGCCTTTTGGATTGGCATTGCTACGCTGGTCTTCGTTCTTTGACATTTCACTTTGCAGAGAGATGTGTTCCAAAGAACTTCTTGGGGCAATCCAACAGAGTCTTGCAGCTTTGACTCACTTGTCCCAATTTGCTGAATCATGCTGGCTTGTGTTGCAGTTTGGTATTGGCATTTGGACTGGACTGCTGGTATCCACACAATGAAGAGTGGACTTGACACAAGAAACTACTTCTAAAAATGTTGACAACCCCCCTTTTCCTAATAACCTTCTTTCTCCCCTACCTCTTTTTAGTGAGTTGGGAGGTAGAAGTGTTTAAGAACCCTAAATAAAATAGGTTTGTTGAAAAAAAAATTTGAGTAGAGAATTTAATTGAAGATCCTTCAGCATCAAAATAAAACTTTAAACCATAAATACAGTGAACAGAGAGACATAAGACATAAATGCTTGGATATACATCTATAAGTAACTTTCTGTAAACATGAGTAGATCTTTAAAACATTAGGAATTTATCATCATGTGAAGATCCATCCAAATCCAAGATACTGGAGACCTGATGTTGCCTCCTTAGTCTAAAAGGGAGATACAGTGATAAGCAGAGAGCACAGTAGAATTAATCAGTTTTATAAGTGTTTGCTTAGCTCTTTTCTACAACATGGTCATCTTAAGATGGAGGTGAGCTAGATCCCAGGGGAGGACATTGCAGCCAGCCCTGAGGGGACAGGATGAGCTGGGGTTGGATGGAAGGGGAGGAGGTCCTCCCCCGTTGGTGGACCTGGAGGGGGCGGGGAGATGAGGGAGGGTTGGGGAGGG
>CM053758.1:59634935-59832297 GCA_028658305.1 Pachyuromys duprasi | reverse complement strand
CTGTAAAACATGTTTTCCCAAACAAGACCCGAATTCAAGGTACATATACAGTAAGTAGATTAATTTTTCTAAATAAGAGTTGAATCACATACAGCAAATTAAGATTCAACCTTTTGTTAAAAGTTTCAAACTAACATTTTGTTACAAAGTCTTTAACCATACCCAATGAACGTATAAATCCTGAGATAAATAGTATTCGCACAATAGTATTAAGAGATTTCTTGAGAGCAGAGTGCAGAGAAATCATAGAGATAAAATATTTTGAAGAGCGGAAAGCAGAAAAAAAAAACCAGATATAAGAGACCTTGGGAGTGTTGAGCAGAGAAAGTTTAGATATAAGATTTTAGGGTCATTTGTGCAGTGGCAGAAGCTGTTACCATGTGGGAGAATTTGGAAGTCAAGTGTACCATCGCTAGCCATTGAGCTGTAGGTAGGACAAGCCATTTGCAGTAAGCCGGCGAGCCTTTAATGACATTTTCGAGTCCAGGGAGGAAAGGGGAACGGGCTGCAAAATAAACTCTGCTAATGGAAGGATTCCAGTACCACAGAGATCTGGGAGGGCAAGGAGAAGCGGTCGGACTGCAGCTCGGGGTGGGGGTGGGGAGGGCAAGGAGGCTCCAAACTTCCTGGTGATGAGAATTTCAATCCGAGGTATCCCCTAGTGGACCGAGAGACTTATCAGAGAGAAAAACTCCCTGTCACAGAGGAGAGGCGTCGCCTTCCACATGATAGAGGTCCAGTAGGGCTAGACCTAGAGGAGCAAGTTCATACAGGAATCAGAAGCTGGGGTGAGGGAGGGGAGGGGAGGGGAGGGGAGGAAGCCCCTGGGCTGGGGAGGTTTGGGGTAGGGGGCAGGGTGAGAGGTGCTGGGAGGAGCCACAGGTACTAAGGGAGCTACGTCACAGTCAGGAAGCGGAAAGCTTAAGGCCTGGAACTAAAAATGGTTATAACCGTCAAGGCCCGCCACCAGGTGTCCTGGACTATAGACCCAAAGGTTCCACAATTTCCCAAAACAAGGCCACCAGCCGGAGAGCACATGTTTTCTACACGAACCTGTGAGGAAATTTAAGAGCCAAACCCCTAACAGGCTTCTTTTCATCTTGTCAATCACTTTGCGATCACAAGGCGCGGGATCCGACTGCCAGTGAACCAAGAGAAAAAGGAAGACACAAAGCTGTGGTTTTCATCCGAATCACCCCTTTACCTGCTCGAATGACACAATCGCCCCCTGTTGCTTACATTTCCCTGTCACCGCCATGTGCACAAAGAACAGGAAATGTAGGTTTTACTGAAAAAGAAAAATAGATAAATAAACGCCAACAAGGCAGATGTTCTGCTCGGAAGGAAGGAGGAGCCTTGGCGAAGGCAGCTAGCTCAGCTGGATCCCAGGACTCCGCAGAGGTGACCTAGGGCAGGGGCTCTGGCTGCAGCGGGAACTCTTCCCTTCCGAAGCTGCTAAGACCACAGCTAAGTCTTGAGACGGAACTTTCATCCCAATGAAGCGTCTCAGTCGTCGGGGGCAAGACTTTCCCAGGAGGCTGTGGGCCGCCGAGTTGGGTTTGTTTATTTTAATTTCTTAAGAATCACATATCTGTCAGCACCACCCGCCCAGGCCCTGTTCCCTTTCACCACTGCTCATGCTCCTCATAACTCTAGGCTGGGGTACAAGAGAAAGTTTGGCCGGCGGCAAGGCTTACGCTTCTGTCTGTGCCCCTCCTTGCTTACCCCAGTCATGTTTAGGTTGTGGGCGATACTGGCTGCGTTCTTCCTTGAAGCAACTTTACCACGAGAAGATCACACACCCCCCCCTTCTGTAAACCTTCTGTCTGACCCAGCAGACACAGCAGAAGCCTGTGGCCTTGACTCCAGATGCATGGAAGCCGCATTTTCTCTGCCATTTACATTACAGCTAAAGTGTGCTTGCCCAATGTGAGCACGCACAAGGCGCTTTGATGCGCTCCGTCTGCTGGGTGTGGGAGAGATGTCAAGCTGATTTATTTCTGTCGTAACCAGTGAGAATCCCCTTCCCCATTAAGAATAAAAGCAACCAGTTTTTGCTCCTCTCTCATCAGAGCTTCTTTGTGTACTCCCGCTCCCCATCCTAATACTCACCTGTGAGTCTTTTCCCAGATGCTCAGGGGCACCAACACCCTCAAGATGGAAGCGGTGATAGGAAGGTACAGAGCACAGACTGCCTTGAGGACCTGAGCAGAAGCAGAGTCTGAGGGCGCACACAGGTAGGGTCCAGCCCCCCAGCTGGTTCTGAGGATTGTGTTCCCATCGTTGCAGGCATGGTGGTGAGTCTTTGCTCGATTTTTTTCTGAACAATTTCCTCTGTGAGCCTCAGATGAGGCACTAGGTCCTGTGGGCTGGAGGAGGAGTAGGGCCAAAGAAGGTTGTGGAGAAGTTCGAGGTGACTCCTCCAGTCTGGCCCTGTGGTACAGTGACCCTCCTGAAAGAGATTTGGGGAACAGGGTTCCGAAGTACAGGTCAGGCCACAGAGATGGAAGCAAGAGTCACGTGGATCTTCCACTTTAGCTTGTCTAGACAGGGGCAACACAGGGTCAAACTGGGCAAGGCGGGCAGGCTAGGAATGACCATGGGTTCAAAATAATCGAAACAAACTTGAATGTGTGGAACTCTTGAGCCTGGTAAACAACAAGCAAGGAAGAGCCGCAGCACGCGGAATGGCAGCTGGTGGAGAGTGGCCACCACGGTAGTGCAGGAAGGAGAGCCCAAACCCAGGCTTGTCATGGCACTAGAGGAAAGACAAAGTGCACCGCAGCAGAGTGCTGTCATGTGGGGAGGCGTTGTGTGACTTCCCCCAAGGAGAGATAAACAAGTAATCACCCCAGAAAGAGCACTGGCAGACCAGACCTCTGCAAAGCCCACCCTAGTACCACTGGAGAAGCCACACAAATCTGCATCTCGGGAGCTCCCTGGCCGATGAGCAGTCAGACCCAAACAAGTCGTCTTTCCCCAGTGACTTACGGTTTACAGAACCTTGGCGCTGAGTCATTCTCTCGCCGCTTTCTGAGCCGCACTCTTAGGAATGCTGTGAGCTTTGCAAACCTCAGCTTCCTTTCGGAGTCGGATGAGCCACTCCTGGCATGCTTCAATTTAGAGTAAATGGGCTTGCAACAGGGGAGCACGCAGCAAGTGGGGAGTCTTCCAGGACAGCTAGTGGACCCTGCCTCCCTCCAGCTGTGAGCACGCGGGTCTGGGGTGCAGGAGAGGTGGAACACCCTAATTCCAACTCTCCCGCCGGGCCTCGAAGAGCAACGCAACGTGGTTGAAAGCTGTGAAGAATGTATTTACTCTTTCCCTCATGAGCATGAAGGGCCCTACTAAGAATGACAGTCCTTGAAAGGTAGGTGGCGGCATTAGCTCTGGAAGCTACTCTCCACTCTTTTGCATCAGGGCAACAACTTGGAATGTTTTGTTTTGTGTTGAAACAAGGCTTCTCTATGTAATGTAGCCCACGTTGACTTTGAACCTGCAATCCCTCTGCCTTGCCCCCATCCCCGCAAATGGTGGTATTGCAGGAGTACCCAGTTCCTAGGTATGGTGTAGGAGAAAGTTTATTATAGATATGTGGGAGAACATAGCCAGAGGCAGACACATCTGGGAGAGTCCACAGTGGTCATGACCTTTAGCCACGTGGGAGAGGGGGAAGGGAAGGGAGAAGGAAGAGAGTGGAATCAGGCACAGCAGCCAGGAGACCAAAGGTACAAAAGGAGCAAAAGTTGGGTAACCCAAATGCCCTGGATTATATAGGGAAGAGCCTCTGGGGGAAGGGCAGCCCAGCCCCTGGCTGAAAAGTTCAGAGTAGAGGTATGCTAGGGTATGCCAGCCATACCCTGTAACAGGTATGGACTGAAGGATGCTGGGAGAACCTTGAGGCCAGGTCCTCTTTGAAATGTTAAATAGGCAGGCACCTCAGCCACTTGTTCTGGGTGTGAAACTTAACAGATCCCATATGATTTCTTCAACATGTCCTGGTAGGTATTAACATTACCTTTATTTGACTCATACTGAATCAGAGTATCAGAAAGGAACAGGGATTTACTCATCTTCACCCAGCCAGTTAATGAGGAGGATGGGTGGGGTTTTAGATCTTCTGTTTCCTCAGTTGGACCCTATAGAGTGTTAAACCCAGAAGTTAGTACGAGAACTATGGAGTGAGGCGAATCAGGCGAGTCCAACTCTACACCTTACAAGCCTCTTGGAGCCCTCGTTCTGACGTCTGTCTGTACATTGGGATGCTGTGCAGCGCCGGTGAGGTAACACCAGCTTGCAGAGCGCTTCAGACTGCCTGTTGAGCAGGAGCCCTTCTTGTAGTCATTTGTCAGAGTAAGGGCAGAGCTGCTATATGTGCTGTTCAGAAGTGAGTCCTGGTCTGAATTTACAGGGCCCCTCAGTGGGGAAGGAATGACTATCAGTGCAAAAGGAGATTGCTGTCATTACTCCAAGCAGCAAAAAAGTTGGAGCTCTTCCTCCTCCCTCAAGAGCGGAATGTATGTCAAAGCCTGTGCAACCCCCGGGGCTCGGGAGAAGATGGAGCCTCTTGTTCCTGTGGAGGCTAGAGATTTTTAGGGCAGATACAAACTGTACTCCTCATCCTTAGAGCCTTGGCCCACACTTCTCAGCTCAGCTCTTCTCTCCTCCTCTGTCTTGGTGCAAACCATGCCTGCAAGGGTCAGACTTCTTGGAGTCAGGCCCAGGACTGGGCAGACCCTGGCAGAAGATCAGGGTGTGGGCTTCAGCAGGCCAGAGGGGTACCCACCATAGCAAGGGAGAGAGGACGGCATCCCCAGCTCTGCCTTCAAGAGCTGTGGCCAACACCAGCAGAATGGCTCTTGTCACAGGTCTGTGGTCCGGGCCAGCGGTCTAGCAACAGTACTGTATAGACATGAACTCGGCCCCTTCCCCTTTATCATCTTGGCTGATATTTCTGTTGCCTCATAGGAGTTTATAAAACCTGTGTTCTTGGTTACCAAACCAGACACTCCTCCATTCTGAGGTCTAGATGCAGCCAGTCCTTACTACTACTACTAAAAAAAAAAAAAAAAAAAAAGCAGTCCACTTAAAAAATGGGGTACAGAGCTAAACAGAGAATTCTCTATAGAGGAATATCAAATGGCAGAGAAACACTTAAAGAAATGCTCAACAGCCTTAGACATCACGGAAATACAAATCAAAACGACCCTGAGATTTCACTTTACACCCATCAGAATGGCTAAGATCAAAAACTCAAGTGGCAACACATGCTGGATAGGATGTGGAGAAAGAGGAACCCTCCTCCATTGATGGTGGGAATGTAAACTTGTACAACCACTTTGGAAATAAATCTGACACTTTCTCAGACAATTAGGAATAGCACTTCCTCACGATCCAGCTATCCCACTCCTAGGCATATATCCAAAAATATGCTCAAGTATACAACAAGGACATTTGTTCAACCATGTTCATAGCAGCTTTATCTGTAATAGCCACAATCTGGAAACAACCCAAATGTCCCTCAATGGAGGAATGGAGACAGAAATTGTGGTACATTTACACAATGGAATATTACTTAGCAATTAAAAACAACGAAATCAGGAAATTTGCAAGCAAATGGTGGGAACTAGAAAAGATCATTCTGAGTGAGGTATCCCAAAAGCAGAAAGACAACATGGTATATATATATATATATATATATCCATATATTGTATGGATGTTATTATATATATTATATGGATATTACCCAGATAATATAGGATAAACATACTAAAATCTGTACACCTAAAGAAGCTAAGCAAGAAGGAGGACTGTGGGTAAGATGATCAATCCTCACTCAGAAAGGCAAACAGGATAGACATAAGAAGAGGGAGAAAACAGAGAACAGGACAGGAGCCTATCACAGAAGACCTCTGAAAGACTCTACCCAGCAGGGTATCAAAGCAGATGCTGAGACTCATAGTCAAACTTTTGGCAGAGTGCAGGGAATCTTATGGAAGAAGGGGAGATAGAAAGACCTGGAGGGGGCAGGAGTTCCACAAGGAGAGCAACAGAACAAAGAAATCTTGGGCCAGGGGTCTTTTCTGAGACTGGTACTCCAACCAAGGGCCATGCATGAAGAACCTAGAACCCCTGCTCAGATGTAGCCCATGGCAGCTCAGTCTAATGCCCTACTCACCATACCAACCCTATTGGTGGACACCCATCCCTGATGCCCGCTTGGGCTAGACTTAGAGCATAAGCTGCTGTCCCATAGGAGGGCAGACACTATGGAGGCAGCCCTCTACCTCTGGCAGGCTGTGGGCTCCTGTTTTGATCTCTTCACCCACAAATGATGTTCCACCGTTTAAGAATTAGTACGAGGTTGAGGTGATGGCTGAGTGGTGAAGAGTGCTTGCTGCACTTGCAGAGGCCCTAGGTTTGATTTATAGCACCTACATTTCCTGCAGAGAGGGAAGACCTAGGGGTTGGGATCACAACCACCTGCAACTTCAGTTCTGGGGGATCCGATGCCTCCTCGGGACCAGGCACACACAAGGCAGAGATCCATACACATAAAATACCATTAAAATTTAAAAGGATCAATATGGTGGATGGTAACGGTTAATTTATGTGCAAATATTTCCCCTAGAACCCTGAGCAGCAGAGGTATGTGCTTAGGGACTGGTAGGGGCAGTGCTATAGTCTGGATCCTGAATGTCCCCCGAATGCTCAGGTGTTGGGAGCTTGGTCACCAGCCTGGGGTGTGATTGAGAGAGATGGTGAAGTAAGGTCATGACGGGAATGTCAGGGCCTCAGCACTTTCTCTCTCTTTGCCTCCTGGCTGTTAATGGTGAGCCATGTGTTCCCACTAAGATGTTCTGTGCTGCCACAGGTCCAAAGGAACACCGCCAACCAGCCACAGATGGAAACTGATGGCAAGTAAATCTTTCTTCCTTGTAGGTCCATTGTCTGAGGTATTTCGCCACAGTAATGGAAAACAGAAGGACACAGATGGGTTGGGTGAGCTGTGAGGTAGGAGGAAGGTCAGGGTGACCCTGCAGAGAGGGAAGACACACAGGGTAGGATACATGATAAGCCTTTGGGACAAAGGAGGAAACTCCCAAGAGAAAGTGGAACACAGAGTCACAAAAGGGTGTGCCATAATTTACTTTACTGACGTCAGTCAGAATTTCACTTTCTAAGGCCTCAAGAACGCAGAAAGGAAAATGAACTGATAACAACCCTCTTCTCTCTCTCTCCTCCCTACTCCAGCCCTTCTGACCCTTCAGTGTCTCCGTACCAGAACCCTGGAGCCCCACCCCACCCCCTCACAAAGCAGCACAACTCACAGTTGCTGAAGAAATCTCTAGAGACAAGAAAGGAATTTTCCAACCCATGTTGCTAAGTGCACTTTCTGCAAGTGGGAAGGAAAGTTAAGTGACATTTTATGAAGTGGGTTCTTAAACCTGAAAATTCTGTCTCTACCCTCCCTCCCCAGTGCCTCCTTCCATTGCTGCAGACCAAGCTCAGAGACTGTCTTCTGACTCATTTCTGAGGCTGCTTCATGGAGTCTTCACAATAATAACGGGAGCAATCCCACTTCTTTCATGAGAGGAGCTCAGGGTTTAATGAGTTGAAATCACCTTCTAAAGGTGGTGTAAGTAGAAGAGACAAGACCAGATCCCGGGTTGCATCCTGCCAAACTCCGGGCTCCTGACCCCAGCAGCAACACTGGTGTCACCATGAAAATGACACACACAGATGTCCTCAGATCAGGAATGAATGGACCAAGCCTCATGGTCAGGCTTGCCCAGCCCTCTTCCAAACTTAGCCCAGACTTTATTTGTGACTTTTTCTTTAAGAGACTCTCTCAATAGTGTGTGCAACTACCTCCACATACAAAAATGCACCTGCCTCTGCTGACAAATCACCATTTAGAAGAAGCTGAATCTCAGAAAGGGGAGTGGCCAAACCGGCCTCAGCTTTCCCAACACAGAGGGGTCTCTCTCTGAAAGGGCTTAGAGGATGCACAGCATGGAGGTGGACCTTGAAAGGGCTTCCCATGAGTAGCTCGCATGTTCCGGAGGTCTGGGAAAGGAGAGCAAAAGGTTTGAAATCACAGATCAGCATGCATGTAGACTCTGGAACGAATCTGGTGTGATGGAAACTGAGACAGAGGCTGGATGCCAGTATGTTATCAAGGCCATGGTAAAAAGAAATGCCATAAACAGAGGGACCGAGAAACACAGTTGCTTAAACATCTGGAGACAGGTATCAGATTGTTTTTTTCTTCTTCAGACAAAGATACCAGTAGATCCAGTGTCTAGCGATGCTTGCTGTCTGGTTCCCAGAGGCGTTGTCTTCTGTGTGCTCAAATGGTGGATGAGGCCATCAAGGTCCCACAGGTCTTATCCATCCTGTTCATGGCACTTATTCCATACCCCACACTCAGGATTAAAACAAAAACATAGTCACATAACGTAACTGGGTTTTTTAAAGAAATCCAAACTCTCGCTACATGGGCCAGAGGAAGACTTTGAAGGGACTTTCTCAGCGTCTTTAGGAGTTTCCACTCTATTCCCTGCAGATGACAGGCACCTTGATCCGGAAATGCTGTACTCTGCTTGCCATTTAGGAAGGCCACTCTAGAAAACAGTGACACAGTCCCATGAAGAAGGTGGCAATGGCCTGGACCATGATAATGCTGGTCAGTCAGTGTACAGACAAAGGCAAGGCACGAAGACCTTTCATAGGTGTGAAGACCTACAAAGCCCCCCATGCCAAGGCGGGTTCCAGGAACCGGTGTATGGCTAAAGGATGGTTCAAGTAGTAATCTGACTAATATAGACAGATACTTTCTGAGTCATTTGATGGACTTAGAAGGATCATGTGCCAGGCTGCCATGGTTCAGTGGGTAAAGGGTACCAAGCCTGACAACCCAAGTTCAATCCTCTGAACCTCCATAAAGATAGAAAGAGACAACTGACTCCATGAAGGTGTCTTAACATGTACCCCCATCACACACACACACACACACACACTAATAATAGTAATAATGAAACAAAAATTAAAAAACCATCCCATGTTAATTTCCCAAAATTAAGGCAGTTCTTATTTATAACTGCTGAACCAGCATCAAAATCGGGGGAGTTAGCATTCCTCTTACATAATCCACAGTCCAGATCCAAACGATAGCATTTGTACTAATAAGGGTTTCTCCTGCATCACTGCCACCCCATCCAAACACTCTGCCCTTCATTCTACATCTCTTTCACCTCCCTTCTCTAACAAATTTTTACTCTTTGACCTCTATGACTTTGGCATTTTAAAACACATAGGATTTACAGGATTCTCCTCAAGTAAGGCTGTTCGTTGTTTCTTCAATATTAGATCTAGGTTGTGCATTTTGTGGGTGCAAATCCCCCAGAAGGGATGTGTTAATATCAGCTCATGTGTGAAGTAGACTTGTTTCAATATTGGTAACACTGTGATTCGTCACATAGTTAAGATCAGACATTCTTTAAGACAATTTAGATGGCACCAGATATGACTTTTTCAGCTATGAAAATTTGCCATGTTTTAATTATTAATGTGTGTGCAAGTGCAAGTGTGTGAATGTGCGTGTATGTGTGTGTGCATGTGCGCATGCGTGCTTGTGTATATGTCAGAGGCTGATGTTGGGTATCATCCTCAATTGCTCTTCACTGTGTTTGCGACACAGGATTTCTTGGTGAATCTGGAGCTCATCTTTTCAGTTAAGCTGACTCAACAAGGAGCCCTGCGATCCTGCTGTCTCCACCTTCCTCCATGACGACTTTTTATGTGAAACCCAGGACCTCATGCTTGCCCAGGAACTACTTTCCTGACAGAGCCATCTCCACATCCTCCGCAGACAGGTCTTTCTTTAGGTCTTTTCCTGGAGTAAACTCCACAGCTGCAATTAGGAGTCAAAGGTTGGGCATGCTTTTTGGGTTAAAAAGGAAGTAAAGGGGGCCTCGCAGCAAAAGCCTTGTTGGGCTTTACCCTTATTTACCTCCTGTCTACCCATGCCCCCGCTGGACTTGTGCAGAGCAGGACAGGAAGGACAGACATAGCGCTTGAAAGTGAGCTGTGGGGGAATAGACAAGGACTTTCTTGACAGGGAGGGCGAAGGGGCTGGTCCGGCAGCACCTCCCAGTGGCTTCAGCATCCTCTTTAGGCTTTATCCCAAGCACAGGTCTGTGCTCTGAGCCCTACCTTCTTGCAGTACAAGGTCACGAGTTCAAATTACCAGCGCCTGCTTAGGGCACCTGTAATTCCAGTGTTCCAACAGAGATGGAGAGCAGGCACAGGAATTCCCAGAAGCCTGTGGGCAAACTAGCCTGGTGTATACAGCAGCAAACAGTAAGAGTCCAAATCTCAAAGAAAGTGGAAAGTGGGGTGTACGTAATGGTCTTTCCTCGAACCCCCACATGCATACCATGAGGTGGCCACACCTGCATTTGCACAGAAGAGCTTGTACGTGTGTACAAAGACACAAACTGGAAAAAAAATGTTTAGGGGGACACAATGTACAAGTTGCTCTCTAATACTTCAGAATTTTATCACGTAAGATTTAGCATAATTGGTCATCCCTGTACATTCACATTTGAGATATTTGGAAACAGAGGGACCAGTCTGGAGGGAGGAGGTTTCCACAGCCCAAAGCATGACTGCTGGAGGGCTCTTCAAAGCGCGCCTCCACCCTGAGCCTCCAAAGCCTTCCTCCCTGGAACAATGTCCCGTCGAAATGCCAGAGTGCCTAGAATCCAGGCTACTAGGCACCACCCCTCACTGGCTGCCAGCTATGTCTACTGTGGTGAGAAACACCAAGCCCTTCCCAACCTTGTGATGTAAATTTAGAGGCAATCACGTGAGACCGTGTATTCACCACCTCAAAGGGGTCATCACAAGGACAAGTATGTATAGCTTGGGAGAAGGACCAGGAACTACCAACGCTGAGAATAAAAACTACTTGGAGCTGCCCAATAGCTATGACAAAGCCCCTTATGATCCTGCTACATTTTACATCTTGATGAAAAGAAGTATCAGGTAAGGTTCTAGGAGCTACTAGCAAAGCCTTTTGCTCGGGCTGCTGCTGAGCTGGGCCACTGCTGGCCCGTGGTCCATCTGCCCCCACGGATGCTCCTCAGTGATCCTGGAGAGCCCTAGCAGTGACCTTTCATCTTCTACACCCCTCCCCCATTAGAAACTGTGGCGTTGGGCAGTTTCCTCTATAAAATGTCTCTACCATATTTGGTGTCCTGTTTAATGCAAATCTGTTAGAGGTAGAAGAAAACAGACATAAGACATCTACTCAGTAACAGCCGAAAGCAGAGCTCTTGTTGGGGTGGGGGTCCATTCTCACCTGATCTCCCATTCTTCTTCCCTCTGTGTTTCTTGAAGCTCTGACTCCCTCTGTCTTTCAAGCATCAGTCCAGAGGTCACTCTAGATCTCCACTATGACCAGGCTGTGGGACTCACCCATCCCGAAGATATTTAGGTTAATTATATTGCCTTAGGCACTCTGGAATACAAGATAATAGCTTCTTGGGAATGGTATTTCCAATGGTTCTGCTGAACCTCAGTTTTCTATTATAACCTTTGAAGTTAAAGGGCTTAAGACAAGATGCCTTTTCCAACTGCCCAGGAAGGGCAAATTCACAGGACTTCTTCTTTCACAGACTAAGAGAAGCATGGCAATCCCTCACTCTGGGTGAAAACTCAGACCTGCCTGCACTTGTCGAAGCTGGCCTGGGCTATCTTACTCCATCTCATGACATCCAGGCTGGATAGGCAGGAGAATCGACAGAGGCAGCGGGCGGGCCAGTGGAAATTCAGGAAAAGTTAAGGAAGGACCGACACTCTTGGCTGAACTCCTGGCTACTGACAATTGGTGTCCTGTTAATCTGGCTCTTCTCCAGTTTCAACTTTGATAAATCCTTAAGCCAATCTATCATTTCATAGTATCTTCTTACAGCAGCTTGACTGGGTGAAGATAGCCCCAGAAGACACAGCAAGTGGCTGGTTTGAATGAGAAATGTCATTCATGGGCTCATGTATTTTAATACTCGGTCTCCAGTTGCTGGCTGTTTGGGGAGTGTCCTAGTTTGCTTTCTGTTGCTATGCTTACATGATAACAAAAAGCAACTTGGGGACAAAAGAGTTTATTAGGCTTACATACCAGGTCACAATCCATTGTCTGGGGAAGCCAAAACAGTAACTCTGGGTAGTAGCTTTAAACGGAAACCATATAGAAACACTGCTTACTGGCTTGCTCCCTTGACTTGTTCAGCTAGCATTCTCATACAGGACAGGTCTGTCTGCCTAGAGATGACACTGTCCACAGTGGGCTGGCCCTCCGACATCAATTAGAAATTAAGAAAATGCCTCCCAGACATGGCCACAGACCAATCTAATCTAGGCAAGTCTTCAGTTCAGGTTCTTTCTTTCCAGGTGACACTGGTTTGTATCCAGTTGGAAGCTAAAGCTAACAGTGATAGGGAGACCTTGAAATCTCTAGGAGACAGATGAAGACTTGCTGAAGAAATACATCATTGG
Organism: Pachyuromys duprasi; assembly: GCA_028658305.1. NCBI lineage: Eukaryota > Metazoa > Chordata > Mammalia > Rodentia > Muridae > Pachyuromys > Pachyuromys duprasi. The sequence goes on along the minus strand of CM053758.1, from coordinate 59,819,736 downwards.
GGACGGATTTTGAGAGTACATAGTCTTGTCTGGCTTTCTGTTCTGTCTCCCTGTTCCCTTTGTGCAGATGAAAATACAACAGCCAGATTTCTACACCTGCTACCATCCAGCTTATCCTACCATGTTGGACTGCATCTCTCTGGAACCGTAAGCCAAAACAAACCTTTTCTTCTTTGAGTTCCCTTTGATCATAACATTTCATCACAGCAGCAGAAAATAACAGCAAGTGATGATGGTCTTAGGTTCTGGGCACCTTCGGGGAGTGCCAGGAGAAGGGAGTGGACACAGGAGACTTATTATCCCAAAGCGTCATCATGCCAGTGTCGGTGAAGACAGCTGGGACAAATCTGATAAGATATGGGAAGTCAGATAGCAAGACAGAAGAAGAAACAGAATTACGTCCCACACCATCCAGGCTTATTCGCTATTAGTAGAACTCTGAGGTTGCAGTCCTTGGAAACAGTGTCCCTGGGCAGACTTACCACTAGGGAAAGTTCTCTAAAGCAGATTGCCTGGGAAGATCAATATTTAATTTTTAACAGGCAATTTTCAATTAAATCCTGGATTTGGCAGTGGTATGATCCTCTGCCTATGACTATCACAGGCCTTTGCTTCAGTCAGCTCATTTTATAGCCAGGCTTATAGGTGACTCATCCCATGTTTGTGACCAAAACAGAAGCCTGGTGTACCTGTGGTCTAGAGGTTATGTGACAACATCTGGAAGCAGTGTCATTGCCCACTGGCATCTAATGGGTAGAAGCCGGGGATCCTGCTAAATGTTTTATAATTTACAACATCCCATAATGGAATTTCTCAGCCAAGATGTCCACAGTGCCGATGCAGAAAACCCATCAATCAGCCTTGACTCCTTGGCAATCAAACTCAGCTCACAGATGATCCTTCTCCTTCCGGCCTCCCTCCTAAGAGCATGCCCGTCCATGACACACCCAGGCAGCGTTCATGCACATATTCACATCAGTTACCTGAGATGACACTGTCCGAATTCCCCAGCTCTGCATCCTGCCACGAATACCTTTCCAGCTTTGCCCCCTGGCTCCACTCCTGTCTCAAAGCTGCTCTTTGCCCCAGCAGTCAGGGAGGCAGAAGCAGGTGGTTCTAGGCCAGCCTGTGAGTTGGAAGCCAGCCTGGTCTACAAAACGATTCCAGGACAACCAAGGCTACACAGAAAAACCCTGTTTCAGAAAACAAAACAGAACTGATCTTTGCACCCCAGCCACTCTCCAAAGGGCATATGAAAGAATCACTCTGGCAGGAATGAGCCGAATCCATGCCCTCCGGAGGCCATTTCTCTAGGTATCAGCTCACACCAGCTTCTCTGCAATCTGGTCCCCAGGAGAAGCTTGCTCTTCCTCTTTTCTCACACTTGACCTCTGCTTTTATGTGCACACCTCCTCTCCCACCCCCAAAGCTATCAGTGAGGTCAAAGCGGGGAAAGCCCTCTGCCCTGTCCTCTCTTAGCACTGCAGGCTTCTCTTTGGCCACTATTTTCTTCGTTCAGAAACAATTATCCAAATCAAGCCTTATCAGTCAGAGACACTCAAAAAGAGCAGCCAAAAAGAGCGTAGTAACTGTAGCTATTTATACAAAAGTGTGGGCAGGATTAAGGGAAACTAACGTGGGTGGAGATGCACCCTGGAAGTCCTGGCTACCCCAAGGGCTAGGAGGCCTTAGGGTGGTAAGCTTCAGAAGAGGCTTCACCTGGCAGAAGCTGTCCCAATGCTCCTACAGCTGAGCTAGGGAAACACGCAGCTATCTGTCTCCTGAGCAGATTCCTGGGGCTCTGGGCGGGAGGGAAGGACACAGATAGGCTCTAATAGGGCAAACAGAGGGGAAGCTGGGCCTCTCTTCCAACTGTGAAACCTCATTGGACCGAAGCCACGTAAAAACTGTCCAGAGGATCTGGAGGGGGTCAGAGGCTGAGAGTGCTGCTGCTCTTCCCGGGGACCTGGGTTCAATTCCTAGCACCCACATGGACAGCTCACAATTGACTCAGTCTCCAGTTCCCGGGAATCCAGTGCCCTCTTGTGGACTCTGTGGGCACCAAGTACAGACAAACAGGCAAAACACCCATACATGTGAAATAAGTAAATATATATATATAAATAAATAAATAAAATATATATATATTTTAATTGCCCCTAATCCACAGTAAACCCAGGGCCCATGAAACATGGTAGGCCATTAATAAATATTTTTGAAGGTGACTTCATGCACAGGCATGCGTGTCTGGTGATTAATTTTATGGCATCTGTTCATGAAGAATACTAGGAATATTCACAAAACCATAGGAAAAACACAACCAGGAGCCAGGCCATTCTATGTCCCAACTCTGACCACCACTTTCTCATGTACATATGGCTTTGTCCCTCAGGAAAACAAACAAACAAAACAAACAATCATCAAGTAAGACTTTGTCGTGGTTTGAATGAAAATGGTCCCCTCAAACTCACAGGAAGAGGCATTATTTGAAGGTGTAGCATTGTTAGGTAGGTGTAGACTTGTTGGAGAAAGTGTGTCAGTTGGGATAGGCTTTGAGATTTCAAAAGCTCTTCCTCCTCCTCCTCTCTCTCTCTCTCCTTTCTGCTGCATGCAGATTCAGATGTAGAACTCTCAGCTACCTCTCCAGCACCACATCTGCCTTCATGCCACCATGCTTCCCACCATGATGCTAATGGGCTAAACTACTGAACTATAAGCCAGCCCAATTAAATGCGTTCCTTTATAAGAGTCACCCACGGTCATAGTGTCCCTTCAGAGCAACAGCAATGAAACCCTAAGACAGAAGGTGGTATCCAGGAGTTGGATATTGCTGTGATAGGCTGGAAGATGCTTTCGTTCAGAGAAATGTAGCCTTTGGGACTTTGGACTTAGAAAAACAATTAAATACTTAAATGGGGCTTAATGGGCCATCCTAGTAGGAACATGAAAGATAGTGGTGTGAAGGTTGATTTGAACTGTGGGGGCCCAGCTCAAGAGGTTTCAGAGAAGAAGAGTTTTAGTATGTAGCCTAGAGACTCTGTTCTTTTGATATTTTGGAAAAGAATGTGGTTGCTTTTTGCCCTTGCCCCCCCCCCCCAAAATTACCCGAGGCTAAAATGAAGAGTTTTGGATTAATTGCATTGGCAGTGGAAATCTCAAAATAGCTTAGTATTGACTATTGGTGGCTATTAGTGTTTACTCTTACCAAGATCTATGATGAAAAGGAGCAAGGCGAGCAAGAAAAAAAAAATACAAAATGTGCAGTTTGTGGAGAAAGGAAGCCCCAGGAAATGGAATGGGCCCAAATCCTGTGTTCAAAGAGATAAAAAAGATTAAAAAATAGCCTGAAGTTAAGTGCAATAAAGGGAATGGTGACCTCAGTACAAGACCCACCCAGCTAAGCTTCCAAACTGTGAAAAGGAATTAATAAAAAAAAATATTTAGGGCCAGGCATGGTGGTGCACACCTTTAATCCTAGCACCTTAGAGGCAGGGGCAGGTGGATATCTGAGTTTGAGGCCAGCCTGGTCTACAGAGTGAGTTCCAGGACAGCCAAGTTTAGGCAGTGAAAGAAAACATCAAAAAAAGAAAGCTGGTGAAAATGTATTTGAATGAGGGAGCCAGGTCCCAGTCCTACAAAGCAATAGAATTTTAACAGCTTCAGACAGGTGGTTCTGGCTTTTAGAGTCAAGGATACAAGATCTCCCTCTGTGACTAAAAAAAAAGCAGCTGAGGCCAGGCTTGTAGCAGGGGTGTGAAGCTGAGAAGGTGAAGCCTTGGAGACCCCAAAATGTTGTTATGCCCAGATCTTAAGGTCCCAAAAGACCACCAGGAGCTGGACCACCCATGCAAGAGCAAAGAGCGTCATTCGGCCTTAAGCTCGGTCTCTCCACCATCACCAGTGCAGGAGAGCCCAGAGCACCTGCATGGCAGGGTTTTTATTAGAGTTTGAAGAAGGACTGGGAATTTCCAGCTTAACAGTTACAGGATTGGATGACATCCAGTAAGGGCAAGCTTGTTGCAAAGTGATTGGCTAACTAACATAACTAACATTGAGTGAGCTATCTATAGACCTCAGGAATGTTAGGTCAGTGGGCTGCCCAGCACAGATGCCCCACCCTGAGATAAGATACCTTCCCATTTTTGTGGTTACCTCCAGGCTATTTCTTGGATAGGGAATCTTATGGTTTTCTTATTACTGGAATTAGTGACCTTTGGCCTAGTTCCTGGTACTGATAACTTTTTGTGGGGAGGGGGTTAGGCCTGGTCCTCTCAGTTGGAGATGGCAGAACCATGGAATACTTGCCAAGGAAAGCTGCTAACAGGGAGTGGAACCAGCCCAAGACACAGAAGTGTGGTGCAGTCAACAAAACTGAAAGGAGTTGGGGGTCTGAAGAGCCCTTTGACATCAGATCAGGAGTCTGGTTCACTGTGTCAACCTTGGGAAGGGAGACATTTTCTTCAAATATGGACTAGACTATGCTTTCATAGAAATGAACTGGACCCACCCAAGAATGGCTACCTCCAAAGGACTCAGGTGTGTCTGTATATATAGGGGGTTGATATTGCCCAGCTGACCAGTTGGGGTCACTTGTAGAATATAGTCCTCCTGAAGACTTGGGACTGTAACTCTTGGACAAGGAACAGACAAGGAGCCAGATGGGTGGGCACAGTTTTGCTCAGAGCTACTTGTCTACTAGTGACCTTCCAGGCCACAGTTGATTCGAGAGACATAAATGCTAACTTCTGAACACTGAGTGAGCATAGTGACATGGCCAGCCTGGAGGAGCCACTTTATCAGCTGGAGGAGCTTGTTCTGGCCCATCATGGGAACTCTGGGCCTTGCAGGAGCTTCCGGATAGCCTCCAGAACTATACAGGGCTGCAGGACATTCGCTTCTGTCTCCAGACTCTGCTTGATGCCACCTCCCCTTAAATCCCACACCAGCTTCTTCCACACTGTTCAATCTCAGGCAAGCCTCAGAAATGTGTGTGTCCCTCATCTGTAAATTCCACACTGTACCTTGAGTTCCACCTCGACATAGCACACACTGTGTCTTGTATTTATGAAGTAAAAGGCCCAGACAGCCAAGAAAATAAATGACCCCAGCATTTAGTGAGAATATAAGAAGTGTTGCTTTCCTCCTCCTTTTTCCTTACTTATATCTCCAACAAATCAGAGAGAAAGCCCCCTGGATGGTCTTCATGCCACAGCACAGGGCCATCTGGATGTGATGACACACCCTTAATTCTAGCACTCAGGGAGGCAGAGGCAGGCCATCACTGTGAGTTCGAAGCCAGCCTGATCTACAAAGTGAGTCTAGGACAGCCAGGGCTATAGAGAGAAGCCCAGAAACAAACAAACAAATGAAAACAAAACAAAAAATCTGCCATTTGTGACCCATTTTCACTTGTATACTTATATCCAACCCTGGAGATACAGGTATATAAAGTAGATACATAAATGAAACTTGTACCAAATCATAAAGACTTTATTTTAAAACAATTTTTGATATGCCTATAATTTTACACTTTCTAATGATGAAGGAAAATTTGTATACTAATGAGATAGATGTGATTGTTTATTTCCATATAAAGAACTAAGTCCTGGCTGAATATTTGGTACTGTAGGATGAAGGACAAGGTACCTTCTGTGCTTTTCAGAGTTGACTGATATTTTGTATAACCAACAATGTTGAAAATACCCCTTAGCATAAAGACAGAATACAAAAAGATGCTCGGGACTATCTCAGAAGCTGTTGGACATTGTCTGAATTTTCCTAATCCCAAGGCAGAATTCATTTAATATTTTTTAAATGAATCTGAGCCAGCGTACATGCGGCATCCTTCTTGGCGTTGTATGGTGTGATGGTATGCGCAGTGCGAAGTTGCATGTTCAGAATCAAGGCTGCAGTAAAACTGGGAGACACAGCCTGGAGAGGTTCTACCAGAACACCTAGGATTCATTGTACATTATTATTATTTTTTTATTCCTATGCAGTTGGAAACTTTTGCTGTTGCCCATACTTTTGTAAACCCCACACTTCATTATACGACCTACGTAGAGGCTCAAGTCACACTTGAGGAAGCTGTGCTGTATGATGCGGCACACCTTGTTGGACTTGAACCTCTGGGATTGAGTCAAATTGCTCCAGCAGTTGTTTCCATTCTGGGAATGAATCAGTCCAAGCAAGGTGGCAGGATGGTGGGGCAAAGAGGCAGCAGGGCAGGTTCTACCAGAGAGGAGAGGAGTCCTAGAAATGGTGGGCCTGAGCAGGAGTGTTCAAAAGTAGAAGTAGGGTTCAGGCGGCACAGAGGGGCAGGGAACATCTCAGCAGAGGCTGAAGACTAGGGAATGTGAGCTATTGTCAATCAGTTGAAGCCAACAGAGACAATGAGGTAGATGATGGTGGCCTTCAGTTGTAGGAGAGGTAGGAGAGTTTAGGGGTTTTCTAACACTGCATTGACAGTGTTAACAGCAATGGCTGATACTAATAGGATTTGTTGCTGCAGCAAAGCCTCTATTTGCTGGAGCCCAAGTAGATCTATTGTACCCCAGGTAGTGTCTTGCACCGAATTCAGGAATCTCCAGTTACGAAGTTTCTCTGGGATGTAGGAAAGATTCCACAAATGGTCATAGGGACAACAACCTATGTGAGGGAATTTTATGGGCTATTCTTCTAAACAGGAAAAGGAAGTGGGAATCTTGCTATCTCCTGTCACTGAAAAGGACGAGACCAAGAAGAATGGATCAGAAATACCCAGCCTGGCTTTTCCAGACTGTGTCACAGGATGTGGTGGGGTGGGTATGCAGAGGCGTGGAGGGAAGGCTGTACAGTAGTTAGACTGGTCCCCCACCCCCCACCCCCTCTGGGTTAGGGAGTTCAGACTCTACAATAAGGATGCCTGGTGTGGATCCTTTTGCCATTCTGTGGAGGAACTTCCCAGAGCACAGATGGAGACCAAATGACTGGAACAGAGGGAGGACCTGAGTTAGAACTCCCTCAGGATGTAGGGGATCAAGAGAACCAGGGACCTGGCCCAGTGGGGGGAATGCCTACTCTACCAGTAGGCATTCTACAGAGGGCACAAGAACAGTTGGAAAGGGTGTCAGAAGAACGAATAATAATAATAATATTGGGAGATACTTAAGCCAAGCCTTGCTGGTGGCCTCTGCTTTGGTGAAGCCCCAATGCCTTTTTTTTTCTCTTTTTCTTTTTCAGGTCAAGGAAGCAGAGGTGACTGGGGTCCTGGGGCCAGAGCGTGGCCCATGATCTGCAGGAAACATTGCTATCACAGAGAGTATGGGTAATTTCCTCCTGGAAGTGCTGACTCATGAATCACTTTCAAGAGAAGTGTGCCTACGCATGTTCCCTCCTATCTTCTTTTTCTTGGACACAGAGTTTCACAGAGTTCCGGGGATGCTGGCCGGACTGCAGCCTCTCTGCACACAGGCAGAATGGCTCTGCCCCACACTTCTTGCCTTTCCATCTCTCTCCCCGGTTCCCAGAAGGGCTTCACCACGGAGGTTGTGGCAAGAGCCCTGCTTTCAGAACTTAGGGTGGCTGGCTGTGAATCTGAACTTTGCCAGTCTCCAGACAAAGTGTGTGGTGCAGCTGCACTTGGCTGTTCTTTGCAGTCATCTTCTTTCTACCCGTTCACAACAGCTCACACACTAGGATGGGCAAGGGAGATGCTCACAGGAAGCAAGGTGACAATGCGCTGAGCGCATTCTTTAACCAGTCTGTGTCTCGGCACTTTTAGCTATCAGCCGAGTTTGTCTGGGAGGTGTGGTGACATTTAACAGAGAGGGAGATCCTGTAGAGTGTTTACAGTGATGTCTGGGACATGGTAGAACTCAAAATTATATTTTTGACATGACTAGCATTATAATAAAAGGAGTAAGTAGACTTTGCATTGGGTATGTTCCTCCTCTAAAGGTGTTCCTATCCTAGAGGAACACCAGTGTGCCCTTGCCATCTTTGCCTTCAGCACTTGGTGAGAGAGTATATCTCCTTTGTGATTTGTCATTCTTAAGCCCCAGCGGGAAAGTGGTTATAGCTCGCTGTATTTGCTGAGCTCATCAGAAGGGTGTTCGGTGCTTCCCAAGGACTGTAGGATTTGAGAATTTTCTGTGCCAGAAAAGCTCCACAGCAAAGTGAAACCTGTCCCAGGGACTCTGTGCATCTACCATCACATGACTTCCTCTTCTCCCAAAGGTCACCTGGTGCTTTCCAGAAAGTTCCCTGAGCACATTAGCAGGGGTCCCTGGAGGTATCCTGTGAAGGCGCGCTCTGCAGAAATTGCCCCGTGCAGAATGCCTTTGCTGCTGTTCTCCCTTTGTACCAGGGAAGGTCTGCCCCGCCTCAGCTCTCAGCTTCTCACACAGATGCCAAGAAGGCAAGTCTGGAAGACAGATCTGAAAGACAGGCTCCCTGGTGGACTCCCCTTACTTTCCCTTTCCTTTTTATGCCAGGGGATGGGTCTCAATCACATCACAAGAGCGATGACATCTACAATCTGCTTCTGATCTAGTAGGTCTGCCGCAAAACCAAGAATGACTGAGTGTCTTGGCTCTCGGGTAATGTGAATAACCAGGTCTAGGACCTCACTGTGGAGTTAGTGAGGTTCACTGTCTTCTTTTTCTAGGGTAGACTCCGGGTCTAGGGAAAACACACGTAAGACACTTAACGGAACTCCTATCATCACAGGGTGGAGCTGGGTGAGGTACATTGGCAGCCTGCTGAACTCCAGGCCCCCGATCTCTGCCTGGTGAGAGCAGAGCTGGCCAGGGTTAGGTCTGCACTCCTGGAAAGTCAGCAGCAGGAGGGCAGAGTCGAAGAAGCCTTGGGGGACCTTCTCGTCACATTTCAGATGTGCTCCAGGCCCTTACTGGTTCCCCAGTCTCTGCCAGGAGCTCCAGCCTATCCTGGAGTGGGATTTGTAGTCCCTTATTCTACCTGCCCTGGCCTTAGCAACTTTTTCTTCCACACGATAGTCCTTTTAAAGAAAACATGGAGTGGCTAAAAGTTGGCCAGAGCCTATCAGGATGAAGTCAACTCTAATGTTTTCCTGTTTTAGTCCCAGAAGCCATCCTTTAGGTTTCCTTATGGTGAGGTGGTTTATGTTTATACCAGAAACAAGGAGGGCAGGGTCTGAGCCTAGTGGCCAAACCTTCCGGAAGTCCTGGATAAAAAAAGAGCTACAGGGCCTCAGGACAGGTTACCAGGAGGCTGACCCAAAATGAGCTTAGGTGGAAGCTGGAAGACCTGCAGCAGGTGCTAACACCATGCTTCAGGCCAGAAATGTCACAATGTTACAGCTTTTTCCTCCACTGCGGAGGTGTGTGGTGTGGTGTGTGCGCTGGCCCGCATCTGTGTGTGTTGTCTCATTTTCCCTCTGGTCCTCTGCCAGTTAGCTGGCTATTGGTTATCCCTAGGGCTTCCCAATCTAATTCCTAAGAAATCCTGCCAGGCTGTTTGGCCTGTGGCACAGTCACATGACTCAGAATAGGCGTGTTCCAGAGCTAGTACACTGAAGCTTTAAGCCACAGAGACTGTAGAGACAGTGGGTTCCTTTGGAGAGCTGGGGTTGGCACAAACAGCTGGTTTCCACGCCCGTGAGAGTTACCGATCAGGCACTGTGACAGATCTGTCTTAAGTCTGGCTGGCACTGGGTTGGTCTATGTAAGACACAGGACTGCCGGCTGGCCAGACACTCGGAGCCACACCTCTCTTTCTCCACACTACTTCAACAGTGTCCCTGGCCGCCATACTCTAATGTGCAGGTGTCAATGAATCGCCCTTAGCCAACACTGTCCAGAAACAGTGGCTCAAGACTATTTCATCATTTTAACTTTGTATGACGATTTTTGTTGATTTGCAAACTAATACACCTTGGGTGTACAAAAAAGTACAACTTCACAGCAAAACAACAGAAAAAGTGACAGTGATCCCTTAAGCCAACAGAGCTGATAAATTCAATAGATTCATGATACCTTCAGATGACATTAGCATTGTCCAATAGTGTATACATAAATACATAACCAAGACGAATCCAAATAAACCCAGTTGTGTGGCTTCATTTTTCATGTTCTCATACATCCTGGAATTCTCTAGCATTAAGTAAAAATCTCCAAGTTTTTGGAAGGAGCAGCAATGGCTCACTATGTCGATTGAAGCAACGCTCTACTGACAGGCACTGGGATTATTTCCTTTGGGGCAACTATGTGCAGCCTCATTAGGGCATCTTTGACCCTGGTGAACATTTCTGAAGGAGAGACTGTTAAACAGATTTTCAAACTGTATGGTCATCCTCCACCTCATTACATATTGCCGAACCAGATATGGCCGCCACAGGAACCCACACTTCCATGTACATGCCCATCCACTCACCCAACCCATGTCGTTATAGTAAGTGCACTTTAGAAAAAGAGCAAACCTGAGCACAGAGATTATGGGTAAGGTGGTTTATCTGGGAACCCAGGTCTTTGATGGCTGTAGTCATTGTATCAACTGGGGACAGGCTCCCTGAGTGGGTTTTCTGATGCAATGGGTTTAGTTCTGTTAATTTTGGTTCTTCTGATCAAGTCTGGACTACAACTTGTGGGGTCCTCCTGTCTCAGCCCCCTAAGCGCTGAGATTATAGGCATGCACTACCACCACACCAGGCTTCTTGAAGCTTACCTGGGTTTTCTGTTCTGAGCAGCATAAAGGCATCTACTCCACCACTTACAGGTTGTAGAGCCTGTGGGGAAGCACAGTATCTTAGAGCTTTAGCTCCTTCCACTGAGGGGTGTCAGCAGGAGCTGACAGAGTGGCTATCAAAGCTAGTGGTGTATGTGCCCAGGACAGTGGCTGTCCACCTGAACTGCACAGCAGCCACCTGTGGGCTTTTACTCTCTTGATATTCAAGCCGCAGCTCAAACTCATTGCATCAGAAATTCTAGGGGACAAGATCTAGGTCTCGGTGACTTTTTAAGATGCTGGCATGATCTCAGGCTTTGACAGCGGTTGTGGCTCAAATGAACAGTGGTAGCTTGTGAAGGGCTGGGGTGCAGGTGAGGGTGAAATGAGCAGGATGCGGGTGCAGTGCCCCACAGAAGACTGACAGAGTGAGTTTGGTCCCCCCATCTCTGCAGGATTCCCTGAGAACCCCTGGAACATTTGGCTGCAACAGGAAGCAGTGGGAAGGTTTTGGACAGATGAATTCACTGTTTGCTGCAGAAAGGTACCTCCCATTGACAGCTGTTTAGAAATCCATCTTTTCTTCTTTTTTTTTTAAGATTTATTTATTTCATGTATATGAGTGTTCTATTCACATTATAGATGGTTGTGAGCCACCATGTGGTTGCTGGGAATTGAACTCATGACCTTTGGAAAAGCAGACAGTGCTCTTAACAGCTGAGCCATCTCTCCATCCCCCCCCCCCCTTTTTCTGAAGAAGGAAATTGGCTTTTAAACAGAAACTGGGGTACCATCTGCAGTCTCAGACATAAGGCTACTTTGGCCATTTTCAAAGAACTATTTGATCAGGGAGCACATCTTTTCTGCATCAAACTCCATCCCAAATGCCAAATCCTATTTATTTCGAAGGACTAAAGGGTGACAGTGGAAAAGTTGAAACTCCACAGCTTCTGGAAGCAGGGTAATAAATTTGTCTCAAACCTGCTTTCTCTACAGGGAAGTCACTTGCAGAACCGCCATCTTGGATAAGGGCAGCTTATAAAACATGTATTTCCAGTGACCTCATGGGATTCATATACATAACATAAAAGTCTGCATGCATTTCTAGGAGAAAAGAGAAGGCGGGGTGCAGGGAGGGAAAAGAGAGAGAGGAGAGGAAACAAGACACCTCAGAAGGTCATATCTTTTTTGAATTAGGGCAAATAAAAAAGGAAGCATCTAAATCTGATGTTCAAACAACCCTTTCCAGTTTGATCTAGTCTTTTCTCCCAGAAAAAAAAAAAAGCGCCCCAGATCTGTGAGCTGTGGACATTCCGTTCCTCCCTTGGCTTCTACTGGGCTTGAAAGACAGGCAAACTCTTCCTCCATCTGTCCTTGCTTCATCCAGAAATTTCTTTCTTTTTCTTAAATATTTTTATTGATTCTTTGGTAATTTCACCTCATACCCCAATCAGATCACACTCACTTCTCGGTCCTTCCATGTCCACTCCTACCCTTGTGACCCGCCCCAACAAAATAAAAACAAACAAACAAACAAAACCAAGTGCAATTGGTGTTGTCCGTATACTTACCGGAGCATGCTTAGACTGCAGTGAGGTCTCCAGTGTCGCGTGGTCCCTAAAGAAAACAGCCCCTCTCCACCTGCACCCCTGCTGGAAGCCATCAACTATGAAGAGCTACACTTCAGCACCCTTATCACAAGCTTTAAAGAGTGCTTTTTGGTGGCTTCCTTTTTAGACTGTTACTTTTGTTGAGGGGGTGGGGAAGGTAGTTGAGTTTGTCACCGACTTCCATGCCCCTCTTTCGCAGTTGTGTATCTGCAGCCATCGATGTCACTGTCAAAGTACTCCTCCTTGCTCTTTACAGGCAGGTGGAGCTCAGATCATGGGCTTCCCTATAGTTTCTGGTGACAGCACAGACCACGAACATGGTCCCTACCTGCAGTATGATCATGGACCCAGACAAGGCCCTTGGAGGCAGCTTTGGACCATAAATATCAACATGGCCTCAGGTGGCAGCACAGGCCATTCACATCAATATGGTCCCCAGTGACAGCATGATTCCTCAGACAACAGCATGGCTTCAGGCTACAGCACAGACTAGGGACCTTCCAATGGCCTCAGGTAGTTAACACGGGCTGCTGGCATCAACACAGTCCCTGGCCTCAATGTTGTCAGGGACCCTGACATCACCATGGCCTCAGGTGGCTACTCACATCCTTATGGGCCCTGGGGGCAGCATGGCCATGGACATCAACATGGCTTCAGGTCTCAGCACAGACCACAGACATCTAGACATCCCCCCCACACCTGCATCAGGACCACTGACCAACACATGTCTCTCAGTGGTATCATGGACCACGATGGTCCTTCCAGGAGGTTCATTCCTCATCTCAGCCTCTGTCATTGCCTAGAGCCAGGGTTATCCCGAGGTCAGGCAGCATGTTTCAGAGGCTGAGTCTGCATAAGCTCCAGGCTGCTGCATACTAGCCAACCCCAACCACATTGGACAATGACCTGTTACACTGTCAACCTCAGCCCTCTCCCGCACCTCTCACCATCATCATGTCCCCAGCTCAGCACAAGCATTGCTCCTCTCCCATCTTTCCCACCTCCCCGTCACACATTTGTTCATCGAAGCGGCACCCAGTGGCCCTGCATGCCCTTGAGATGTGGGAGGAGGCTGATCTAGAACTTTCTATAGATGCTCCTTGTCAAATTGCTTCTTTGTCAATTTTGTCCTCTCATCCTTCACTTGGGAATCCCAATCCTACAGAAACAGGGCACATCTCTGGAAGGCTGAGGAACTGCGGAATCAGCTGGGTATGGTGGCGCACACCTTTGATGCCTGCGCTTATGGAGGCAGAGGCAGGCGGATCTCTGTGAGTTCAAGGCCAGCTTGCTCTACAAAGCAAGTCCAGGACACCAAGGCTACACAGAGAGAAACAGTCTCAGGGGGTAAAAACGTTGAATCTATTGTAAAGGAGAAGAATATATAAATGATGCCTAGCCGAATTTTGCTTATTATTAAGGAATGACTACTGTCATGATTAGTGTAGGATGAGAAGTGTACATTTTTCTCTCCAAGTCACAAGGTCCTGGGTGTGAGCATCCCCAGGGCCATTTTTTAGACAGATGGCTGGGCCAGCTCCATTTCATTTGTGGATTCCAGGAAGGGTTTCCGGTCCAGGGCACCGTTCTGAGGACCACTGCCACGCAGTATGACCACCCACCCCAAAGTTTCTCTCACTCAGTATGGCAGCCTGGAATGGGCACATGCAATATGCCACTCATTTTCCTCTACTGATCTGTCTTAATGCTTTGATGCAGGGTCTCTCACTAAACCGGATGCTCTCTGTTCACCTAGACTAGCTGGCCAGTGAGCTCTCCAGATCTATTTGTCTCAGCCTTTCCCTATGCTGGGGTTATAGGCCTGCAGCTATGCCCAGTATTTTTTATTTATTTATTTTCTTTTTTAATGTGAGTGCTGGGGATTCAAACTCAGGTCCTCAGCCTTGGAGAGCATGCACTCTTACTCACTCAGACATTTCTCAGTTCCTAGACACAGGCTACGGATGCTGGAAAGGGACAAAGAATGTGGGGATCATGAGGAACCACTGGACATTTTTTTGTGCAAGATGGTGGCATGATCTCAAGTATTGGACCAGTCAGGGTGCTTTGCTAGTCCCAGACTGAAACTAGACTGGGATTTAAACAAGTTGTGTGTGTGTGTGTGTGTGTGTGTGTATGGAGGCACTAATTCCCTTATCAGTGGAAAGTCCAGGACCTGGAACCTAGATGCCTATACAATGCTATTAGCAACTGGTCTCTCCTGATCCCCAGTGTGACACTCTGGGGTGGCCTGGTCATGTGAAAAGGATGGCCACCTGTAGCCCTAGCTTCATTTCTATAGGTACAGCAATAAAATAAAATAAAAAATCCTGCTTCTTTCTCAAAGCTCCAAGGTCAACACTCATTGGATTATCCAGGTCGTATTTCCATCCTTGGGTGCCTAAAGGACCTGTGCACACTGACTGTGAGTGTGGAAAGTCAAATCCACACTCCTTCCCGTACTGCAGTTCTTCAGTTATGTCTTGACAGGCAAGTGTGCGGCTGTCTTCCCTTTTGGATACTGCACAGGAGATGCTGCCATATGAGCACACAGTTACAGCTTAAATGTGGAGCCCAGAAGCTGCCTCCCTCTCTCCCCCTCCGAGTCCTTTGCTGATGGTTCTGTTATAATCTGGGTCCACATTCTGACCTCCACCCACGATTTCTTTATAGTAGGGAATCCTTTTAAGGTCTATGAGATGGGGAGTGGACAGTCAAAGGCTAGCCCTTCTAGACCTCAGCAGCTACCTGTGATGTATTGTCATTTCCAAGTGTGCAAAACAGGCCAGGCAGGATCAGCCCAGGTGCTGTGCAGATGTTCCCCTCTGCCGTAAAGTGCCTCAAAGGCCACTGTCATGTTACTAGGAGCTTCTAGTCCCCCTGTGCTGTCATGGGTACTCCTGTTGGACCTAACCCTGCCGGGCCACTGTAGCTCCAGGTTACAATGGACTGCCTTCTCCAACGCTGTCTTTTTGTTTTTTAATATTTATTTATTTATTATGAATACAATGTCTGCATGTACACCCGCACTCGAGAAGAAGGCACCAGGTATCATTATAGATGGTTGTGAGCTACCATGTGGTTGCTGGGAACTGAACTCAGCACCTCTGGAGGAGCAGCCAGTGTTCTTAACCTCTGAGCCATTTCTCCAGCCCTGCAAGGCTGTCTTGCTCTTGGAAAGGGGAGACAGACCACGATGGCAGAGGTTTTCTTAGCCACAGCTGCTAAGAAAGGGTTGAATGAGCACGTTCTTGCCTCTTTACCAGGTCCTAATAATGACTATTTCTATTTTAATAGCTATGAGAGACAACTGATTATATGTGCCAACATACAAAAGGATCATAGAAGTCACAGGCCCAGCCCTTTCCTCTTCAGTGCCACGGCTCATCTGAGGGTCACAGAAGGGCACTCCCCTCTGCCCAGCAGAGACTATGTCCCAGGAGCAGGCCCCTCTAGCATCCCAAGAAGAGTAGAGCTGGGCTGTTTGCTAACTCCTGCCTCAGGGAGGCTCCAGAGCTTGGTCCCTCCTGGCCTTTGTGCCCTGTTGCTTGTGCTCAGAACTGGCTGGGCAAGTGCAGTGGGGCTGGCCTCATGTCTGCCCTGGACAGGAGTGCAGCTGAGTGCAGCTGTCTCTGACTTGTCCTCTCTTCCCAGCTGTCCTCAGGTCCTTTGCGATCTGAAAAAGGAGGCAGGTTCTGTAGCAGCCACAGCAGGCAAGCCGAGAGAGGGCCTGGTTCCGGGACTCCTCAGGCTAGCCCTCCCGGCTGCCTCTGAAGCCTCTTTAGAAATGACTCCGAGAAAGCAGTGCTGATGGAACCACTCCCACGTCCATGAAAGGTTCTTGGTTTGCTGCCAGTGAACTTAGCAGGTGGAGGCTAGAATCTGGGAATGGTATGGGACACAGAGTAAGGCAGTCTTGTTCTGCAGTCACAGAGTGTTTCAAGACTGGAGACCTCATGCAGGTTAGTACAGATGGGGAGGTTAGGTGGCAACTCAGCCCCACCCCTGATCAGGTCTCTCTGTGTGTGTCCCCTAGGTCTGGAGAAGGGGAAGCAGCCTTCTGCTGCTGACAGTCCCACTCCTGTGCCAAACAGAACTGCAGAGAGAGTGCTAAGCCATTCTGGGGTAGCGTCTCTTTCATACACAAACGAAGTAGAGGGTAAGGGAACATTTCATGGCACTGCTGAATGATGTTGTCTGTATATGCTATCAGTCAATGAGCCAGCTTTTCTTATCATCCGATTGCTTAAATAAACCAACACACGATGCTCTTCTCCTGCGTTAACTCAGATACCATTATCTGTTAATTTTAAACAGAGAGTGAGTTATCTAGGAATACTCTCTCTAAAGTCTGGGTCAATTAGACATGACCAGCTATGCCAAGGCTCTGAAGACTAGAGATAAAATATCTACAACCACTATTAAGAGTGACATAGGCTATTAAGAATACCCATTAAGGATATTTCAATAACAAAGTTAGATGTGATAATTTTATGACAAAGAATCCTTCATGTGACTATAAAGTCATTATGCAATAGCAGAAATTACAGAAGTGACTTTTGGCTAAACTGCATTTATTCCTCAATAAGGCAACTGAGATGACAGGAACGACATTTAAACAATGGCAGAGACACCATGCACATTAGTTTTTCGTTAGAGCTCTTCGGTGTGTTTAAGAAGGAACGGCAAGGACAACTACAGAAATTCCTTCTTTTTGTAAATAAAGAGGTTCAGGGCACAGGTGTAGCCCAGGAAGGGGTGGTGTGCTCTGTGGAGGGTCATGGAGCACAGGCTGGAGCTGGCGGGCTTTGCCAGCTCTGCATCGGACTAACACTACTGAAAACGCGGCTGCTTTCTAAGTGAGTGGTCTCTCCAAATGACGCTAAACTCTGTGAGTGAGGACCAAGTCCGTAACTCGGGGTAGGTCACAGGAAAGCATCCTTGGCTGAGTAGCTGCTCAGGGCCAAGTGATGAAGGCCTGCCCCTGGGGTCTGCCCAGCACCAATGGTGGCCTTGACCTCAGCACACACCTCACTGCTGAGGGTGGTGGTAGTAACTCTCCATAATGCAATCAACTCTAACCAAGAAGGAGCATCAATTAAAGAAACACTTTGAAAGTATGTTCTCTGATGACTTTAAAATATATAGATCAGGTTTATTATTGAAAGTGAATCCACACAGATCATTTACCAAAATGAGATCTTCCCAGACTAGACCCTTGATAATACTTGTTAATTCATTAAAAAGAAAAAGCCCTACACTAGCAATAGCAACTTCTTTTTAGCTACTTGTTTTTGCTGAGTGTTCTCTGCTTTTCCGCATGTTCCACAATCTTTTCTTCTACATAGAGCCCCTTCCGCTTACGCACTGCATTCATGTACTTCCGGGCCTGGTTCTCGGAATCTGCCTTCTCCCCAAAGTGCAGGTACTCCTCCTCAGTGGTTGGCACCCAGAAGGGGTCACTGGGAATGACCTTGAAAGAGAAGGAGACAGGATACGCTAAGTGAGGAGGATGTTAAATTTCACCAGTCTCTGGCTAATGAAACAAGTTCAGCAATGAACATTTAATCTTCCTCAGAATAGTAATATACAAATACAAATCAGGGGAACTATGAAAAATGGTGCCTATTCAACAAACTTGTAACATCTGCCATTCTGACTTCTCATGGAAACATTCTGCAACACAAAAAAGAAAAAAAAAGTTTTCATCTTTACTGAAAATGAGAAAGTGATGTGAACAGCATGTCTTTGCATGTTTTCATCAATTTTGCCTTTGTCTCTAATAATGATCAACCTATGTGAACATGGTCTTGTTGACTATTTGTGAAGGCTCATTTAGCCCATGATGGATCAGAAATCACTGGCAGATGAAGATGACTCTTGATTCTCCTACCTCTACCTGCTAAGTGCTGTGACTACTAGCGTATGCTACCATGTCTGGTTTATATGGTGGTGAGGACTCAACCCAGGACTTCGTGTGTGCTTTCTCCCATTTTGCTAGGACCTCTGCTGAAGACATCTGAGGTTGGCTCTGTTTTTTCCCTAGAGGCTCCCAGGGCTGCTGTTTGTATGCACTATCTTCCCTTGGGGACTCTTTGAGGGTGTTGGTTGTAATGACCTTGTGCTATGTGCTAAGGTCTGACCTGGCCAGGGTTTCGGCCTTCACCATTATTACCACTTTCACACCTGTGTGGACAACCTTAAGCTACCTGCATCAACATGCCAAAGAAATTCCAACATGGGAGATGGGTAAGAGAAGCCTAGTCCACTATGGCTGTTCATTTAGAAGCACAGAAAGGTCTCTTTAGACCATAGAGCAGGGATTGCCATCAGATTGGAGGGAAGGGTCCTTCCTCCTCATTGGTTCACGGAGAACCTGACTGCCCAGAGCTCACTCCTCAGATCAAGTTTTCCTGTTCAAGAGCTAGAGATGGATAATGCCTTTTAACTAACAAGGAGGCACCCAGGATAGTTGTTGTCTGGTCATCAGAGACACACGTGTGGAAAAACATGTGCAAGTGCATACACACACACAAACACACACACACACATGCACAGACACAAGTACACACATATATGTACACACACACATGCATAGACACAAGTACACACACAAACACACACACACACACATGCACAGACACAAGTACACACATATATGTACACACACACACACACTCCTAGAAGGGAAAGCCTAGGGGCTCCATTTCATTTGGGTCTAGCAGGTGGGAATCACCACACCCAAAATAACCTCTTGGGAGTGCTTTTGGTCTAGCAGCCTCCTCTGGGGTCACCTAAGGATGAAGTGTTGATCTGGGGTTGGCCTGACATTCGTGTGCGGCAGCACTGGCTGAGAACACTTCCTCTTCCCTGTCTGTTACAGTTCCTTTCTTCCCCCTTTCGCAGAAGGGTAAAACTTAGAAAGAAATTATGAGATCGCTGACTTCAAAGGTTTCCTCATGGAAAATGCCTGTAATTTTATTTCCTCTATTTTCTGAAGCACTTTCTCTCAAAAGCTCTTGATTGTAAATTATATGGTATGCCAGAACACAAATGGAACAAAGTCCTTGGAGTTAGATCTCAACAACCATGTTATTTCTAAACCTAACTGGGTGCATGCGGGTGCGGGAGGGCGAGTGTGTGTGTGTGTGTGTGTGTGCACTACATCAGTAGCATTTAATTATGATACAGTTTTAAAGGCTTTTACAGATTTAAGGCTTTTGGAAATAGGACCATGGCAGGTGGTAAGATAGGGACAGAAGGAAGGCACCGCAACCAGGACAGAAGTTTCCTTGATACATTTTTTTTCTCTAAAATTATTAATTATTTATTAAGAGACTTGCTTTGAATAACTGTCTGCGGCTGCTCCACACACTAGAGATTTTACACATTACTAAGAGTGTAAGTTCAATTCAAGCTAAAAAAATGAAAACCAAACCCAAAACCACACAGAGACACAAAGGATAAAATAAAACTCACCATGGCTCCTGTGTAAGGACTCACTTTCTGTTAAACCTTGCTGTTCTTATACTATGTTTATTCTCCTGCTTCTGTAGTGACAGATGGGCACACAGTCACATGGGTTTTGGGGGTACAGGGATACTTCTGTAAGAGCTAGAAACACCTCAAAAATATTCTATCTTAACTGTTTAACTCTTCTGAAACCAGCTACAGTAAATACCAGATGAGCTGCTAAGGCTATATTTTAATAACAGACAATGGGCAGCAATCTGTGGACGCCTGATCTAGTTAGACTACATTTCCCAGTGTCCTTAGTGGGGCCTTGTGTGGTCATATGACTAGTTCTAGGTGATGGGATAATAAGCGAAATGCAATGTGTATTACAGCTGGAGGCGTGGGCCTTCTTCCTCAGCCCCAGCACTACTGGCTAGAATTCAGCTCGGATGGGAGGTCAGACAGTGACTGTGACCATCAGGGAAAACCAGGACAAGCCTGGGCTATCACATAGCCATGTGCCAACTCTGCACCACATTTTCAGACCGGCAGAGATACCCTCTGCCTGAGTGGCCCACTGTATTTGAGATGCCTATGTTAGAGCACTCTTATCCCCTTTCTCTGTAACATATCTGTCAATTCGGAAATGAAGGACAACTTTCAATGTGTGCACCTGCATGCATGTGCGTGTGCATGTGCGCGTGCATATGAATGTGTAGGTGCATGGCTATAATGTGTACTTGGAAACCAGAGGAAGCTGGCTGGTGTCTTTATGAGGCTGGCTGGCCAATGAGCCAGAATTTGCTTGTCTTCTAGCACTGGGAGTGCAGACATCTGCAGCCATACTTGCTTTTTCTCATGGGTGCTGGGGATTTGGGTTCAACTTCTCATGTCTGTTTGGAAAGCTTTTTAACCCCTGAGCCCTCATCCCAGACCTACCCATTCACAAAAATTTAAAGAGACTCAATAAAATTATTTTCAATACTTTTTTTTTTTGGCCAGGCCTGGTGGTGTAAATATGTAAGTAGCCTTTTTCACTGAGGAGCGGAGGTAGAAGGATCAGGGATTCAAGACCAGCTGTAGCTGCACAGCAAATTTAAGGTCAACCTCAGAAACTTACGTGCCTTCCTCCTCTCATGAGCTTTTAAAACAAAAATAAAATATATGATGTACCACTTGTCCAACGGTGATGCGGTACAATAGCTCTGAGCACTTATTTTAGGCTCTGTTTATAGAAAGCCCCAGGCATTATGTAGCCAATCCCTTCTGTTGAGATCAGAGACACTATAACCCAGTTTTCTGTGCCAGTGCTGAGCAAGGCCACCCTGTGCGCTGGAGGACTGTCATCTGTGGTGACGGCGGCCGGAGTGCTGCACCTCTCAAGGTCACGACTAAGCGGAACCCTCCCACTCAAGCACAAACAACATTCACGCAGTTTTCCTGGCCTACACGCCTCTGATCAGGCGCTCTCTTTGCTAGTTAATGGCTAATTTTCCTTTAAGGATCTCTTCAGGAAGGCTTACCTGACCCCTCCCACACACTCAGAACACTTCTCACAACTCCCTTCTCTTCCCTGCAGTGACCAGAGTGTCCCTCCATGACCGTGGAAGGATCTGCTGTTCGCCTGACTCCGCGTGTGGACGAGGAAGGGTTGTGGTGAGCTACTCCGTTCCTCTGGGGAAGCCATGGGACTGCACCTCCCAGAATGGCAGAAAGCTCTAAAGACACACTGCGGATCTTCCCTCCAAGTGCTGGAGGAATCTCTCCCCATCCTTCTACCCTTGAGGGAAAAGAGTTCTTCAAGTTTCACTTTCAAAAGAGCTGTCATTTTTCTCTAACTTAATATACACCTACAGCAGCAGGAAGACGGATGAAATGTTCTGTCTCTTTAGTTTTATGCATGTTGGTGCAATCAGCCAGCTTTTACTTATCCTTTGCCTGGGCCATCACACCAGTAAGGGCCAGCTTCACTCAGCCGGTGCCCAGTTCTAGGGGGCAGGGCTGCGTCTCACCTCCCAGTGGCTGAACACCAGCTGTGGGCTTGCCAGTCCGCTGGTCCTCTTCCTGATTTCATCGGCGAAGCCGAAGCTCTCCGCCACTGGCAGCACAGCCTTGATGATGAACATGTCTGTCCCTTCCTTCATCTCTTCCTGAAGTACTCGGCCCTCTCGCTTGGACAACACAGCGTAGACTCGGCCTGCAAAACCGAAACTCTTAAGTTTATCCACCGACCACGACTTGACCCAAAGCCACGATTTGCACATCCAGTAATGATACACCAGTGACTCTGTCTGCTCTCAATAATCCTGGTTTACAAGACCATGAATATTTTACTGCTAATTAAGAGAGCAAAATGAGAAAAAATTTACATATAAAAGATAACAAGAGTCCAAACTGTGTCCCCCAATGGCAATCCCCACAATGCAGTGTGAGAAGCATGATGTCTGGAATTAGAAGCAGAGTTACCTTCAGGTATGAAATCCAGTGAGGAGAGTGTGACTGGAATCTTACAAGTATGAAAACCCATTAGTAATTACGAGTATTCTTCATATGATGACCAAACGGTGACAGGAGACCATTGAAGCTCAGTAACCAAGTGACTGGTAACAGCATTTTTATACTAATCAAAACCGCATCTGTGTAAACATTTGCTCATATTTTTCCTAAGCCAATACTATTTACGTGCTCTTGCACGTGGGCATTTTATTCCCCTGGAGCTGGGGCATGCTTGGAATCTTTACTGTCTGGTAACAATCTCTAAGTCTAACCATCATGAGTCTTAGCAACTTCTGCGTGACACAATTTGTCTTGAGGTGAGATTCGGTCTCACACTCAGAAGGGACACATCTGCCCCTTGGGAGTGGCACCCTGCACAAATGTCTGTGGGTGCTCGGCACCCTTTCAACCAGTAAGCAGAACGACCGAAAGGACGACAGGTAAATCACAGAGAAGCTCATTAGAGCCTCACCCTTCACCTGCAGCTTAAAAAGGCACGGATTGCAGAAGTGATCTGCGCATGCGTAAGTGCGCAGGTGCAGCTGGGCAGTGGTAAATTCTGACCTCCTCTCCTCAGTACAAGGGGATGTGCCTGGTGCAGCCACTTTATCCGCCCACGAGGGCTCAGAGCAGCGCTGCCTCACACCTTCTTCTCTGCAGATCCCCTCTGCTGGCAGTGATGGAAGGAGCAACCAAAGCAAAGGGCAGAGAAATGTCCCACAAGGCCTTGAGGGTTAAAACAGCGACCCTTCTGCTAGCCGAGGAAAGGCACGGCTCTCCACTCTGTCTGTCACTGCTTCTCCCTGGCCCGCACTTCTGAGGCAGACAACTTCTAACTTATTCCTCAAATGGTCTCTGACAACCAGGTTCTTTGAGTACTAGGCTGCTTCTTGGAGTTGCAAGCTGATGTTCAAGCTCCTAACCAGCGTGCTTCTCAACTGTGCTGTCACGGCCTCTGCTGCACCGGAGACCCCTGATGGGTATTCGTCCTCGCACACCTGGCCCGGGGCCACCATTCTGTTTATTTCTGTAATTCCTGAAGGTATAACTTTCCTGTGAGCATTCTGTGACGCTCACCCTTCTTTGAAAAAAACTGTCAGGGAGCCAATTTGAATATTGTCCGTGTGGTAAGCGACTCCCAGGGCAGATTCCTAAGACTACCTACAATAGGCCTCTCACCAGGCCTGCACCCCAGCTTTACAATGCCTTCTGCACATCTCGGTGGGACTGGTTTCCTTCCAAACTCAGGTCCAAGCAAAGAAGCAAAGCGCTCTTCAGGGACAGCCCTACCCTGCCAGTAGTGCTGGGAACGTCAGCTTCCAAATCAGGAAATGGTGGGTTGAGGGAACCTGAGGGCCAGCGAACTTGCCCAGATAAGTTAGGTAAACATGAAATGTATGTCCTAACCTGGCTTGCTCCGGGGTAGATCCGTCTATCGTTGACAGCTAGACAAGTCTAGAGCCTGAAATCTGAAGATCCCCTGAAGTTCTTACCTCTCACACCTAGATTTACCACGGAGGACACATGTGATCCCTCTTCTCTAAGTCAGCCTTTCAGCCACCTGAAGACAGATATCTATAGCCTAGCGTTCCGTGACAGGCTGTGAATTCCCTGTTGTATCCCAGCCACCTTTCTAAATCAGCCGATAAGGCTTATTTCCCTGCCTATCACATGGCAGTATTTTAAGAGCGGTCTGTAAATGCTGAAGAAATCAGAACTAGTATTTTATTAAATAATCTTCATCTGCTATACAGACGGCCCCCTGCCCACACCCCCTTACCAAAACCTCCAGTGCACATGAACAAGTCATCTTTATCTTAGTCTAAGAAAAACATTTTATTCTTTATTATTGTGCATGTGTTTGCATGCATCCCTGCTAGTGTGCACATGCCACAGTATTTGCCCCATGGTCAGAGGACAACTTTCAGGAGTAGGTCTGCCTTGTCTGAGACAGGGTCTCTGTTGTTTTTGTGCTGTGTACCCTGGGGTGGCTGGCTCACGAGCTTTTGGGAGCCCCACTGTGTCCACCTCCACTCCCTCAGGGGAGTGCTGGGATCTCACTCGTACAGCACACATGTGGCTTCCGAATTGCTCCAGGGATTGGAATTCAGGGCCTTCGGCTTATGGGGCAAGCACCTGAATCCACTGAGCCATCTGCCTCGGTCCACATTCTCAGAAAAAAATTAAGGTAGTCCATGACAGTGAACAGAAGCAGGAGGGGTGAGAGAGAATAGGGAAACGGGTAAATGAATCGTGACAAGGGCCAATGAGGATCAACTGGTGACTGCTGCTGCTCAGGCTGGCAATTCCTCTCCTCGGGGGCCATACCAACAGTTAGGATCAATACTTGTAATTGAAACTGAATGTAATTAATCATGTACTTTTGAGCCATTCAATTTTAATTCTGCTAGAAGTACATTCTAAATCTGAGGGCACAGTGATGGATCACCAAAGAAAGAAAAACACTGTAATGAAACTTTCCATAGTCACTGGGCTCCTGTGACGGCTGTGCCTAAAGCGTACAAGCCTTCAGACACCTTCTAACCCTGCCACGACTGTCACCGGGGAATCCAGGAGGGCTTCTGGCCCAGGCTGCTAACTGTAAACACTCTGCTAGTCCTTCACTGGGAGGGGGGCGTCACAGCAGCCAGTCCTTCCTTAGTTCACGCGCCTTCAGATTCTGAGTTCTGTGCAAGACACCACGAAAAATTCTTCAGGAAAGAAAAGCAACAACAAGTCAATGGGAACGGTTTTGGCCATGACCACACTACCCATGCCTCAGCCTGTCCCTGGCCTCGTGGTTACCCCCGCCCTGAGAGCACAAGCTGTGTGCTTCCTCAGCCCAAATGAACTGCTCACAGCTCAGGGCATGTCAGAGCCACAGGTCCTTCAGCCTAGAACATGTCATCTTAGGCCAGCCCTATAAAGACTCTTTTTAGATTCAAGGACTCTCTCGAACACCTTGTAATGTTTGATACTGAAAGCTAAGAATTCTCTCTGTGTTGGCTCCACTGAGCACTGTCTTTACAGCCTTTCAGATTCACATCTTCTAATGTAACAGCTAAGATTCATCTATAATCTTTAAAGACGGGAAGCAAAGAAAGACCTGATGTCTGAATATAGGAAAGAAAGTAGCTATTCATAGCACATTGTCTTCTACAATAAACAAAGATGAAATATTGAAATTCCAAATTGGGGATGATAGGTCAGTAAATTAAAACACATGAAGTTCACAGGAATTATACAGAGGTTAAAATAAAAATTATGAATAAGTGGCCAGATAGTCACATGCTTGAAAAGAGACATTAAAAAAACTTATACCATGAGGTCACAACTATGCACAGCATTCTAAGGAAAGTAACGACAGTAAATAAACGAATAAATAAATAAAACAGAAAATAAAAGGCTGATTTCCAAACAAGATATTTTCTCTTTTCATCTCATGATTTGTTATTGTTGGTAACACATGTGGACAACTTTCAAACTCTCACAGACATGCACACAGACTCACAGACACCGTGGGCATTTAAGTCATACAAACAAGGTCACATGAAATATTCTCCTGTCACAGAGCTATGAAAGCAAAATCAAGCAACTGCAACTAACAGGACGGCTGTGATCAAGCTGAGCTGAAGCCAGCCGCAGGGTAAGAGGCAGCGGCATGGCAGGCTGAGCTACCCCTAGAAGGTCTTCAGTGACTCTCCACGCAAAGCTTCACGTTTGTCATTGTCAACTATCTACAGAAAAATCAAACCCAGAGGTGACACGGAGCTGGCAGAGCAACATGTACTCTGAGAGAACTAGCTACGGACCCCAGCGAAACTGGGCAGAGCTAACACAGTGTCATTTGATAGGGGTTTAGCCGGCAGTCTCTGGGCTCAAAGCGGAGCACTGCACAGTCCCTAGAGCCAATCTGAATGAGCATCACATCAAGTGTGCTCTTCTGCGTGCTGTACAGTAGATGCTGGCTGGCTGAGTCTGGAATGATTCAGTCTAGCCAGGCCCATTTCAACAACCTATCACTTTGCAAAGACTTCTACCCATCTTCCATTCTACCAATCCTAATTTCTCATAACAAACCACTGGAAAACCAGTGCACCGAACAACTGGATTTTACTCT
Source organism: Pachyuromys duprasi (assembly GCA_028658305.1). NCBI lineage: Eukaryota > Metazoa > Chordata > Mammalia > Rodentia > Muridae > Pachyuromys > Pachyuromys duprasi. The sequence goes on along the minus strand of CM053758.1, from coordinate 59,793,372 downwards.
TTATTCACTTAATATTACTAAACTTTGTTGCCTCCTGTTGGGGTTGGTCTGGTGCTTTGTATTTGATTGTTAATTAATTTGCTCCCCGAGGCCTGCTTGCTGTCTTTAATGAGTAGAAACTCACAAACCTCAAAATAATGTGTGAAACCTTGCTTAAGAGATTATTCCTGATTGGCTGATTAAAAGGCCTAATCCTGGGCAGGGCAGAATGGGGTGGGTGTGAACGAAGTTCTAGGGCTTTGAGGAGAGAAGGATCTTGGGAAGGAAACAAGTACAGGAGGAGGAAGAAGGAAGAGGCACGCCTCCATGGGTTATCATGGGAGAAGAACATGGCAGATCAGCATGGATGGAGGAAATTGGCCCAAATGAAGAATGTTAGTATGTATTTTGGGATTATGGATGGGAGGCAGCCCAGATAGGAATGACAGCCAGGGAAGGAGCTGGGAAGTAAAGGTAGTTTAGAGGGTTAATATCTGCCCTGCTCCAAGTGAAATAAGGTTATTCTGAAGTCTATTAGGCGTCTGTGATAGCGGGTTAGATATTCCACCATAATAATTACAGGGCTACTAATAAACATTACTAGGCTGACACCCTTTGTTTTCTAAAACATCCTCCTCTGTTAAGGCAAGAACCATGTTTGACTTGAAGATTAACACAAGCAGCCCAACAAGACCTTGTTGAAAATTTCGAGATGCTGGTCAAACATACAAAGCATTTCAAATGGAGAGGGAAAAAGGCTTTAAAAGCCCAGAAATTCAAGTCTTCCAGCTTGTTCCAGCGCACAGGCCCTCACAATGCCAGCACTGACTCCTATGCGCCAAATTAATCCAGTCATCACACTTGTGATTAAACTCTAGCACTGCCGGCCAAAAAGATACCGTTATTGCTGAGGATGATGGCAGAGAGTAACAGGTCTGAAGAAAGACAGGCAGACAACTACTGGTCACATGACAAACTAAACAGTATTTACGATGGCCAAACATGCCCATTAAAGGGGATTTTCATGGGTAAACACTAATAATGATACAGCCATAGATACTTTTAGAAAAGCATTTTTAAAACTAAAAAAAAAAAGGCTATTTTTTGGGCATTTTTTTCCCAAGATAAAATACCTTGGAAATTATTATTTTCCTACAAAGCTTCCCATTTTGATTATATGTAAGTCTGTCCATGTAAAGAAGGATATATTTTAGTAATCTGTGTAGGAAGAATTAATATGTAAAAAGGAAATTCATTTTCTAAATAAAAAGGACCTAAAATCACTTTGTATTGATTCCTAGAAAATTAAGAGGCATAGTCATCAGAGTCTGAAGTCATCTTGGAAGATCTCCAGATATCCAGGCAAGAAGCAAAAACGGCTTTAGAAACAGCCTTTTTTTTTTTTTTCTCCATTTCTTTTTCCAATTGAAGTTGTGGAGTTTGGAAGAAAAAGAAACAAACAAACAAACAAACACACAAAACATACCAACATCTGACTGTGTTGGTAGACCCCGAAACTCTTGGCTGTCCACACCAAAGAGCCCCCCAAATGCCAGGAGAAAACAGGCCTCAGAGGAGATGCTCCAGGAATGGGACTTAGAACAATTCAGGAAAGAGTAAAAACATCCAGAAAGATTCCCAGCAGTGGGGATGGCAGCCAGTGGCTTTGGAGAACAATGTCTGTTCTAACCATACTACATGCATAACTGCACATGGAAGACTGGCACCGTGGGACTTATGTGCCACCCAGACAAAGGAAAGCCACACAGCTGTGTACAGCAGCCAGGTACGGTGTACCAGCGTGAAGATAAAAGAACAGGGTGACAGGTAGCACCCTGAGGTGTCATCCCAGGGACGATGAGTCAGCACGGGGGCTGGGTGTGGTCCCAGGACAGCTGCTGCTGACTCCTGTGTTCCACTGAAACAAAGGACAGAAGCCAGGAATGCAGCCTCCTAGTCTAGGGTCAGTGTGGAAGGACAGTGGCAAGCGCCACCTGGAATACAGCTAACCTTACAGCTGTTGGTTTGGGGAGGAACCATGCTTCTCTTAGTGTGAGCAGAGAGAGACACAGGGGAGGACCTCCATGAACTCTGAGCTGTAGAAAGACCATTTCAAACACACCGAGAAAAGAAAACCAAGCATAAAAAGCAACAAGTCATAGGAAAGTGAAAAAGAAAAGAAAATCAATTGCAAATGATCCTCCCGAGAAGAGGAGGTGAGACCCTGCACCTAACTTCAGTGTTGGTGGATGTGTAGTGAGCGGCGGCTACTATGCAGACACAAGCCTGCACGCTCACAACAGGCTGCACCTACCGAAGTAAAAGCGCTAAGACAACAGAGAAGCCTTCTCCATTTGATTGAGCTCGGTTCAGCCACGCATGTACCATCTCGTCTCTGTAGCAGTGATTTTGTGTTTGTGAGCGTTAGGTTCCTGGTTTTCTGGGAGGAGGCTACCCTGATCCTTCAGCTGTTTCTGGTGAGTTGTGCCCTTTCACTATTCCAGTAGTGTTTTGGACACGTTTCACTGGCCAGTGTCTTCCCTAAATAAAGCAGTCATGTCTGAACCCATTACCCAAGGGACCAGCCCGGACACACACTCTGCCTCTCATGTGGGTAATTCCTTTCATGGTGTTTAGGGGTTGAGTTTTATTAGCCCCATTTTTGTTTTCTTAGACATGTCTTCCCACTCTGTTTCTCCAAAATGGGGATCCATGCTCTGGTGATTGCCTAGACTGCAAAAATTGGGCAGTCTCATGATCTCCTGTATTTATGTATCAATAATCTGAGTGTATGTAATTCATTTTCTTGTTACATATTCTATAATAAGCAATATAACTACACAAAGAGAAAAAAGTCCAAAAAAATAACAATAATCTCAACACATGGATTCCTTTTCTCTTCCTTTCATTTATAGGTCAATTGTCAGTGAACCAAGTGTTTTGATGAGGTAGCAGTCCCCCTGTCTGCACTGCCCTGGTTACTGTCATACCAGTTGTCTTTGTTCCCCTTTCTCTCTGAAAGTGGGGCATGCAGATGTAAAGAATTGGTGCTTTCTTGCTGTCCCCATGAGCAAAGTGCCAACTCTGCCCAGGTTGTGGACACATTCCTTGCTTGGAAAGTCTAATCACGGAATCGGCTGAGCTGCCCATTGCCAGACATTTAGAAATAGGTGGAACGTGCAGATTGCCAAAGTAAAAGAGAATGCAGAGGAGTGACCCAGGATTTGAAGGAATCCAGGTCACTTGACTTCAGCTCCATCTGGACCTCTAAGAAGGCTCTCAAGGGAAATGCAGACTAGAGAGGTGACAGGCTGTATGAGGTGCGGGTGGGCATGCTACATTCCGAAAGGGTGGAGGTCGCCGTGCGCAGCCCACACATACAGAGCTCCATCACAGCGGGCACACTGCTGCTCAGTAGCCTCTGTGACTAAATCTACCTAACTTGCTTAGCCATGTTGTTTTGAAATGTTGCTATAGATATTCAGTTTGTCTCAAAGAACTTTATTATGATATAAGCCTAAATTTCTTTTGAGGGAAAAAAAAAAAAGAACCTCAGATTTTTCTTTTGGGAACTAATCAGTAAAGCAAATTTACTTAGAATATAATTAACTATATATTGACAAAAAGAGACTGACAGCCAGAAGACAGATGATAAATTCTCAGGTTAACTTCCACCTTTTAGACTTCACCACCACTAACAGTTCCAAGATTCCTACAGAAAAGATATATACTGTGTCCAGGACACTTCTAGGAATGGTTTGTGCTCTCACTTGAATTTTCAAGAACTACAGAGACGGACTCTCCTTGGTACCACCATCTTTTTAATAAAAGAAAGCAAGCCCAAGTAAAACGGTGCTGAACAAACCCCAAACAGCCACCCTGAACCCGACTCCATGTGCCCGAGGTCCCCGACGCTGCTTCCTTTAAAGAGAGGGCTGATGTAATAGCTGGCAGTTAAAAGGCATGGGAAAGCACAGTGATTCCTCTTCAGGAATGAGCATTTACAATATCACTTTTGTGCTACTCGTGCAGGAATGGTGGCTTATTCTGACAACTGCTCGGATGGTTACAGGTTGAAATGCTTATTCACCTGGGACAAAAGTGTTGCCAAATTGGGGTTCTACCCTTATTGGCTAGACCTTTCACCATAAAACTTTAGAAAAAAAAGTAGGAAAAATATTTCATTTATAAAGCTTTAAAAAAGTCTAGGAATAAATTAAACCAAGCAAGTGAAAGACTTCTTTTAGAAAAATTTTAAAAAGCTGATAAAAGAACTGAAGAAGACACCAGATGGTGGAAACCCTTCCATGTTGCTTGCAAAATACAGTGAAGATGGATATTCAATCAAAGTAGTCTACAGATTCAATACAACGCCCATCAAGATTCCAATGGTGTTCATCATGGAACTGGACAAAACAATCCTGAAATGTGTATGGAAATATAAAAGACCAGAGACAGCCAAAGCAATTTATCTGTGAACAAAACTCAGCCATCACACTACATGATATCCAACTATACAACAGAGCCACGATGAAAAATAGCACACCAGATACAGAATCAAACACGTAGACCAATGAATATAAGCTCAGAGATAAATTCAACACAGCTAAGGACATCTAATATTTGAAAAAGGTACCAAAACCACAAACTGGTAAAAAGACAGCTTACTCAATAAATGCTACTGGCAAAACTGGATATCTACTACAAAAGATAAATTAGATCTATATCTCCTACCCGGCACATACACAAATAAATCAATTCAAACTTCATTTGCTGCAAAAGAAAAGACTTATAGTAAACATGTATTTTCCCTCTCAAGATTTTAACATATAATAAGGTCTCTGGCTTTCAAAAACCTCTTAATCTTTAGTAAATTAGACAATATGGCTTCAACAAAACATTAAGTGGTCTAAGATACAGCAGACATTGTTACTCAGGGCATCTCTCTTCATCCTTCCCTCCTTACCGAGGACATCGCTGGTGGCCATGATGTCACATGTATACATAGCTGCCATCAGGCGCTGAGGTTTCACCTGCAGAGCATAGCGGCATGCTTCTTTCATGGTGGCGATCAGCTGCCCCGAGAAAGGTCCATAGCAGTCAGTGACGGGAGAGTCTCCTTTCTGGGAAGTCACTTCAGAGGGCTCTGGGCAGCCATCTTGTTGCTCTTGGTTTTCATCTTCAATATGACAGGTTGTACCTCCCCCCTGTCCTTCTCCTGCCAGGTCACACTGACCTTGGCTCTGTTTATCACTCGCTCCTTGTTCTGCATTATTTAGTTCCCACTTTTCTAGAACAAAGCAGACACCCATGAGGGGCTCCTCACACATGGGGCCAGAGAGGGTGGCTAGCTGGAAGCCACTCACAATGCTATTGCCGAAATCTCGGAATCTACTGGCTTCTTTTGATTCTCTGCCAGCAGGGCCAGACCAGACTGAGTTCTGAAAATCTTCACTTCTACTGACAAGGATGTTGGGCCCACATTTTCTTGGGCCAAATGACCAGATCTGGTCAACAGTGTTCCTCCACTTCCTCCCTGTCAGGTGCTGCTCTAGTTCCCCTTTGAACCCCCAAATTTTCTCTCGGGTCTTCTGATGAATTGCCTGGGTATTTTTGCCCTCATTCAAGGAGGACGTCAAAAGCTCCATGGAACGAATCAAGTCGCTGTTTTCTTCCAGAATCCGAGTGACTTCCTCTGGCAGTGGAATAGCACGGACACTGAGTGTGGCCAGTTTATTGGGCGTCGGGATGGTGATCAGCCCATCCGAGTCCACTTGGATTCCCTCCGGGATTTTGCTTTGTTCTTCTTTTGTTTGGTGTATCACAGCAACTTTCTGCTGCCTGCCTATTTCTTCATTGACCATGTCAACTTTGGGAGGTTTTGTGATTGTTTCTCTGAATGGAATAATAGGTTCAGATACACTGATGTGAATCTTTGCAAACCTATGAGAGCAAGAGAAATAATAGATGGTTAGAATCATAGCACTGCATCAGACATGGAGATAGTGGGGGAACACAGAAACATAAAAATCATTTTCTACAAGAGACCTGCGATTTACATTCTAGCTCAATTCACACAGTGCTTTCATATCAGATTGAGAGACAACCTCTTTGCTGTACCTCCGGAGAGCTCCCTACTTATGCTGGGATGTCACCGCTTTGTTCGTGCTCAAGACAAACAAACCATCTATTTAGGTGAGATAGTTTTGAGTGGAAAATAAATATTGTATTGGGATCTGACACAGGACTCCTTTAAGATCAAATCTGCCACACCTCCATCTAGAGAAAAGGAGCCCGGTGACCACAGCTCTGAAGAGACTGTCATTGCTGCACGATACAGTCGGCATTGACAAGGAGGCGCGCATGAAGCCAGAACGACACAGGACTGTCTAGACTAGCATTTTACCACAAACCTTCTGTAGTGACAAGAAGCTCTCTATCCTCTCTGTGATGACTGTGGACTGGAAACATGGCTAGTACAACAGAAGAAAAAGATTTTAAATTTTATTTAAGTATAAATATCCATACATGGCTGAGCACTAGTGTGGTTGAAGCACTGAAATTTCAGTTTCACTGGATTTTAAACATTATTATTTAAACATTATTATTTAATCATCATACGGTCCTGCAGCTTCACATAGATACCATCTGAAGTACTGGATCGCACAGGACTTGAGCCCTAATCTGGCACAGAGCTCAGAAAGTTCCTTTTCCACACAGTGTTAGGTTTAGTTTCTTTCTTTTCAGGTATAAGCTTACCCAGGACAGAGACTGGAACCGGCTGAATCTGCTGTCGCTGCTGAAGAATGGGGCAATCTTTCTTTTCGTCTTATTTTCTGTTTATGCCATTGTCAATTTACACTAAAGCTCTTGGGTACTCTACATCTGTGTGTGTATACTGTGTGTAAACTCGTGCATGTACAAATACATTATATTAATTTTGGGAATCTTGGAATGAAGCCATAAAAAAATTGAATGATGACAATTCACTCTAGATTTCTTTCTCTTTCTAGCATTTTATAAATATGGCCATATTTATGCAATAAATTTGAAAACTCAATAAATGCATTTTAAAATGGAAATGATATTCAAATACATTTTAGCATATAGGACCCAAAACAGACTATAATGTTTAGAAGAAAAAAAAAAGGATGATAGAAGGTTACTTCCACTAAGAGCTATGGCTCTACTAGTAAGGTTTTTTTTTTTTTTCTTTCAAGGATTAGTTTACTTCAAGTGTACATGTCTGCTCCAGGATACACAAGATGGATGACTACCCAACATTGTCCAATTAAAAATTACTTTGATGCCAAACTTCAGAGTATATACAGATGAAACTGTAGTTTAATGTCACCAAATAATTCAGACGTAAAAGAAATAAAATAACAATGAAGTGTTAAGAATATTCATGTGTATTTTGCTTTGTGATGGTCACTTACTACACTGAAGCATTATGCCAAGTCCTTTACAAATGTGTGATTTCGTTAACAGACACTAATACAATCCTCACTGTGTAGAGGAGAAAATCAGGTACATATACATATTGTCCAAGAGGTTCGAAAGTGGAGAATCTAGGATCTAAATCTCAGTCTGACTTTAGCATTCACACTCCCCACCATTTATACTATAGTGAAAAGTGAGTTCAACAGCATGTTAAGGAAAAAATTCACAATGCCAAATGATTTTGATCATAGATCATGTAAAATTAATTTGTATGAGGTCTGTCCATATAATTAAAATTATAATATAAAAGAAAATATACTAAAAATGTCAAGGTAATCTATATAAAATCATTATTTAAAATGTCAAAATTGCATTCAACATGTATTCTTTGTTAAAAAAAAAGTATTTAGATACCTTTGAAATAATAAAAATGGCCACTGACTAGCCCCAAATAGCTAACCTAGTCTTCCCTTAAGCATGTGGCTCTTCCCACTGAGGGTCTAGTTTACTACTGCATCAGTGCTAGAGAGCCATTCTTGTTGCTAAGTGGACAGTGGGGCACGTGGGTCCGAGCATCCCATCCTATCCCAGTCAGCATCTGGCACGACGCAAGCTTAATTCCTTTTTATGCAGATTTAGGATCTATTAAAATTGTACTACTGAAAGCGCAAACCATTCTTTGTTTCACGTTATTAGAAAAAGAAGCCAAACTCATGTTAGAGCTCCTTGACTACTTATGAAAAGCATTTACTGGAATTCACAATTTCATGTGGCTAAATAACAATTAGCCTGCACTTCAGCAAACAAACAACAGCAACAAAAACCCCAAAGTATCATGATAAAATTCCTTGTTTTGAGAAATCTTGTAGGTTTTTTAAAATGACTTATTTTCACTTAGGTTTAATAAACAAGTTATACAAGGAGGCAGAGCAGGTAAATGCCACATAGCAAAGAAAACTGCCGATGGTCTAAGATTTAAATTTATCAGTTCACTGTTGGAGGGTAGGTGAGTAGAGGCAGACTGAAATTACCAAAAGGAAGGAAGGTAGGAAGAAGGGAGGAAAGGAGGGAAGAAAGGAAGGGAAGGAGGGAGGAAGGAAGGAGAGAAGGAAGGAAGGCCGACCAACCCAAACTGCGACTTCCAGGGTTATTTCAGGTAAGTCGCCATGCCTGTGCTGGACATAAATCTAAATGTGTGTGCATATTTCATTACACTGTTTTAAAGATGTTTTAAATTTTTTTAACTTGCAGGTTTTAGAAAAAGGTTTACTTTTTATTTATGTGTATGTGTGTGTACCTATATGAGTTTATGTGCATCATGTGTGTGCAGTGATCAGAGAGACCAGAGGGCACTGAGCTCCTGGAGCTGCGAGCTGCCTAGCGGTGCTGCTAGGACTGGTCTGGGTCCTCTGCAAGGGCAGTAGGCGCTCGTAACTGCTGAGTCATCTCTCCAGTTTACAGCTCAATTCTTTAAATGGAAAAATCACAGGAATGGGAAAAAAGTTTTGCTTTTTTTGGGGGGAATTTTTAAAAAATTCTTAGAGAATATACGTATATATAGTTCAAGGAAGCAAACTGCAAAGCTATGGAAACTGAGACAATGCAACGGTAATATTATATTGTTACCTTTTATTAAAACATAACAAAAAAACCCTATGCACTACTTTGGATTTCTGAAGTCCTAAGAAGTCTGCAATAGAGATTGCTCCTATGATTAAAGCCATCCCACGCTGTGAAGGGAAGTGTGGGGCTGCCAGGTCTACAAGGCATCAGGAGTAGAAGCTTTATAAATCATGGCACTGCAGAGCCTGCTGCTTCTTATAAAGAAATAGATCAAAAGAGGATTGTGATAGATAGGCAGAGAGATAGATGATAGATGATAGAAGGAAAAGTGCGGTCGGCTTCTACTATAGCTGTGACAGTGCTTCATGTGGGTTTCTGCTCCACCTGCTCTGTATCTAAGATTTGGATGCTGAGAACTCTGACAGTTCCTCTAGCCCAGGGACAATAGCTGACACTTTACCTCTCCCTCTTCTGAAAAAGTTGAAATAAGAGGCATGCTCCATGACAACTGAGAAAAATTCTAGTTGGCTATAAACGTCACAAAGACTAGTACACAAAGAATCTACTGACCTGTGATCATTAGATCAATGCGAACACCCATGCAAACCATGGCCCAGGCTAAAACCAGCTTCTCTAGCCATAAGAAGGCACTTCCCATCTCTTCTGAATCCCTCACAGGCAACTATACCTTCTACTGTAACCTGAGTCCCCTTTCTGCTTTTACAATTTAAAGGCAAACCTCTAACCTCTGCAGTTTAAGTATGTGTACACCAAAGCTCAACAACGGGTGTCGTCCGCAATCACTTCCCACTTTAACTAGCGACAGCCTTCTTATGGTGGTGCATTCCTATAGCTCCAGATACTTAGTTGGCTGAGGCAGGGAGATAACTGGAGCCTGAGAGTGTCAGGCCACCCCAGGCCATGCAGTGAAAACCTACCCTAGAACAGAAATGTCATCAAGAGAACTCATCCTTGACAAACATTTGCCCAGCTTTGTTATACATGCAGAGATTTAGAAATGGAAGATTTGCCAAGCATAGGGAAGTGCCTGTTTTCATAGGAGACAACAAACCAAACTCCAATAGTGTACCAATTACTACTGGCACTAGTTGTGTGTCAAGCATATCATTCTGAATCTTAATCATTTGAAGATGTCTTTAAAAACTTTGAATATTAGTGGGTACATAGCGGTATCTCATGTTGTATGCCCATGTGATGCACATGTGTGTGCGTACATGAGCAGGCCACAGCACAACTTTGGCTGTTATGCCTCAGATGCCATCTTCCTGTTTTTGAGGCAGGGTCTCTCACTGGCCTGGCATTCACCAAGTAGATTAGGCTCTCTGGCCACCAGGGATTAGCCTGTTGCCACCTCCCCAGCAATGGGATTACAAGTAAGTGCCAGCATTTCTGACTCTTTCATATAGGTCAAAGCCTAAGTTCAGGTCTTCACGCTCAAAAGGCAAACACTTTACTTCATGATCCTAGCCCTTCACTTTAGTTTTAACTTACATTTTTATCAAGTGCTGACTGGCTCAATACATTTTTAAGTGCCTTTTTGCCTTTAGATTCCTATTGTGATGTGCCTGTCAGTGTTGGTAACAGACCTTTGGGTTGCAGCGTTTCTTGAGTATTTTTAGGCATTATTTTGATGTGCGGATGTAGGTCTCACATGCTGCACCTACTACAAAGGTTACAGCACACTGGTGCTTGCTTTCTTACTCTGCAGACTCTGTTGAGGATTAACTAAATTTTCACTGCCATTTGTGCCTTTAATACCAAATTTTCTTACCCAGCTCACTTACTTATTCCTTTACAGTATCTTCTAGACAGTAGAAAGTTTTCAGTCTTCACACTTTAACCTACAACCTAACACACTTTTCTGAGTAAGATATGAAATGAGTGCTGTCTCTTTCTTTCTATCTTTGTCTCTGTCTCTCTGTGTATCTGTCTCTCTCTCCCTCTCTTTCCCTCTGGATATCTAATTGGCTAGCACTACTTACTGGAAAATCTGTCCTTTCCCCATTCCTCTGCGTTGCAACCTGTTTTTTAGAGTCTATACTAGTCCATCACCTCTGTGGTCAACATCAGTCTCACTGTTGCTTTAAAGAAGACTGAGTTCCAGTCCTAGTACAGTGAGAACACCCACCTGGGAGTTCTTCTTTGGCTATTATTGGCTCTTTTGTGAAAATTTCAAAATTTCACATCAGCTTGAAAAGTTTTACACATGTGGGGAGGAGAGTAAATGGACATGTCCTTCAAGGACATGCCCCCAGTGACTTACATCCCTCAACCAGACCCCACATGATAGGCAATTCAGGATAATTCTTTCTCACTACACTTGGCCCCCAAACAAGCCCTTACTTGTCATAGGGCACTGGGGTACTGCAGAGTACAATGGCCCTTTGCTAACACCACTCGGTTCTATTTCTTGGAGTTCAAAAGCAGCACTTGTTATAGCCACAAAGCACGACCCAACTGAGCCAATGCACCTGCCCCCCACATCCTCTAGTACTTGCACTCAGCTTAGCTGACTCCTCTGCTGACCACCTTTCTGTATGGAGCAGGGAAAATCCATTCTTCTGGGAGCCAGGTAAGTTCTGAGTTCCGACAGGGAACGCTGGGCTCGGGGTCATTTCTCTATCACTGGGGGATGCATGAAGAAAATTGTTGGAACTGCTTTGTTTGTCTTGAGTAAGGGGATGGTAAGGAGTATTTTCAGAAATGTTTAAGGACCATATCAGAATTTAAAAGGGATTATAACAGATATCTGCCCCAGAATGCTGAGGCAGGAGGATTGTGACTTCAAGGCCAAAATGCGTTCTATACAGGGAAATTAGAAAACTCTTGTGGTATTTTAATAAAGCAGTATATACTTAAAGATGTTAGAGTTTTCATTGTTCCATTCAATGTAACTATAAATTATGCTTATTTTTGATATTAGGAACATTTACATAGAGTAGTTCTCAAAATAAAAACATTAATTGAAATTACTTAATACCATGTTAATGGTACATTTCTAGAATGCTAATTTCTTTTATTAAAAATATTTGGATTTTTCCCTCCAGAGATTAAAAACCATACATAGTGAAAATCATGAGGTAAAAGCACTAAGCAAAGATATATAGAACTACTAAAACAAGTTTTATGTTTAAAGAGAAAATATTTTTCAAAATAATTTAAAGCATCAAAAGCATGATTTTTTAAAAAAATCAGTAGCCTGAGAATGTGAGATGATTTAATGTGGATTTTACCATCAGTGGGAGAGTGAAATGGGGGAAATAATCGAATACACAAACGTAGCAAATAACACTTCTAAAGCTTTATAGAGAACCCTGAGTCTGAGGTCACACCTCCCTCACGCACCTGATCGGCTGTGATCCCATACGCTAGGCAGGGTTGGGCCTGGTTAGTACTCAAGGGGAGGAACCCTCTGGGAGCCGTCGTATTTGAAGTCTTTTCTATCTCTTACCCAAACAGAACTTCAGGGACTCTAGGAGAATGGTGGCAAGAGATGGAAATGTACCTTCAAGTTTTGTGAGGATCGTGGCTGTGCAAACACGGAACAAGGAAAAGCTACGGAGGCATTCTCCAGTGAAGAAGACATGGGAGACTCCATCTGGAAGGAGCTCTGCCTCAGCCCACAAGGACAGCACTGCACACGGCCACCCCAGCCCACAGTTGTCTGCTGCGGCTGCCGTGGTACCCTCCTGCCACTGTCCAGGCTATGGGGCCAATGTGTGGTTGAGGGGACAAGCACAGAGACCACATGCTTTACCAGCCTGTGAGAATAGCCACTTCTAACTGCCTAGGTTACCATTATTACTGTCCCAGAAAACTTTAAAATGAAAGGAAAAAAGAGCGGTTACAGGAAAATTCTCATTGTTTCCATTGGTAAACAGAAATATGTATTACAATAAACACCTTTTGTCTTCCAGATTGTGACTGAAAGGTTGACAAAGCGTGAGCAGGCACTTTCACACACTATTGGTAGTTACGATAGGCACGGCAAGTGCTTTCTGAGTTAGCAGTAACAGCTGGAGAATGCGCAGAGCTCAGCACTGACAGCTGTACATATATAAATACCTACAGGACCCAGTGGGTTTATGAACCTGAATGCTCATAACTGATATTTCTGCATACAACCCAATAATCCTTATTCTTGTATACTTTTCATTTTTGTAATAAACATACATTATCAACAAAACAAAGAAGAAAAACATTATTTATAAAGGGATTGAGTATACTCATAATGACTTACATATGACCTTCACGGGGAAATTTCTAGAAGGTTTACATTATAGCATTCACAAGTCTGTCCTAATCACAGCCTGTACTTACAAAACAAGATTTCAGTTGCTTTGATATGTGCTGTGTGGATGCTTAAAATCTACATATATATGAAAATGTTTTATGACTTAAGCTAAAATACAAAATTATTCAAGTGCATGAAATTCATGTCAGTTTCCAGTTATTAAAATTTAAATTTATGACCCAATAGCAGTTTTATGTCTGAATTGAGGGCGCTGCATTTTTCTCCCAAAATAAACCACACTCTTAGTTTGACCTGTTTGGGAAACATTACAACATCTCATTGGTTTTAGAGTTATCATTTCTCTATCTCTAGTATTTTAATCTGACCTTTCTCTTAAGTCATCCAAACATCGCTGAAGGTGGACCTCCCCCGCTGTGACCAAAACATGCTCTCCTGTTTCCTGAATTAAAATCTGGACACAGGGATCAGCTTGGTTTAACAGCTTCATTCCCTTCACAAGCTGAGGCATTTCACCTAGATGACAAAATAAAACAAGTTAGCAATCACAGAGGAACCAGGATTACCTAGGCAGTGGCTGCTGACTGGAACATTACAATGAAATAAGCTCCTAGGTCACAGAAATGGGAATAAACCACCCTCTTATAATTGACTTGTAGAGCCAGCCAGCCAGGATGAGACCCAAACTGACTTATGACTTACCATCTCTTCATTGAACTATCATCATCATGCCTGAAAATTTACTTGTTTTATCAATAACATGTATGTCATAGTACATATTAAATTAACACAGATACACAATGCATTTACAATATCTACTAGAACTTCATATTAAAATAATAATTTGTAAGACAAGCTTGGTGACATAGACCTTCAATCCCTGCTACTCAGGGGGCTGAGGCAGGAGAATCTCTACTTCAGCGTTTTTTTTTTCCTCCAGCTACAGAATAAATTCAAGGACAACCTGAACAATATAGTGAGACTCCGTCTCAAAATAAAAGTACTGACAGGGTTGGTCAAAGGTCTCTTTTGGTGGAAGAATGCTTGTCTGCAGTGCACAAGGCCCTGATTTTGACTCTCAGAAACAAAGGAGGACAAATCTATTTGTGAAAGCACATGACAGAACCGTAGGGTTCAATATCCTCAGAAACTAGCTACTGCACCCCCTGCACTCTGTTCTGCATGTGGGTTTGCTATATAACTGTGTGGACCTAGGAGCACATGGAAGGAGAGGGTACAGATGGGGACTGAGCTCTGCATTTGGGATTTGCCTTTTTACTCCTTCCTACACAGTCAGCTGCCACTTTGTCCTCCAAATAGGCCAGAGCAAATCTCTTAATGCTGTGTAAAATTTTGAGGGCATTCTTATATGCTACTGCTTTGATTCAACATTTTGCTTCACAGTTCTCCAGTGTTCAGTTTTCAGCATGCAAAAGCACGGGAACTTTCTGGAGGCAGAAGGGCCTTACGGAAGTTTGTTAATTAAAGGACAGGGAGCGATTATAAGAACTTGAATGCTCATTTATTTTTGAACTGAAGTTCCAAAAATAACTAACAGTATTTATGGTGTTAAAATGCCAGTTGAGCATTTTAGAAGTGGATCCCATAGAAGAAGCAGACAGATTAATGTTCTCATTGTGTAGATGAGGAAACAGCTGGAGAGAGTGGAAAAAAAAATTGTGTCTAAAGTCAACAGCAACTATGTGGCAGAACCTGGCACTGACGCTGGTTGGCCAGCCTTAGAGCCTAGGCCCTGTCCATAGACCTACAGCCCCATAGACCAGAAGGCTGTGAGCCACACTGGAGTACAGGGAATCCTGCAAGAAGATGGGTGTAATTTTACCCTTACTCCCTTTTCAGCATATCATGGCTTTCCCTTGGTTATATGGGTAGATTTAATATTCAACGTTAGCTTCACTGTAGGAGATGTGAAACCTACCTTAAAGGATTGCTACACAGACACTGGTAACACTCACAACACAGGAAAACAGCAATAACAGAAAGACAAAGGTTGTTTTGAGCTCTCCATCAGCTAAATGACAAAGTCCAACCCATATATACTTATCTATATTTTTCATGCTTAAATCTATCTCTTTTAGACAAAGGGGATGGTTTAGAAGGAGGAAAGAAGAAAGTTTCAGAATGAAATTTGAGACTTGGAGTCAACATTGAAATCAAGGATCTGAAATTTTTTCTGGTAGCTATTTGTGGCCAAAATCAACACAAACACTCCATGCATTAACCTTTTAAAACTCGGAAGGTAGTTTTCTTCCCTTACTTTAAAAATGTTACAATGGATACTTCACTCACGAAATAGAAACAGACACTAAGGAGTGTAAGAGAACGTCGCACCAGTAAAAGCAGACATTTATTTTCTGCATTTCATCAAAAACTTGGTGTAATTGATAGATGCTCTACAGTTTCGGACTATTACATTTTGGAGTATCTTGCTGTGAAGTATTATTAGATAATTAATACAAACCCAAACCACAATTACAGATAGCATGTATCTGTACAAAAAAATCCCCATAAAAGTATATTTATTTTTATTTCCTAATTAAAAAAAATTTTTGGCTTTATAATATACAGAAAACATCTACAGAAAAACAATGCACCTGGAAACCCTGTTTAGCTGAGGAGGATTTCTTTCTCCTTAAAAGGTTTAGGATTGTCCCTGAGGTAGAGGTTTGAATCCTGAATGCAGCACTTATTAACCGTATGACTCAGACCAGTTAGCTACTTCTATTTTAAAATCGTGTCCACATGCATGTTTGTATACGTGAGCAAAATGCCTCCTGAGCCCAAAGAGGGCGCTGAGTTCCCTGAAGTGGAGCTATGGGTGAACCACCTGACATGGATGCTGGGAAATGAAAACGTGCCCTTTACAAGCACAGAATATAACCTTAAACGATGTGCCATCTTTACAGTACCAGTGTCCTTTATTTTTAGTTTTACAGCTTTTCTAGTGTTGGGATCAAATAAATTAGGCTATGTACCTAATTGACTCCTTCAGGCCTTAGTCACCCTCACATGAAGATTAGATTAAGACCAGCAATCAAATGGCTGCTGATAGGATTAGATGAAAAATTAAATGTCAAATCTGCAGTATACTGTTGAGATACATACAAGATTAATAAGAATGATGAAAACAGTAATGGTTTGGGGACATTTGTGGGTGTCTGTTGAGTTCTCAGTATCCTTGTATGTAGGGAGTAAAGACTGGCCAGAAGGACCTCTTAGCCCCAGCTCTGGAAATCCAAGAAGAAAAGTAGGAGAACAAATGGGTGTGACTCTTTATGACGGAGTTAATGGCAAGGTTCTGGGTGAACCCAGTTCATAGCCAAGAGCTATGTGCAGGATTAACAATGGGTCTAACAAGGGTTTCTTGCCCAGTGTTCCCAGAGTCTTGCTACGGGAAGGTGGAACCTTTCTGTAGTTATTAGACATGGAACCCATAGAGAAAGCAGTGATGGCCCCAAGGTAGGATGAGTCTAAGACAGGAGAGCCAAGAGTAAACAGAGTACATGAGCTTGGAGGGCTCAAGAGCACGGGCAGCATGAAGGAAAGTTTCTCAGACACAAAATATAAAATAAGAAACTGGACAAAGTTACATTCAGAAACTGAAACATACAAACGGGCACTTCAGTAACACAACCCATGGACAAGGCAGCTCCGGCAACAGCACACTTCATGGAGAACAGCAACAGTTCTTCAAAATTGTAATGGAAATTGTGCACCTCTACCAAATGCTTCAATTTAGATTTTAGAAGCTCAGAAAAAATTTAATTAATGGCCTATGAGGAAATGCACTTTGGCTACCAGGTAGATAACTGTAAATAATTCTCTTCGTTTAACTATCTTATTTTTGGACAAAGGAAAGAAAAGAAGCCAGGGACTGGGCAAGAGCCTTTATGTCAGTGAGCATGTGGGGAAGCTCACAGCCACCTGTAACTCCAACTCCAGAGGATGATGCTGTCTTTAGGCCTCTGCAGGCGCCCCCACACAAAAATGGAGACACACTCAGACTCCAGTTATTATATATATATGTATATATATATATATACATATATATATACATATACATACATATATATGTGTGTGTGTGTGTGTGTATGTGTGGAATGAGTAAATACTTGATAATTTAAAAGGCTGTTTGGGTACTATTTGTGCTACATTATCCAAGCTAAATCAGAGCTCAGCAGAACCAGCTGTTGGGCAGTTTTCAAATATTGTTCTAGAGACCCAGGGACCATAAGCAGCTAAGTCTATGACTTAGAACTTAAAGGAAAAAAAGTGTTTTCAGGTCTCATATCTAAGGAGGGGAAGGATACTCAGGCACAGATGTAATGAGGCCATTAAATCCTTCCTTATACATAACTGCTCTATGCCCCCTTAAGGGAGGACCTATAGTGTCATTGCTGACATTACGAGGTACCAGGAATAGCTAGGTTACAGAGGGACAAGCTGAGTGTGGTGCAAGCTTTCAATCCCAGGACTCAGGAGACAAAGGCAGGCAGATCTTGTGAGTTTGATGCCAGCTTGGTCTATATAGGAAGTTCCAGGCCAGCTAGAGCTATGTAGAGAGACCCTGCCTCAAAAGCAAGGCAAAGCAAGCAAGCAAACAAAAACCCCATGCCAGTGTCATATGCATCTGAAAACAGGTCATCTTACTTGGGTGTTTTGGTTCAACAGCAACTCTCACAATAGGGGTGGCTTCAAAGTTAAGTGGAATAAATGGCGGGCAGGACGGCAGGCTGCACAAAGTTGCAGACTTCAACACAAAGTCCTGGAGGCCTCCAATTCCTGCAGAGTGAAAAAGACCCACAAGATCAATAAAGGATGATCTGAACTTATGTTAGGAAAATACCAATGCAGACCTAGCACACTACCAAAGTGACAAGGAGTGTGTGTGTGTGTGTGTGTGTGTGAGAGAGAGAGAGAGAGAGAGAGAGAGAGAGAGAGAGAGAGAGAGAGAGAGAGAGAGAGACAGAGACAGAGAGACAGAGAGACAGAGACAGAGAGAGAGAGACAGAGAGAGAGAGAGAGAGAGAAATTCTGGGTGGGTGTGATGGCACACATTTTTAGTCCCAGCACTGTGGAGGGAGAGGTAAGCAGTCCTCTGTGAGTTCCAGGCCAGCCAGGGTTATATAGTGAGACCCTGTCTCAAAAACAAAAAAACAAACAAACCAACCACAGAAATTTGCTAGTTTTTCTCTTTCAGAGAGACAAATTCAGTTACATCGGGTTTACTTTGACAATAGAAATGATCACTTCTAGGTTGTGTGTATACATGCTCATGTGTCCATGTGTATATGCGCTTGTGGAGCATGAGCATGAACATGTGTGTAGACACCAGAGCTAGACACCAGGCATCTTCTTCAATTGCTTTCTGCCTTATTTTTTGAGACAGGGTGTCCTGTTGAACCTGAAGTTCACCAACTGGCTAGACTGGGGGCCAGTGAGTTCAGAGATGTGCCTTCTTCAGGCTCGGACAGCAGGTGCTTTCTAGACTGAGCCATGTCTCCAGGCCCCATTTCAAGAAATTTTGTCTGAAACAATGATTATTCCAAGTTTTCGTTTGTAGCCACTCTTTAAAATATATATTAATTTAATGAATATGAATCTCATCTTGCTAAATAAATTTACATGCAGACAGAGGGAATTTAGAAATCTGTTAAGTGTGACATGGCTACTGAGTACTGAACCTCCTAGAATTCCGATTCTGAATTCTACTCCAGTTTTAAAGAGAATCCCATTTCCCTCTCTAGGCTTCTGGATGGTGGGTACATAAGACTTTGAAGGGCACCAGGGTCTCTGGATAGATGGGAGTGGAGAGGATATCCTTCAAAGGAGATGGAAGGACATTCTGAGCTCACATCCAGAGTCGGAGAGGATTTAGAACACATTAAGAAGCATGCACAGGGACCACTTGGGAGCCACGGTGTCGAAATAAAAAAGACTGAGAAGGCTAAGTGGGAAGGAGAGGGTATCTGCTTCAGGGAAAGGCAACATGGAAAAAAGGGGAGTGTCTATGGGCTTAGAAACAGCAAAGGAACGGAAAGCCTGCCAAGCTGATGAAAAGCACTGGGGCAGGGGTGGGCACACCATTCAACCTTGGGCAGCAGCCAGTCTGGGAGAGGAGACCAGAGACCAGGGTTTCAGACATGCACTGCGAAGGCAGTTTATAGGATTCTCCTTTCAGACTACACCCTCAGAAAGCTGCCTCTGATGCCCCAACCTGAGCACACTCAGATTCACGATCTCATGGAGTCAATACCAAGCATGATGGACAAAGCGTTCGTTTTGCTACGATCAAGCCTGCGACCCCATCTATACACATCTACACACTCCAGCAAACCTGAGGCTAAAGCCGTGATTCCTTAATACTACACTCATTGGCCCAGCACCCAGAAGTGTCTAGCTGTAGTTTCCTGTTTGTCTCCCTGGTATCAGGCTCTAACAGATCTGGGGCTGGCAAAATCTCCAGCAGGGCTACCAGAAATAGCCTCATCTCCAGTGAGGCAAAGCATTAGGAAAACCCCATAGTAAACACTGCCTTTCAAATTTCATTCACCCTGCTTCTGACCTCTGACAGCGGCACCTCCTTCCTGCACACACAGCACATGGCTTCACTGGAAGGGCAGATGCTGTTCTCTCCTCTCCACCACAAGGGATACGAGCTGCAGATGGCCAGTGAAGCTGAACACAAATCTCTGACTTATGGTTTACATCTTGCTCTTCCAGCAGCCAAACCTATTCTTGCTATTTAAATCTACCCAGATATGCTAGCGTGACAAGAAAACAGCCAACACTACAGAATTCATAGCAAAAAAAATGACCCAAAGAGCATCAGGCCGTTGTTACCTCTATTACGGGTTACCGGTTTTATTTATTTTAAAATATAATTTAAAGACACAGGAAAAGGACCCATAAGGTTATTTGGGCAAATGGCAGTAGAATGACTTAAAATCTCTTTGAGAATTTCTTGATAAGATACAGGGCAATTCAGAGTGTACAACTTAGTTTTTATATAAAATACAGTTTGAAACATTTTCCCTTAAAAATAATGCCATCAAATTCGGTTCTAACAAAAACAGAAAACAAAAAACAGCACAGACATTATCTAATATCCTCACATTGCCACTATTTCCTTTTCCCCTTCTGTTTTTTCATGTTAAGCACACACTTTATACTATTATAACATTTAATAATCTTTGGGTTTTTTCTTTACTTAAATCTTGACTTTTTTTTTTCACTTCAATCATTCAGTCACTATTATAATAATTAGCCAAATATGAAATTCCCCCCACACTCGGGAGGCTGAAACAGGATGATTACGAATTGGAGTCACTTTGTGCTATACAGATTTTTTTCTCAAAACAGAAACCCAAACTTCACTACTCCCTTCAACTAGGACGTGTAGGAGTGGAGTACATTCCCAAGGAATCATTTCAGAATTTCTGAACTAGGAAGAGACTGTTTCCATGTGATAGCAGCCATCATTTTTTAGTCCCTATACTTATTTCTAAGTTTTAAGTAAAAAAAAAAAAAAGCATAAAAGCCAGAATAAGGAATATAAGTAAGATAAAAGCAGTTTATGGGACAGCAAGAATTCCAGCTTGTTTTTTTGATAACCAACTGAAGGTAAATGAGTCTGCACGCTAGCTGTACTCAGACAGGATGACAGTTACCAGAACCAAGGAAATGTGGAGTTCTCCAACTGGGCACAGAGGCCCTGGCTGGGCTATACCATCCATTTGATTCTTTAAAATAAAATATTAACATTTCATAATGCTAGCCGTCCCCCCTCCCCGGCTGTCCCTAATATCCCCTTACAAAGTAGCTCAGACATAAACAATACGTAAGACACATATGAAAAGACCTGTTGGCAATACTTTACAGACTGAGAAGTGGGCTGGCTGTTACATGGGTTGCATCAGCCTAGCAGGAGGTTGTCCCACAGGCAGGAAGATGGTAAAGCACTAAATACTAACACTGCTTTCTGGGGACAAGCCTGCCAGCTGTCTGTACAGGAAACAGCATTACTGTCTTAAGGAAAGCTCAGCTTTCTGAAGTACTCCTCGCTGCCTAAAGAAAAGCGTTATTGGAATTAAAATTTGTTGAGAAACACGTTAACACTCTTGTGAGAGGACGCTGCCGACCATTTAGCATTACCACAGTGAAAGACTCCCAGGATTCCCTCCCCATGCTGGCTGGGCAGGAGTGATAGATTCCGTCACACTCTGGAGAAGCCCACTTGCACACATCCTCAGGTCTGTTCCAGAGAGGGCCACTTTGGAAGGAACATGCGAACTTCTCTATTTTTAAGTACAGATGCCTCAGGGTGTGGGATGCAGAGTCCTTGCTTGTGGAAGGCTACAATCTGCCTTATCCTGATGTCACTAGGTACTCAAGGAACCCAGGTTATCTGTCCCCAGGTTATGCTCCGGTTCTACTTCTTATAGCTTAGACTCAGCAGTTTGACTCAGCTGCAGAGTGCTAGTGAACCCACACTTTACAACCCGTACCATGAAGGTGAGGGAGGAGGTGGGGGAAGGGAGTCCAGAAGTACAAACATGCCTTTTCCAAGCCTGCTTTGCCTCCACTGGCAAGCAGGGGCAGGTATAGGTTAGCTAAGATTGGTGCACAAGATTGGTTGACCAGTTAGGTATCCTAGGCAGGCCCATGAAATCAGAAGCCTGTCAGCTTCCTGATTTTATAGGTGGCCCTAGAGAAAAGTCTTTCGACAATGATATCATTGTGTCATTTTTTTTTCCCCTCATAGGAACAAAAAGCTAAAAATAGTTCTTACACAGGTTACACTAAGAACTGGCAGGCCAGCCCACAGAAGAGAACAATGAAAAAAAAAAAAACCTAGTATTTTACAGAATTATAAATCTTTAGTTTTGTTGTATTTAAGAGCAGGAAGCAAACTGGTAAGTGTGATAAGAGAGTTATAACTATCACCAGAGGGTCTCAATTTAGGCCCAAGATGCTGTCACAGGGAGCCTGCTCACTCTAACCCTGTGGAAACATCCTGACCCAACAGAGTTTCACTGACATACCAGACATGGGCATGGGGACTGAAGCCGGAAGAACCTGAAGCAGCCACACCTGAGTGCTGCCTAAGTGTACCAGTCAAAGCTGCCTTCCGGCAGGCTTACTGTTACAACAGGACAAAGGAGGGTGGCAGAGCCTAGCCCAGCAAACAGAGTAGCAGGGACTTCAGTAAGACAGTTGAAACAATGTTTTCTTCCAGATCAGAAATAGCTGTGGATGGTTGGTAAGCTGATTGTGTAAAGTCAGAAAGGGGATTCTAGCCAGGGTTGTAACAGAGAGAAGCCCTAATCCTAACCCTCAGGGCAGTGCACAGCAAGAGAGCACAAGACTGCGGGTACTGTATGTAGACAGGTGGCCAAGGGGCGGGACTTGACAGCATGAAATCTGTAGTCTTTAGTGTGAAGGCTGTGGACTGAAGATGGATGTGGGACTGCAGTCCGGTGGGGCTGGGCCCTGTGGTGTTTGCTAGAGGCTGGAAATAAGAAAGGGAGGAAACAAGGAAGAAATGGAAGATTCTGCTGTGGGCAGGAAAGGGGAGAATTACCAGTCCTGAGCTCTTCTTTTAGGTGTGTGATTTCTTATTACTATTTACATTTTTAATTCTTTAATGAACATTTTAGCTCTATCCTTTTCCTCCCTTCTAAATATTTTTCTATAGTATATATATTTATAATATATATCTATATATATTTATATTGAAGTTTTCTTATCTGGTGTCCAAGCTTCAATGTTTAAATAGTTATGTTCAAAGAACTGATCAATAAACATTCAAATTTCCCCAAGCCTTCCAATAATATGAGTTTTAAGGGTAAGGATACAAAACAGGCGTTCCATAATGATTCTCCAAGGACTGAATGAGTGTGAGCACTTCCTGTCCTCACAGAGCGTAAGAACGGATGAGAAATTACAGTACAATGTGACCAGTGTTGTAACAGGGCAAGCGAATTCTGTTCACAGAAAAGAGAATTCAAAAGGTTCTAGGCTTCCCTGAGAAGCGGAGAGAGGGATAAGGAGGCAGCCATGCAGCGCGCGGGGGAGGGTGTGCTGAAGTGCTGCGGGGGCACCACAGGCCCAGGAGAGTACAAGGTCCTTACTGATAGACTCGGGGTGGAGCCTGGAGCAGGACTGGAGACATTTCACCCATGTTCCCACTTCTCTGGAATCTTGCACATGTTATTAGTTCTTTTCTCCAGTCCACATGTGTGCTTTGTTAGGTTTGATGTGGAACCAGGGGATTTGAATCTAATTACAGCTCTAGCCTTGTGCGATAAACGAAGCAGTGATAATTAAAGGTCACAGCAGCAGCTGTTGTGCTAATAGATATGCTCATCAGATCTTGAACTTGTATTTGGAGTATGATATCAACTGTATTAATCAATCACAAGTATACATTAAGATTAAACTGCAAAGAATAACAGATTTGTATTCACAATCCGATCATCCATTTATAGACTCTGTACCCTGTCCCACTGACTCACACATATTGTGTATAGCACATTACTTCGGTTAATAGTCCAGGATGAGTTTCAAATGGAATAATTTAAAATAAACAGAGGAACATACAAAGGTCAGCATAAAAGCTTAGAGTAGATTAAAAATAGTGCTGTACAGTTGTCCAAGATAAAACTTAAGGACAGAAGGGAAGAAGAAAAGAGGGAGAGATAGAGGAGGGAAAAAGGAGAAAAGACATATGGCCTTTTAAGTCAAGAAAACATACCCTTACTCCTTCTGTCTTGCAAACCCAAATATTTCTGACTGGAAAGAGGAAATGAGTTCCTTCTGGATGAAATGGCAACTGTAGCTCAGGTTCAAAATGATCCCGACCAAAATAATCAGAGAAATAGAAAGCCAGAAAAAAGCTGAATGAATAGGTGAAACCAGAGAAGGGCATTTCCAACTGTGAGCAGTTTCTGTTCATTGTGGACCAGATTAAAGAAGGCTAAGAAGGGTCAGCTCATGACCCTTTTCATGAGAAAGTGGCACAACTCCAGGGGGAAAATGCACAGTGTGGTGACAGTCTGTTAGATGCAAGATCCGTGGAAAAGAGCGAGAGCCAGACGCAGACCAACAAGTTTAAGCATGTGGATGATAAGACCAAGGTGGCAGACAGGAGGGCCTACTCAGCAAGCAGCAGTGAGATTAGCTGATTAAACAACAAAAAAATCAAAACCAAAAACCCACTGTCACATGCTCCTAATGGGCTGGAGAGATGGCTCAGAGGTTAAAAACACTGACTGCTCTTCCAGAGGTCCTGAGTTCAATTCCCAGCAACACATGGTGGCTCAAAACCATCTATAATGGGATCTGGTGCCCTCTTCTGTCAGGTATGCATGTGTGCACACAGAAAATTCATACATTAAAAAAATAAAATTTAAAAACAAAAAGTAAAACTCATATGTATCAAAGATGAAATGTAAAACAACAAAATGGAACACTTAAATCCCAAAGAGTCTATAACACTAGACTCATAAACCTCAGTATACTGTAAAATACACACTTGGTAACAAAAGATACAAAAACAAAGTAACAAAAATGGCTCTGGTGTTAGAGTGAGAGCATTTAAGCACTAAGTGCTAGTGTAACTGGCGCTGTAGAGGACTCCTCCAGTCCTATACTGCAGCAGGAATGTAAATGATGAATACATGCATATCTACAACAGACTCTAAAGGAGGAGGAGTCCTGGCTATAAAACCAAAAAAATCCCCACATCTTAATCTCATTAAACAGTAACACACATCTAAATTAAAACAAGACACCATTTCATGCCTATACAAGTGGTACAGAAGAACCAGGTTTTGGTGGCTACGTACATAAAAAAGGGTATTTTATGTATTAAAGCATTTAGTGGGCTAGACCAGGACCCTGGCAGTACAAATGTCCTGAACAAGGAAGTCAGCCCCTTATGCACGGCTTACGGGTTCTATGCTGGATGACTAGCCAACAGTGATATGAGCTCAAGACAAATTCCATTTTAATAGCAATAGTGGTTGCTCTCTTTTCTTTTCCAGTTAAATGCACACTAGAATTTTAAGACTGGAATTACCACATAAAGCAGTGGAAGAATGAATTTGCTATGAAAACAAAATATTCACCATTTCACCAACAGCCAATCAGGGCAGTCATCAAGTCCATACATTCTATCAAACTTCATCTGGAACCATGACATAAAACCATGTGTGTAAGTAACTGAGTTAATCACACCTCTGACACAGTCACAAAGAATCTATATTCCAAAGGGCACTGGGCTTTATTACAGGTTACTTCTCTTCTGTTGACCTTATATCATAGGTAAATTATTATATTCTGTTGAAATTAGGTTAGGCAGGCAGGCAGATTATTTTATTTCTGAATTTTGTTTCCAGGAAGAAAGGTGGTGTTAGATTAGCTATTAGAATCAGGTTTGGATTGACGGGAGTAGACCCACTACCCTAGCAAGCATCCACTTGTTTAAAGGTGCTCCTGGTTACACTGTAACAGCAAAGAACTGGCAGTAAAAGGGTTGGACAGTGGAGGCCTGCCTCCTCAGTAAAGACCCCCTCGCCTCACTCTGCTTGTGGATCAGGATGTAGCTCTTAGCGACTCCCCAGCACCATGCCTGCCTGCTGCTATGCTCTCTGCCATGATGAGACAAACAGCCTCTGAACCTGGAAGCAAGGCTCCAGTTAAATGCCTTCTGTTTTAGCAGAGTTGCCTTGGTCATGGTGTCTCTTCACAGCAATAGCATAGTGACTAAGAAAGAAATTGGTACCAGGGAGCAGGGTGTTGCTGTGACAAGGCTGGCCATTCTGTTTGTTGGAGGATATGGAACACTTTGGGACTTCGGACTAGAAAAGAAGTTGGACACTTTGTTAAGCTGGGGCTTAACAGGTTATCCTCACGGAGCCTGGAAGACAGTACTGAGGGTCTTTCAAACTGTGGGGGCCCAGCTCAAAAAGTTTCATTAGCAAATGGCTTACAGAACATTCTCATGATACTTTAACAAAGAACCGGCTGCTTTTTACCCTTGTCCTAAAAATCTGCCTGAGGTTTAATTGAGTTTTGGATTAATGACACTGGCATAGGACATTTCAAGATAGCCTAGTACTGACTCTGTCATATAGTTATTAGTGATCACTCTTATACAGATCTATAACAAACAAACAAACAAAAAAGCAAGCTGGACTAAGAATACAAAATGTATAGTTTGAGAAGTAAAGGAGCACCAGGAAGTGTAAAGAAGCCAAGTCCAGTGCTCAAGCAGTTAAAATCATTAAATCCAGATGCTAAATGGAATAAAGGGAGTGGTGGCCCCAGAACAGGACTCCATGCAGCTAAACATCCAACTTGGAAAAGAAATTAAAGAAACGCTTAAGCAGTGAAAGAAAGCATCAACAGAAAACTGATGTAAATATAACTGAAGTTCCAGCCCCATCATTCTGCAAAACTTGGCAGCTTTGGCCACATGGTTCTGGCTTCAGAGTCAAGGATACAAGAAAAGGGTTACAGAATCTCCCCCCACAGCTAGGGAAATGAAGAAAGGCACTGAGAGAGAGAGTAGGATCAGGGCTGTTTCTGCTACAAAGGAGAAGCATAGATTGATAGTTCACAAGTCAATGCAATAGCCCAATCCTAGGTTGGTTAGCCACCTGTGATGTCATCATTGGTTGCTGCCGACAGGGGCCTGGGATAAAAGGACCCCTGCCTCTTACTCCCCCCTCTCCTCTCTTATACTCACCTGTCTGAAATTCTTTCCTGGGGGCCCCACCATGTCTCTCTCTCTCTCTCTCTTTCCCCTTCTCTCTCCACCTCCATCTAATACATATCTTTCATATAATATCTGTTGTTGCATGGCATCATTTTAAAATATATAACATAGATGCCTTGGAAACTCCAAGATGCTGGAGATGGCCAGAGTTAAGGGACACATGCTAAAGACAGATTCTAACAGGCTGTGGAACTGCCTGGAGGCCAGAGAGGCCACTGTGTGAAGCTATGCAGGAGAAGCATTGATGCCTTAAAAACTTCAAGATGCTGGAGATGCCGGAGTTAGGGGATACATGACAACAACAGCTGCTAATTGGCTGTGGAACCAGCGGGGGGGGGGGGGGGAAGGAGAGGGAGAGGGGGAGAGGGAGAGAGGGAGAGACAGAGAGAGAGAGAGAGAGAGGGAGAGAGAGAGAGAGAGAGAACCATGTTGCAGCCATCAGTCATGGAGATGCAGAGTTTGTGTTGTCCACTTCACTGAGTTTTAGTCTTGCTTTGGTCCAGTATTCCCTCACTATGCTCCCTTTTGGAATGGTAATGTATATTCTGTGCCAATGATGAAAGTACGTGATCTGCTTTTCGATTTCGGTTTTCTAGGGCTTACAGTTAAGAGACTGCCATGAGTCTCAGAAGAGACTTTGGGCTTTTAAATAGTGTTGAGACAGTGGAAGACTACGGGGACTCTTGAAGTTGGAATACATGTATTTTGCATTATAATTTGGCTATAAAGTCTTTGGGGGCCAGGGTGCAGAATGTGGTGGTTTGAATAAGAATACCCCCCTAGAGACTCCTAATACTTGAATGCTTACTTAGTCACCAGGGAATGGATTGAGAAGGATTAGGAAGTATGTCCTTGATGGAGTGTGGCCTTGTTGTAGGAAGTGGGTCACTGGCAGTTGGGCTGTGAGGTTTCAAAAGCCCAAACCAACCTCAGGCTCAGGCTGTCCTGTCTGTCTGTCTGTCTCTGTTAACCCCTCTCCCCTCTTGTGGATCAGGATGTAGGCCTCAGCTACTTCTCCAACACTAAGCCTGTCTGCTGCCAAGCTCCCCACCACGATAATGGACTAAGCCTCTGAAACTGTAAGCCATCCCAAATTAATGCTTTCTTTTATAAGAGTTTCCTTGGTCATGATGCCTCTTTACAGCAAGAGAATAGTGACTAAGATACCCTGTGTCTAAATACTTAAGCAATAGGACTAGGGATCTAGCTTGGAATGAAGCACTTGCCTAACTCATTTCAGGCCTTAAACTGTATCCCTAGTGCTGGGGGAGAAGAACAATAAAGACTTGAAAGCCACTTTCAGTAACTATTACCAGAAGACCAGAAAAATTACCTTATGATAAATTCAGACTATGGAATCACCATGAGGGGGAACCCTGAAGGTTAGTGAGCACAGTGGTACACACTTATAATCCCAATCCTCCAGAGCTCGAGGCAGACAGGATCATGACCTATCTATAGAACAGCCTAAGCTACAGAGTAAGACCCTGACTCAGAAAACCAAATTAACTTTCCTCACATCCACCAAGCTGGAGCAACATGAAACAGTATAAGAAAATGCACAAGTCACAAACAATATGATGTTATTATTCAAAGGTTAAAAACTCGGTATGTATGTTATCTTACATACACCTACTGGAGTTGTATCAGGCTGCAAGCACCTCTTAAAGCACAAACACTGTAAATGGCTAACACATGGCAACCTTAAGGAAGTGACTCCCATTAGGGCAGGGGGGAGCTCTTGCTGAGAGAAGGGAAAGACACAACAAGGGCACCTTGGGTGACCACTCAATACTAAAAGAAGAGTGGATACAATTACAGGAAAACGTCCAGATCAGTTAGACTCAGATGAATACGTGGGTGTTCACTGCATTATTCACCACTTAAAGTCTTGCAAACTTTTAACTGCTGATAAGGATCTTGGCGGCCTTTTTTCATTTTTCATATTTCTGTAACGTAATATTTTGGTTTTTACTGCGATAATTAAGAAGTGTATCTTTTGGGAGCTAGGGAGAGATCTCAGTATGTAAAGTGCTTGCCTCAACAGCATGAGGACCCGAGTGTAATCCCTAGGAGGCATGTAAAAGTGATGGATGGATGTGGAAACATGTGATCCCCATACTGGGGAAGTGGAAACAGGAGGACTCTGGGGCTCACTGGCCATCAAGTCTAGCCTAATTAATGACCTCCAGGCCAAGGAAAGATTTTGTTAAAGGATGTAGACATCAATTCTGAGGCTGTCATCTGCCCACTACAATACACATATACATGTGCTCCTGCACATGCATGCATTAAAGCATACACATGATATGCACATACTTTAAAATTACAACCTTAACTGCATATGATATATAAGCACATGGATAGGAAAAGATGTACTCAGAACAGCAAGAGTGCTTTCATCCTTTTGTTCCCACACATTTCAACAAATGATCCCAGCAAAAGTCCTACTTTTATTACAACAACATTTTCAAAAGCATAAGTTAAAAAAAACAAAAACAGCCTTTTGTTGCTCCTGGTGCTTGAATGAATGCTCCCATTGTGTGAGTGATCACAAAGTAATAAGCCCTGGGATTATGTCTTGAGTGGATTACATTCGTATTAATCAATTTGAGCCAAGAAATTGAAACTGGTCTTGGGACTGTCAGACTTGGATCTCTCAGTGCCTGGTGTCCACAGGGAGGTTTGGGTTCCTATCAGATGGGGAATGGCCTGTTCCTTAGGTTAACTGAGGTCCTTCCTGAGAGTGAGGTGCTGAACAGCCTGGGACTGAAGGCTGTGCTGCCCCTTAGCCCCACCCTCAGGCCCTCTTCTCCAGGCCAAGCCTTACTTGCAGGCCGTCAGATCATCTCATTGTTAGTGGCCTGCACCACCCAGTGACTCCTGTACCCTTCACCACCAGTCCTGAGCACTTTTCTAATGGCACTATTTTACTCAAAGTCTCTTCAGGAATAGCCTGTGGCTAATTAACAGTGATTAGAGACTGAACCCCAAACCCCCTGCTGACGGAGCGTCTCATAGAATTTCTGTACTTTTAGAAATGTATTTCACAGAGGAGCACAGCAGGCAAAACAAGGCAAGATCATTTCTGGTGTTTTGTTAGTGTGGTTGTTCCTACAGCATTTTAAAAACACACCTTTAACTTGTATGTTAAAAACAGAAAAATCTTACATGTTGATGGAACAGCACCCTGTCATATTTGGACATGTTTACACTTTGTGATATTTAAATCAGGTTAAGCACATCCACCTCCCCAAACATTCTGGTTTGTTGGTATTTTTAAATAGAAAGGAAAGCTTTCAGTGGACGCTTCCAACCGTGATGGATTCACCTGCTGTAAAATGGTCATCCCTACTTAAACTGTTTCCACTAGAGGAAAGCAGGACATCTGCCAATCCCAAGTGTTAGGAAGGAACGCTGAGATAAATTTACAAGAGCTGACAGTCTTAGAGTGTGTCCCCAGCACGTCATCTGTGGCTGGCCTCCAATGAAAAAAGTTTGGTTGTTTTTGTACAGTGAAAACTTTCAAAGTCCCTACTAGTTTTATGAAAGCACTACATGTCATCATCTCTGAGGTCTTTCTCTTGTGAAGGGGTACACCAGGAGCCTGGTCCCTGCTGGTAACTGCTGGAGCGGTATTAGAACTCAGTCCATTGCAGCTTGCCTACTAAAGCGCTAACCCGAGCTTGCATTCCGATGCCCTCCTTGCCTGTGCGTCTGCTGTGGTATGGTGTCAGTCAGCGGGCTACACCCTACCCCTGCTCACTCAATTTTACTTCAAGCAGGTATCCACTACAAGAGCATATGGACTTTCCCAGAAGAAACGGCGGCCTGCAGGATAGTTCTGCTACTCCTGCCTAAAAACAAAGGAGACATCAGATTTTCTATTTTGTCAGAGCTTTAAGATGAGCGGAGGCCAGGTGACATGAGTCTAATCCCCAGGACCATGGGCTGGGAGGCGAGAACCCACTCCCACAAGCTGCCCTCCACCCTCCACACAGGAAGGGCGGCATGAGCGCTGTGGCACACAGGTGCTCACCTCTGAGTAAGTCAATTTATTTACAAATTTAAAACACCTCAAGTTCAGTTTTCCATATTAATATTAACTTGAATATTAAGAAGATGTTACGCTATAGATGTAATGGGTTTTAATTATGTATTGTAAGAACACAGTGGCCAACACTGGTATGAAAGCAATCAGAGTATATAAAAACAAAAGGTCTGGTACTACAAGGGCTGGATTATTGTTGACTCCATTAAAAATAAGAGAAAACAACTAACAATAGGCTCAAAATTGATATGGCTATTCTATGTTACCTTTCAGTACAATACATTTTTTTTTGCAAGACAGCAGTGTTTCCTAACTAGATAAGACCAGCCTAAATGCCTAGAGACTGAGTAAATATGCATGCCTTTAAGAATACTACGAGCCACCCCTGCACAGATGTAGCCCACGGCAGCTCAGTCTCCAAGTGGGAACAGGGACTCTCTCTGACATGAACTGATTGGTCTGCTCTCTGATCACCTTCCCCTAAGGGGGGAGCAGCCTTACCAGACCACAGAGGAAGACAATGCAGCCAGTCCTGAGGAGACTGATAGACTAGGGTCAGATGGAAGAGGAGGAGGACCTCCCCTATCAGTGGACTTGGGGAGGGGCATGGGAGGAGAAGAGAAAGAGGGAGTGGGGTTGGGAGGGGACAAGGGAGGGGGCTTCAACTGGGATACAAAGTGAATAAATGTAATTAATACAAAAAATTAAAATTAAAAGAAGACTACGAGCCACTAAATCAACTGAATTTGGACAGCCGCTTAGGTAGAGCAAAACACACAATTTCCTGTAAATAGAGTAAACAGTGGCGCGTGGCAGCGCAGACAGAACTACTCAGGCTCACGTCGGACAGTGTCAGCGGTGAGCTGGGGTGTGGACGCGGCTCCCACGCCCAACAAGGACGCTATCTGCAGTGGACACCACTCAGAAAGGGAAAGTCAGTTTTCTCCAGTGGAGTGTCACTGGGTAAGTCAGCCACTGGGCAGGCCCCATGCCCAAGAGAAGTTGACTAACACAAAATGAACTCGATGGTTTGTGTGTGTATGTGTGTGTGTGTGTGTTGTTGCAGGTTGTTTCCTTTGTTTGCCATTTTTTATCTTATTGGTACTTTGTTTTGATTTTTGTCAGAGAGAAAAAACAAAGTTGGGGCTTAGGGGTGTAGGGAAGGTCTGGGAGAAGTTAGGGGAGGGAAAAACGTGATCAAAATACATTGTATGAGAAAAAAAATGACGTAAATACAAAAAAGAGTAACCCCTGACTTTAGAGTAAGCTAAGACTTCATAAATTGATACACAAAGCACTAATTACACAAGAATTATAAAGTCTTCGATTATATTAAAATTAAAAACTTCAGTTTATGAAAGACATCACTGGAGAGCCAAAGGTTACTCACAGAGGAAGAGGAAGTGTCTGCAGTCTGCACACTCAGTCTACACACCCAGGGACTGCTATGCAGAAAGCGGACAGAAAGGCTCTTATAGCTTAATACAGAGAAAGGGCAGGAATAAAAGTACATACGGAACAGGCTTTCACAAACAGAAACCAATATTCAACAAGTAAAAGGCATTGATTTTTCACTAGTCATTGGGGAAACTAACATAGCATACCTCATAAGGACACGAACGGCTCAATGGAGAACAAAAGCAGAAACAAGTGTTGGGAGGGATGTGGTGTACCCAGAACTCTCAGCCACTTCTGTAGGAAATACAGGAAACCTAGATTTTTACTCACTAAACACAAGCACATATGTCTAGTCTATACTCTAGCAACTTCTCTTTCAATAGAAGCATGTAGATATAACTATCAAAATACATTAATAAGAATATTCAAAGCAATAATATTCATAACAGGCAAATACTGGAAAAACCACTTAAATATCTCTCAACAGAACAGTAGATAAAGTACAGGAGGTATGCATATAGTGATGAGAATCATGTGTATGGCTGCGTCTCACAAGCAGAATATGAAATGAAGTAAGCCCAGCAGCAAAGTACATTCTTCTATATGATCAATCTATATAACGCTTAGAAACCAGCCTGGGGCGCTGCTGCCACTGGACAGGGGAGCGGGATGCAGCAGTCACGAAGGAGCTCAGCCTCTGTGGTGCTATTAGACTCCTGAGCGTGTCTGGTAACTACACGGGCACAGGTTCCGTTTATGAAAATTCACCAAGCCTTGCACTCACAGTCGATAGACCTTTTTAGATACACATGTGCATTAGAAAAAGTTTATTTCAACTTTAACTGACACACATTACAAGGATATTGTAGTGCTTCTGAGTTTCTTAGAGATGTGAATAGCTGTAACCAAGAAAGACCATCTCAGAATCTTTACAAATGAGCTGGTGGCAAAAGAGAAAAAAACACCTGATTGGTTTGCTCTTCCTTTCCTTCTAAGTTCTCCATTGCTGACACAGATGTCTCTGACTCCTAAGTCCTTACACTAACCCTCTCCTAAAGATGCCTGGGAACTCCTCTCTTATTCAAATCTGTGCTGTCTGCCTCCTCCGTTCTGCTGTCTCCTCTCCACTCTCTGGTTCTTGACATGTTCTGGTTTATGTATAGCATACTTCTTTTAGATACCCATTATAAGATGCTCAACAAAATTGAGAAATCTATGCTATGGTTTTAGTCTTTATTTCTGGAGAAAACAAAACAATGTTCTGGCAAACACACTTCTCTACTGCTAACATCCAACATATCACCAAAGAACTGCTGTTTGCATCAATATTTACCTCTGTTAAGATCCAGCCTTGGTGAGATTAAAAACCTCTGCCTACATCAAAGGGAACATCTCTGCAAAACATAGGTTGGCAGGCAGGACAATGTGAAGGTCATTTCAAATGGAAAACCTCCACAGTTGTAACACGGCAGCCTTACATATGTGGTTTTCGAGGCAAAGACGCCCAACATCCCGAGAGGCAGGATGGTCATTTTCAATTGATCCAAGTCTGGGGACTTCAGAGAAGGGAGTGTCAGTGCAGGAAGGCTCCTTTACCTCATCAGGGGCACTGAGATGTGTCTGCTCGAACTGGAGGACTTGGGACTTATTAGTGAACTGCCCCTAGTGCAACCTGTTGCAAATAGGAAATCCACAGTAGCACAAGTCAGAAGTGCTGGTGCAGTATCTGTGAAGAAGCTCTCATTAGGTAGACTAGTGCAAAAATACTTTGAGACTGCCAAGCCTGTCTATCGCACCATTAGCTTAACGGACACCAGAGCCTGCCCATTTATACAGGGTGGAATCTGGAATGTGTTCATCAGCTAACCTGGGAATCCCCAGGGCTGGTTCCCACGAGCGAATGAGCTCACCAGTGCCAAAGATTCTGGATTCTCTTTGTGTATAGAGGACATTGCTGTGACCCACTGTCTTCCAGAGGCCTCTTACTCTTATCTCCCAGAGAGCTCAGCCATCAGAGCAACAGGACTGGGCCAAAAGGCAGGCAGGCAAACAAACAAGCAAACAAACAAAGAGCAGACTCTTGAGATTATTGCACAGGTGCAGGACTGCCCTGCCACATCTGCTCTCTTCCTCCTCAGCACCTGAATAACCTTCCTGGGTCCCTCTACCTAGTCTCTGGACCTGCTCCTCCTCTGAGTGCCAGAAGATAATGCAACCATGCTGAAACCACCTTGGAACCTCATTCCTCACACTAAGAAAATGGCCTATGGTATTTGGCTCAGGTTGAAGAGGACACTGTGGCAATATTACAGAGCATCCTCAGAAAGTGAGAATAACCTCCAGGGAGCCATGGAAGCAGCCAGGTTTCCACATCCAATATCATATACAGGGAAACAAAATCATCTCTCACTCTTTGTTTTAGTTAAGGGATTTCTTCAAAGCTCTGGAAACAACTTTTATAGCTACCTTGTAAAACAGCACTGTGCCCAAGTTAAATGCATAACCACCAACTATAAACCCACGGAGTATGTCCATCTTACAGAGAAGGACTCTGAGGAGTGGGTAGGCACAGGCTGCCCCTCACTGTCCCTAATGGTTCTGCAGACTACCTTACTGCCAAGCCAGTCCCCTCTACTGTTTCCTCGGGGTCTTCCAGTAAGAGGGCTATGTTTCCTAGGGACATATTGCTACTCCTTTCCACAATTATTAGAATTTACGTACTTTCTCTCCATCGAAAGAAAGGGAGAATGCCTAAATGTAGATAGTAGAAAAAAGGAAAAGGAGGAAAGGAGGTAGGGACAAAGGAGCCAGAGGCCACAGGTAGATAGAGACAGGTGATCCAGGCGGAGATACTGAAGCAATGATTCCTAAAAGCTCTGAGGCCTGTGCCCAGATTCCTCTTCAGAGAAGTGAAAAAGGCTAGGCAAAGAAGCTCTGAGTTCCTTGCCTACAAACACCTTCATGTACATGAGCGAGCATGAACTGGAACCTTGAAGGGACAAATGAGACCACAGTGCCTTGATAAGGGAACTACAACATGCAAGGAAGCCCAGAAAACACTAGCTCGCTCGTTCACTGAAGCTTGCAGCGTCCACTGACAATGCTGAGCCTCTGGCAGCTGACACCACCCTACCTATCTTGCTCAGGAAACTCTTCCCAGTTCCACCTCTAACTAGAGCCATTCTTCTTCATTAGTTCCCCAAAATAGCTACCCTTGGCACCTATGGACCCAATATTGATACTGCTAGATGATTCTCATTTGTATGAAATATTGATTAAAGTGAAGCAGAAATGGTCATTAAACTGGAAAAACAAGGTGTCGATGTGGCATACTAAAGGGCAACCACTAAAACAGAAGAAAACGAAACTGGTAGCACATGTAACTGATAAGAGGGACTGGTTTTAAAACTATGCTATTGCACAGATTTTTTTTTTCTTTTTACAATTAAGGAATATGGTAAATCCGAATGTGATCATAAATTCTAGAACCAAATGTTAATATTTTAAAAGCCAAGGTAGAATAAAATATCAACAATGAAATCCCTTCTCCTCTTCATCACTGTTTACTTGCAAGAAGAAACGCATGGATTATTTGCAAAGGTTTTCCTCAACTGATCAGTTACTGGCTATAGCCAGGCTTGGTAGCACAAGTTGGTAAGTTTAGCTCTCAGTGTGAGGCCTGCTTAGGCTGAAGATACGCTGAGGTGTGTCTGGGCAACTTAGCTCTTGCAATTAAAAAAAAAAAAAAAAAAAAGACTGAGATAGTAATAGTGCTTCCCTAGCACCTGAAGCCCTGAGTGCAACAGTCAGCTTTGGGGAGGGGGAATAAAGGAGAGAAAAAAATACCAGCTAGATTCTTTTATTAAAATTAGTAATTCATTCATAGAATTAAAATTTCAGTAAGATATTAGATTTTACATATGAGAAGTTTATAAACCAAAAGCAGGTTCTTGCTAAAGAATATGGGATGGACAACGCAGCATCCTAAACTCCCTTAAGTTTTAAACTGCTGTAAACTCTAGGGTCCTATCATTCTGCCAGCCAGGTTTCCTTCCACTCACACATGGCATACACTATGGATGTTCTGCATAGCTTTGTCCTCAGCTTAACTGATGATGACCAACCAAAGGCAAGCGAGTTCATGGTTCTGCATTTTACACACCAGTCCAGGAAAACAATGTCTAAAGCCATAGGAACCACTGAAGACAACTTCACTGGGATTATACTTGAACACACACGCACAGCAGTTACCTGATGCCCAGCAGAGTTTTATCCTCATGGCAATGGTGAAAGGACAATTCATCATGGGAATTCCAAGCTCAGAGGTGGAAGGCATTCAGCAATCTACCTGCTGTAACATAGCAGGTGTCCTAAGAGGGTCCTGGCAGCTCAGAGATTTGGTGAAGGGCAGAAATTCTAAACCACAGACCCATGAATACTCCTCAGTCATCACAGAGCTCCTGCACCACATTTTCTGGTGAGCAAACAGACCACCAATGTTATCTACCCAGGTTCCCCTCGTTTTCATCTGTATATTCTACCCACCCTCCTCATGGCATCACCACCACCACTAGATTGAGCTAGCCTTTAACCACTTACAAGCTATTTCCATAACGCTTCAGTTTTTATGTGCCACCTCAAGTCCAACTCCCTCCCTGCCTTGTGTCTAAACTGAACAAAGGATGTTTAAGCTGAAAGAAAATCAGTTGCATCGCAGGTACATCTCCAGGCAGCTGTTTGTGTAAGTGGGTCTTCAGTTTGTGGTTGGCAGCATGTTTGCTGTGAGCTCAGAGTCTGAGGCAGCTGCTAAGTCAGTCTTAGGTTTTCTTTCTTAAAGCAATGCGAGGTTCCCACAGTGGTCACCTGAATCTGAAGTATTACTCTATTAGAAAAGACAAGTTTGGCAAAAGGGAATGCCAAGCTGCTTATAAATCATATTTTATCGATATGAAGGACACAGAACCAAATGTGGGATGAAGTCAGGTTTAGTCACCAGAGCAGCTGGCCAGTGAAAACAACAGCAGGCAGACAACTGCAAGGGAAAAAAAAACCCAAAAAACAAACGCATACACACAAACCACAGCCAGCTTGATGCCAAAGTCAGAGTGTTTTAAATCTTGGCATTTTTAGTAGGTAGCTGGTAGAAAGAAAACAAGAAGGGGCACTGGTGAAAAGACCAGCTAGCAGGAAGTGACAGCCACTTATTTCCAAGGTTAGGTGGGAATAGAAACAACAAAACTAACCAAGGCCTTGTCCAGAGAATTTTATGACAGAGTCCTTTAGAAATACATTAAGTAGCAAAAAGTATGAACCTAAAATGTGGGGAGAAGGAAAAGTTGCTATCCACACACATGGGATAAAAATAAACTTGGCAGGTTTTTGTTGTTGTTGTTATTTTTTTTTTTTTTTTGAGGGCAGCTTTTACTTCTTTTTTGGAAAGTTGATCTTATTTTGGGGGAAATACTTGTCTTTCTAGCAGGCACTGTCATGACACCACTTTGGGCAGCTTTCATCACTAACACTCACCAGCTCCTCAGACAGTAGCAGAGGCCAGCTGAGTGCAAGTTTGGTGATGCGCTCCCTAAATCTGATGGAAGATGCTGAATGAAGAGAGGTTAAGAACAACAAGAACTCCAGGATGGGCAGGGAATGTATCCGGCAGCTCTGCAGGGCTGCCCGTCAAGCCCTTTGGAGGATCATTCCTGAGTTTACAATAGGCTCTTGTGCTCTGTTTGTGAATAGGGTCAGCTGGCAGCTGTTACATTTTTGGGGGTGTTATGGCAGCCAACACTGAAACAAAACCAAGCATAGGATTCCCTAAAAAGTGCAAAGTGCTGGGAAGGTTGCCCAGGAGAGCCCTGCCAGATTATCTAGCAAGCCGTAGAGCAAAACGCCAGAGCTACACACAACATAAGCGGGGCTCACGGACAGGGCTGGCCATGCCTGTCCCCGTGACAGCTGGTGACCTTCTATAGGCCTCTGGAACTCTTCAGAGTTGGGAAAAGACAGAAAGCATATTAAAACACTGTGGAAGAAAAGTCACCCGCTCCCATGGTTCATAATTATT
This sequence comes from Pachyuromys duprasi, assembly GCA_028658305.1. Classification (NCBI taxonomy): domain Eukaryota; kingdom Metazoa; phylum Chordata; class Mammalia; order Rodentia; family Muridae; genus Pachyuromys; species Pachyuromys duprasi. The sequence goes on along the minus strand of CM053758.1, from coordinate 59,754,794 downwards.
TTTTAATGAAATATTTCACCATCTTTGAAGATTATAAAAGTCCTAAGCTGTCTTATCTCAGAAAGACCAATTTGTATTAAAACACAGTGGGTCAGCAAACAGTATTCGGGTACGCGGAGGAAGCCATGGAAGCACAGTGATGGCTGACCAAGCCAGACTGTGTCACATGCTTACTTACGCTGTGACTAACAAGTGCTAATCTGCTTCAGGACCGTCACTTTACCCATGGAAAAGCAAAGTCCAAGCAGGAGGGATGACCCCTAAGCTTGCTTTCCTGGTAGAGCAGAGGATTAATCCTCATGACCAGTCGTCTCCTCAAAGCTCCAGTTCTTCCTACGTCCCTTAGCTACCTTTCACTGTCAGTCAGGATCCAGTTGTACCCTCTTGGAGGGACAAACCACAGAGGCAGACTAAACCCACACTCCCAAATGGAATAGCCGGCCAGCCAGCACAGACAGACTCTGTAGAGCTAGCAGGTTCAGCTGCTTCTCTAGCACACCGCCCTCGGGTCATTTGGGGAATTACATCTCACATTCAGAACCAGAGTTCTGTGAGAAAGACAGACTGCTGTCATGCTGACCAGTGGGTTACAAGCTGAGCGGCAGGAAACCATCTAGAGCAAAACCACGTGCCATCCTAAAGGGAAGAAGCAGCCAGTTTCTTATCTCAACATTTAGAGAAAAGAGCTTAGGGGGTGGAACGAGTAGGAAGTTTATTGCTTAGCTAACAATAAGGAGAGTTTCTTTGCCCAGACTGTGTTACCAGGAAGCAAGTGAAATCTGCCTGCACTGCCCACTGTGCTGGGCTCTGGCTGTACATGTGAACTCACAGCAGGTTCTTACCTCCCTGAAGACACAGCTCACAGCAATGTCATACGGTATGCCCCCCTTCTCAGTTCATTCGTTAGAGCCCACTTTCAAAACAACACATGGACCTGGATTCCATACTATGATGAAGATAAACACCAAGGCAGGTTGAGAAGTAACACTGACATGCAGCTGTTCATTATGACAGGTGCTGCTACCTTTGTAAGACAAAAACAGGAAAAAAAAAGTCTACAAAGAATTATACCGCTTTTAAGTCTTTGAAAGAATGAAAGGAAAAAATGGAAAACTGACTTTACTCATAACCCTACTCTTTCTCCGCTTGCGCTCACTCTCCCCCTTTCCTGTGCTGCAGACCATATGCAGAAACTGCATTCCAGACAAGGGTTCTATCACACAGCTCAGTCTCCACATAGATCCATTAATTGTTTTCACCTCTCTGCCTAAGGCTACAGCACACAAAAAGATAAGTCAAAAGAATTGAAAAAATAATTTAAGGTAATTTAACAAAAGCTGAATAGCTTCAACATGTAAAAGAAGCTTTTTATCAGTAAAGGAGAACAGTAAAGAATATAGGCCATGCTGGGTATGGTGGTGCATGCTTTTAATCCCAGCACTTAGGAGGCAGAGGCAGGTGAATCTTTGAGTTTGAGGGTAGCCTGATCTATATAGTAAGTTCCAGATCAACCAGAGCTATGTAGTACTGTCTTAAAGAAAAACAATCACCTTCACATGTCTGCTGTGTGTTGGTTCCAGTGTATGTTGTAGTTGGAGCTTTGGCCTTTGCTGCTCTTCTTTTCTAGAGAATAGGTGTATTGTGAGTGACAAGGGGAACATGTCTTCCTCAGTAGGGGGGACAGACTCCCACTTAGGGTTCTGAAGCACATTTCTATCAGGAAGCTTTGATATTCATAATTCCTATTTTTGCCCACCTTTAAATTCCTCTAGGTAGCTTCCGTCCTACCTTAACTAATATCTAAAAAACATAGGACCAGAGGTCAAAGGGTAACAAGGGGGAAAAAGTTAAAGAAACACCCCCATATTTTAGCCTAAGGTACTTGACTCTCTTGTGCAAGCATGGGCATGTGCTTTCACTGAGGGAGGATGGCGGAGCGGATGCTCCCAGGGCTGAAAGCCCACTCGCCAAGCAAACTGTTTCCAGATTCTGCATGCTCTGGTGTCATCAAGTTTTGCTATGGTCAGAAGCAGCCACCTATGTCTGATTCAGTTAGGTATTTAATAGAATTTAATGAAATTTAATATAACTTTACAGTAATCCCAGCACTCAGAAGGCTGAGGAAGTTAGACTGCTATAAGTTTAGGCCAGCCTGGGCCTGAGACAGACTGTTTCAAAAAAAAAAATTAAATAAATGTGCATAATTTAGTCTTTAAAAATAGCCAAGTTTAACAACTGGTTGGCAAAATTTGTGAAACTTAACACCTGGCTCTTGAGAACCGACAGTCCCCCTTCTTTGTTCTGCAGGCCCAATCAGAGTTTTCCAGAGCAGAGCTGGGGCTCCAGCTGTTGGGAGGCTGCAGTCTGGGGCTTAGTTTTGCTCCCATTTTGGCATCGTTTCTGATTTACAGTATTTACAGTCCTCGCCTCCTCATGGCTGAGGCAAGCTTTCCTCAGTGGTGCCCTGCATGCCTCACAAAGGGGGAACCACTGTCATTTCTTAATGATGTGTACTGAGAAGTGTATCTCATGGGCCTTCTGTCATTGTGTTAGCACCATGGAGGGAACTTACACATATTTAGAGACCTGGCTTCTTGACAGGCTTGAGAAGTCCCCACTGTCACACACCACACACTGTTCCACAGTTAATTTCTAACTAAGCAGGTGTACATGCTAAAACAATGACTGAAAGTACTTGGGTGGGCCCAGTCACTTATCAAGCACTATGTAATACAGGGAACTGAGTGTACTGCATCTTTTATGTGCTTGGGAGCCTCCTGGGCTTCACACCAGCATCACCATAGACATGTGAAAGCCGTGTTATACCTGGTTTGCCATGGCTACCATATCTTTAGGCTGGAGCCATTTGTCAGTCCCACTGCAATGCCAAGGGACCCCGTCTTGATGAGAGAAGTGCCTCAAGGAAGCCTGTGAATGTAACCTCGGCTAGCCAGCAGCTCAGAGAATGGGTTACGAGTCTCTCTAAAACCTCAGACTGAAGGTAAATTTCTTGATGTTTGCTGTTTAAAACCCCTGAACTCTAAATAGGAACAACCATGATCATTGGAGCCCTTTGTAGGCAACAACTGTTGCTGCTCTCAGAGCATGGTGCAAGGGTCTTATTTCACACCATTTTGTAAATGCTGATGGCAGAGGAGGATGAGCTTGAGGGCAGTCAGACAGCCACCCAGTAACTAGCTCTTCTTATATTTATGGTTGTGAGCCTAGCCTTTAACGGCTGAGCCATCTCTCCAGCCCGGCTCTCTTCTTGATGTACCTGTTTTCCTCAGCTATCTGCTGCGATTTTAATAGAAGCAATGTCCTCCTAATCTGAGTAATCTCTTTCTAGGCTTCCTCTCATTTTACATGAGTCTGGTTCACATGGGCCTCCTTGCTTTGGCTGATGGGACTTGGTTCTCTTCTTCTGAACTGTTTGTACATGTTTTGTGAGTGATGAGGATTGGTATCAGTACTATGCATCTGCTCAAGTTTTTATTTTCCACCAAAAAAAGAGGGAAGACTTTATATTTCCTTTAGCTTCTTTGCCACTCATCAGATGAGCCCATGGTCATCTGTACAGAATAAATACGAAAGAGTTGGCAAGCAGAATCTGAAAGTTTTACCCTTGTCCCAAATAATGTTTCCTTTACACCTTCAGTAACATAAGCAATAATATCATAGGTATATCTAATTTTACATGTATGTATGCATCATCCTACACATACATATATGTACAACATATTGTGTACATGTATATAGATGTATGTATTATATTTTTTACGTCCATTTAACACCGGATAAGGCTTGGGTGTACCTCAGTGAGAGAGCGTGTTTTTACCACTAGTAAAGCTACAGGTTTAATTCCTAGCAACAAAAAGTAAGTAACTCTAAAATCCGAGTGGTCACTGTAAAATCTCAGTATCCGTTCTTGCACACACGCAACATGAGTATTATTTTACACTCGATTCCCTTGCTTTTCCACCACAGTTCCTCCTCCAAAGTGGGGAGCAGACTGGGTCTCCTCAGCTCCTTTAGGATAACCGAGTTTTTCTTTGCTCCTTCGCCCTCCTCAGCTGTGCGCTCAGGGTGCCGACACACATCACACACTGTTCACAGTGCGGTAAGTTACAGCCATCAACTAGAAACAGAAGAGTGAAAGGACGGACAATGACAAAATCCCAAACTCTCGAGGGCTGCTCATTCCTAGGATGATTCAAGCAGCAGGTTTTCTTTATAGGAAACAAAGTTTGAAGTTTCACATTCAGACGCAGCCGGTTGAAAACACCTGGAAATGATTTCCAAGTCACTATCCTAATAGGTACCACTTCCAACCTAACCATTACTGGCCTTTGAAATATAGAAGCTAAAAGCAGGCTGGACAGATCAAATACTATAGATAAAAGCATTTTGAAAAGCATACAGTCCTATGAAAACATGCGGTGGGGGTATTAAAAATGGATTTGGACATGAAATCTCCCAAGTGCACTCATTTCAGCGGTTCCCTAATACTTGGAAGAAAACAGAAAGCAGGCAAACTTTAATCCAGATCCAGTTCAGCATGCTACAGGGATCATTTCGGGCCAGCCGACCTTAATCAAGCCATGCTCCATCCACACATGACTGGAAAGAACTGAGGTGTGGTCACGGGCCACTGCTGTTCACTCAAGGCCACTGTGCTCACTTTCTTAGAGGCTGGGTGGAAATTATGTGATCAAATTTGAAGGCAACTTTTGTGTGTGGTCTTTCTAACAAAGAGGAGCTTTATGTTTGTGGCTGACTTATAATCTCTTGCCTGCAACTAATTAATTGATAAAATAGTCACAGTAACAAAAAAGGACATAAACCAAAAGAAATGTCAATGCATTAACTGAATGCTATATATAGTTTATTCTCATTGATCAGAGGCAGGCAAGAACATGGAAGAGAAGCATTGCTTAAAAAAAAAAATCAACCAATGAGAAATGGTATTCTCACCCCTCCACCCCTATGTGTATAATGTTGCTGAGCTACATCCTCATTCCATCAAAGCTTTTAAAAACTAAGGCTGCTTAGGCAAAGAGCTTCAGGTATGTTACATCTAAAAGAAACAAATACAGCAGTAAGAGAAGCCAAGTGTTTTAAAGATTTATGAAGCCCACTGAAATAATTCAAACCCAGGCAGACAAACCTTTTAGAGAGATGGCAACAATTAAGTTCATAGCTATCACTTGGTAGCAATCACTGTGATACTGTCTCAGTGCTGACTAAGTGCTTGAACAAACAGCGCCTTATTTAGACTTTGCAACATCATGAACTAGAAAGCCCTGGCATACTGATAAGGGATTAACTACAGTAATGAATCTGAATATGTGTCAGAACAGAATGTGATAAATTGCCCAGGAGCAAAAATTACACACTCAGTGCTTAGTGGCTCTTGACAATGTGTGGGAGGAGCTCAATACATTGCTACTGAGTTCAACCAAATGGATAATGTATGCAATGCCACTTTCTTTAAGAAAACAAAGGAAAAGGGGGTGTATGTGCTGGCTTGTTCCTCACCTGATGACAGAGAAGTAGCTGCAGACATGAGGAGAGACTCCATTTTACTAAAGGATTCTGATTAAACTTTGTGTGTTTGAGTTGGGCATGTGCATGCACAGCTTGTGCGTGGTCAGAGAACTAGCTCTGGAGTGAGTCCTTGCTCTCCCTTCGTGTCTGAGAGGTCTCGTGTTTGCCCCGGGTTGTGATGTGCTGGGCTAGGCTGCCTGCTGGCTTCCAGGGATCCTCCAGTTTCTAGGTCTCACCTATGGTGATTGGAGCTGAGTTTACAGATGTGCACTACTGCATCTAGCCTCACGTGGGTTCTCAGTCTGAACTCAAGTCCTCATGGGCAAATACTTGACCCATGGAGACATCACCCCAGCCCTATTTCAGTATTTACGCTGTTGGGATTTGTGTGAGCATATACTATTTATTTCATCAGTGAAATAAAAATAAAAGTGTTTTAGCTAAACTTGTCAACAAAGAATTGATATTAATTTAAAAACAAACCCCTAACACTATATATTTTTCGTGGGAAACAAGAGACACCTGGGGATTTTGTTGTGGTTGGATTACACTTGACAGCTAAACTGTTGTATCCTCCTAAAAAGGAAGCACAGTAAATCCAATAATGAGAAGTCCTAGACTCAACCCACACTTATGGGTTACATCAGATGACAGGCAGTGCTGAGCAGTGTCCTAGTGGCTTGAGATTTACAGAATATCTAGACCTAGTCTGCCTAAGTATGCCTTAGATACCTCGACTGCAATCCCATCCTTAGAATACAGTCAAACAAAATGGCACTGTCTCATTCTCAGCACGCTTACTTACTGCCGAGAGCCTGAAGGTTTAACCGTGTATAGCAACAGCTAGCTTGTCCTTATTTCCCCTAACTTGGAGGCACTTGGCTGGTGTGAAATCTGGCCAAGTAAAAAGATTCATTTTATCAGGGGTTACAAATGGCCGATCAGAGTACAGACCAGATTCTGTAACTCATATTCTACAAAAGGTCATTCTTCCCTCCTTGGGCACATACCTGACTGACGGTTACCAGATACACCTGGCTGTCTATAATTATGCTGCTTCAAATAAAGAGAACAAACTTCTTGAGAAACACACACCACTCAGTCAGCTAAATATGCTCATAAATTCTCCAATTTCAAGAACTCTTTGCACATCTCTCAAATTATTGTCTAATTTGTTCTGTCCTACACAATTCGAGGTCTTCTCTTTCTACCACTGGTATACACTGCTAGCACTAACACGGCTGGTGGCCACAGCAGCCAAACCAGGGTACGCCCAGCCTTCCTCTGCCTTGGCACTTAGCAGCTGTATGGCCTGGGAGGAGAACTTCAACTGGAGGTCCTGCGTGTCCAAGCAGGGTTGCTAGAGAATCAAACAAGCTGAATGCATTATTTTCCAAATGTAGACTCCATCAATATTACTGGGCAGACTAGATCCTCAGCCCAAGCTCAGTTCAGGTTCCTTCCCTGAGAGGTTCCTATACTGCTCGCATAGAAGACCAAATCTCAATCTTTAAAAGCCAAGATACTTCTTAACACCAATTCCAAAGTTCTTGATCAGTAACTTTTTGCACAGAGACAAAAGAATGACATGTCAGTCTCTAATAATTTATGGAGTTGTATCTTAATTATTTTAAGTTGAAATATTGATTTAAAATATGTAAACCCCAGCTATATATAGATATAAAAATAGAAAATGGCTTCTAAGCGCTAAGACAAACATGCTCGAGGCATTGAGGCTAAGTAAGATGACTCAGTGGATCTGGGCACCCAGGGCCCATACTGGGAGGGAGCACTGACTCCAGTAGTTGCCCTCTGATCGACAGATGTGCTAGATAACACACAATAAGTCAAAGTAAAACAAAGTTCTTGGTTTTTTGGTTTTTTTTTAAGAAGTCCAAAATACATCAGTCCTAACAAGTGTGATCACACAGAATTCATCATCCAGGGCAGGATTTTTAAGAGCAAAAAGGAAATTATTAATAACCTCTCCGGGACCATGGGCACGAACCAGGTACTCTTAAGCAAGATGTCATGATGAGGCCTCTGGATTTTTAAAAACATCAATGAGTGAGTGGGTTCAAATGCTCAGCTTTCTCTACACATTCCTACACCCTGATTTTAGAATCTAAAAATCAACAAAACATATACGAAAGAAAATGGAAACCAAGATACACAAAATGTTTACATACATGTAAAGAGCAGAGCTATATAGATTTGCTACATGTCAGTTTTAATTTGGAAACAATTTAAATGTGAATCTTAGAATAATTTTTACATAATTTAGAATTCCACATCTGCAGCTTTGCTTTATTTCTATTTGCTACAAACAGCCACCTTTTACCTTTTGTTTTTGAGATAGGGTCCCGTGGTGTTGGCCTGGCTGGCCTGCAGCTTATTACACGGACCAGGCTGGCATCAAACATGTGGCAGTCCGAGTGCTGGGACTGCAGGTGTGGGCCATTATACCTGGATGCTTGTTTGCACTAGAAGACACTTTTATATTATGGAGTAAAGTTAACATACTTCATGCCAGTTATAGTCCTGTTTAGCATAAAGGTTGCATTTCCAGACTGTCATCCAAAAACAAACCTGGAGATAAACACACTTTCTGTAAAGAGTAATTTTGAAATATCTGAGGCCATCCAAGTTTTATCTTTGCAAACAAAGATGTTTAAAGTTGAGAACAGTGTTGGAGCATCTTGCACCTAGTCAGATTGCGCACGAGTGTATGGATGTGTGTGTACAGTGTGTATAAAACACACGTGTAAGCAACACATACCAACACACATCTAGCCTAGCTGCCCAGCATTATATTCTGTAGGTAGCTAATAAAGGATGGACAAAATACTGTAATTTGTTGGGAAAGCAAAACCTGTTGTGTCATTTTTTTTCTTCTGTGATTGAGAGGAAATGCATCACTCAGTCTATTGTGAAGCGTAAGCAAACAAAACAAAGTGGCTCACTGAGCCCAAGATAAAGGGCTGACCACGCGCTGGCTAGACATGGTTGAGGCTGCTCTGAAGAACCCTTCTAGTGTCAGTTAACAAAAACCATGGAAACATGAGGCCAACTATATAAATCACTAGGAAGTGAAAAGTTAGTAGTTATTTTTCAAAAATTGAAGGCTTGTGGCTTTGAAGGAAAACTATTGTGCAATAAACCAACTAATTGCTGCTTCTGTGGAGACCCAAAAGAAACTATTTCTGCTTCCATCACAGCCTAGCCCTAGGGTACAGCAAATTTACCTTTGATTTTTCAAAGCATATCTGATTTCTTCGAGCTATCACTGAATCAAATAACGAAGTGGATTTAGATACAGCAGAGAAGGAGAACATCTTTGACTTCTACTCTGCACTTGAGTCAACAGACCTCAATCCTCCGAAAGGTGGTCCTCAGCACAATATTGACTGGACTACACATGTTAACACAGTCATCTGGAAAGCATTGAACAAAACCAGTAACGATGTGCTTCCAATCGCATGAGAGACTGGGAATTAACAAGATGTTATGTTCTGCCTCCTAAGCAGCATGCATTTTTATAAAGCCTTTTCCAATTAGAAACAACCAGAGGAAGAAAACAGACCACTGAAACCATTCCTGCAGGAATGGGGTGAAGGCATGGTACAAAAAAGATTTAAGTGACTGCTTTGAAATCATTCTTCAGATTCACACAGCAAGCTACACCAGTCTCAGGCTTTCTACATGGACACAGTTATTTCTCTTCTCTTTTTAAATTTAAATTTTATCTTTTGACTGTCCTCTATGCCTCTAGTAATAAAACGTCTGTTTTCTACGAACTCCTGTGTTAGGTGAGGGGCATGTTTGTAGAAATGACACTGACTGTGCTCACAGAACTGCAGGCTGGCAAAGCCTGACTCCATCAGCACTTACTGCCCTTGGCAACAGCTCAGTATACTTGCAAACATGGACCACACTTCTGGTGAGAATCCTGCACAGCACAGACTCCTGTCAAGTTCTTTGTTCTTTCTTCTGGTTTGATGAAAATCTGGAGAAGGCTGCCCCCTTGTGTTCATCTTGGTGCAGCTGCGCCTTATTGGCCTCCACTAGAGCCAGCATCATCCAGAGGTCTGGGAGCACAAGGTTATTTGGCTCTCAACATTGGTCCCAATCAGGGTTACTGTAATGATACGATTGTTGGTGCTTTTGGAGAAGCATCAGGAATTCTGATTTGTTCAAGTCTGGGACAGCTATTTTGGATCTCTCCGGAGGCAGAGCCACAGGCAGCTGGTCTTTATGTACCTAATCAGGATAAGGACTGCCCTCTTAAAGCTCCAGATACAGCGATTCCTGGCTGTCAAATGCCTCTGGCTGTGTGACAGTGATGTGAGACAATCCACACATACAGGAGAGGGAAAAAGATACTGAAAACAGCAGAGCAACTAAATGGTAAGAGGACAGCCAGATATGAGGGAAGGAGGGGACAGGAGGCTCCTGGAGAGCCCAAACCACGAGAAATGGACAGTTCTTAGCGATGGCTGGCTCGACATTGTTTTGTATGGATGGCCTCAGTCTGGTCACCCCGACCAAGGTTTAGCCTGCTGCAGGGTGAGCAGCACCGTTTCTCTTCTCAGCACCTACTTACCCAACTGGCTGCTGAGGTGGAGTCAGCAGTAGGAATGATCTACAAATACTTTGGAAGACTAAGCACACAGAGTGAAAAATCTACTCTACTGAGTAGTGTAGGACCAGAGAGTAAAATGAGCATAAAATGAATGTATGAGCAAATATTAGGTTAGAAAAGTAAGCCACAAAGAATTTCAGAAAGATAATTTAGAGAAAAATAAGTGACTAAATACCAAGACTGGTCTAAGACTGAGAGAAGGCTCAGCAGGTATACACAAACATAAGGATCTGAGTTCAAATCCTCAGAATCCACATACATGCTGGTCGTAGTGGCCTATGTACCTGTAACCCTGTTCTGCGTGTGGTGGAGACAGGTAGATTGCTGCTGGCCACCAGTCCAACTCCAGGTTCAGTGAGAGACTCAGTGTCAAAGGCACAAGGGCAGAGAGTGAAAGAGGAGGATACCCAATGTCCTCTGCCCTCTGCATACATGCACTGGCACACAGACCCACATGTGTGCATACATGACCCCTGCACACACAAAAGATGGTTTATATCCCTTCTACCTTCCTCGAAGTCTCTCTACCCCAAATCTCAAGTCTACAGAAAGGTATGGATTAAGGAAAGGCTGTGTCAACATGGGAAAAGGTCTCATGCAAATGCCAGACTCCGAAAAACGGAACTAAATTAAAGGCCACCAGATGCTTAAGAATTAATTCATGCCACTAACGTAGCAGGTGGTCTCTCTAGAAGTTAAAAATAAGAGGCCCTGGGCGTCACAAATAACCTGCAGTAAGACAGGGAAGAAATCACATCTCAGGGAAGCCCCCTGAAAGGAATTTAAGCTGCTGTCTGGTAGCTCAAGTAGAGACAGCTGACCATGAAGCTACAAAAAAGGGCCTTGTACAAAAATGGGAAAGACTTCTTTCCCCAAAGGGATTAACACCAGGTCAGTGATACCTGTTTACAATTACTTACCTGGAAATAATAAAATTAGGAGACCAGAATAACACAGACAGGGTTTAAGCTGTACACCTTTGTTCTGTCACTAGAAATGATTCAATATTGTAAAGACTATGAATCTTACCAAATTATAATTTCACTCACAAAATTATTACTTACTATATATACACACCTATATATTAATGTGCTTATGCAGATATAAAAGTGTAAGGATTATATTATGCTGATAACACGTGCAGTAATCACTTCTAGAGACTTGACCTCCCTAGCTTCTCATACTACTGAGCTGTAAAGAAGAATGTGATCATGACCCTGTTCTGTGAACAAAATAAGATGCCTTAACATAGACATTACATGAACTAGACAAAAAAGGTGTTCAAGCTCATATGCAAGAATAAACATAAGAGTATAGCGCGCAAATGACAACCAGCTGAGACAAACCAGATTCAAAAGTAAATTCATACAGGCTAAGGAGATGGCGAGATGGCTAACAGCACTTTTTGCTCTTCCAGAGCCTGGCTCCCAGTTCCTATCATGGCAGTCCATAACTGCCTATAACTCTAGCTCCAAGGGCTCCAACATCCTTTTCTGGATTGTGAGAGCACCCACACACATACACATAAAGATATAAAGTAAACCTTAAAGAAAAAAGAATTACTGGTGTCCTGGTTAATTTCTGGTCAGCCTGACAGAACCTAGGGTTATCTGAGAAGAGGAACCTTAATTGAGAAACTGCCTTCATGAGACTGGCCTTTAGGCATGTCTATGAAGTATTGTCTTGATTAATGGTTGATGTAGGAGGGCCCGGTTCACATCTGGACTGGTGGTCCCAGATGTTGTAAGAAAGCAGGCTGAGCAAGCCATGGGGAACAAGGCAGTAGGCAGCACCCCTCATGGCCTCTGCCTCAGCTCCTGCTTCCAGCTTCCTGCTCTGCTTGAGTTCCTGTCTTGCTTCCCTTAGTGATGAACTGACTGGTCAGGATATGTAGGCCAAATAACCTCTTTCCTCAAGTTGCATTTGCTCATGGGCTTTTTCACAACAGCAGAGACCTAACTGAGACAATAAAATAATCAAAATCAAAGAGACAAAACACACCAGAATAGAAAATTCAGCCCGACAGCAGCACCAGTAAAGTGGGGGGGGGGGAATTTTTTTTTTCTGTAAAGTGCTGTAGAATGAGCCAAGGGTCCAACACAAGCAATTCTGAAAATTTACTAATAATGAACGTGGTAGTAAAACAGAGGGGAAGGGAACAGGAGGATGACTCAGATATACTGTGCATCTGGAAAATCAGTCTCACCAAGTTTATAGGTTATCTTGCTCACACTCTGGAAGAGTGGAAACAAGCATGGGAGTTATACAGCATAAAATGTCAGAAGAGCAATGCAAAAAAGAATACAACTCCTAAATGCATGCTAGAGAGCTAGGGAACTTAAGAAAGAAAGAAAACACACACACACACATTAACCTTACAGCCCTTTGAGGATATAGCACAAAATAATCACATTGGGCCAACTAGCACTCCAGGTTGTGAGCCCTGAGCTCTGCTTAATCTGGGAGGACTCTGTTTAGGAAACTTGAAGAGTGCTCCACAAGGCTTCTAGGACAACTGGAGGCTTCCAAAGCCCAAGACCACATTCTTCTGTTGACACTGTGAAAAAGGAAAGAGCCAGAGAGATTCAGAATTTCTCTGCTCAACAAGCTTGCCTCTTTCAGCCCAGACACCAGGGGAGGAAGAAGCATTAGTTTTAGTGTCCAACTGGAGAATTCCTGATCATCTCACCATGGCTCTGAGGATTACATAATCGTATCTTATTAAAACACCACTGGCCAGGCATGATCGTGGATGTCTGTAATCTCAGCACTTGAAAGTGGAGATAGGAAGATGAGTTCAAAACTACTTTCAGCTACAAAGCAAGTCTGAAGTCACCTTTGGCTGATATCCTGGCTCAATAAAAGAAAAGAAAAAAGAAAAACAAAGCTACATAAGTACCTAAAGATTCTTCAACAAGAAATGGTCAGATCAAAAAAGGACCCTGCCTTTACCATCAATGTCTAGTATTTATTTTTATGTGTGTGTATGTATGTGCTCCAATGTGTGTGGGTACACATGTATGTATGTGTACAGGTGTGTGGACATCAGAAATCACTCTCTACTTTATTTACTAAAGCAATCTAGTATGGCTAGCCAGCTTGCTTTGGGGATACCACCTGTGCCTCCCAAGTGCTAGGACTACAGGTGGACGGCCATGCCCCGACTGGCTTCTGTGTGGCTTCTGAGTATCTGACTCTGGTCCTCGTACGGGCAGCGAGGCAGCTCTCAGCCCACTTCTAGCATCTTTATAATAGGGAGCTAACTCTGCATCCTTTCTCTATTCTTTATGTGCCTGAGGACACTATAAACTCTAAAAAAGCAGATGATGGGCACTAAGTAGCTTCTGGGTGCTCATGTTTCCTCCCGCCTGAGCTCAGCATCTTATCAGTTATCTCATCCACTCAATAATATACATGGAATACTCAGAGCAATTAGGCATTGACTTAGTAGTCTGTCATTAGCCCCCTTTCTCCCAACCAGCACACAAGACATGGTAGGAAGCTATAATCTTGGTACTCACTTACAAAGGAGATTGCCTTTCCTAGTCAAGGATGAACTGATAGTGGACCCCCCCCCCCGCCAACTGGGAAAGGGGAACTTACTTTTTAAAAGAACACAGTATGTTTTATTCTAAAGAAGAACTGTGTACTTTCAACGCCTACTGCTCTTAATATAATCCTGGAGGTACAGAAACTGATTTCCTGTGCTACTTGTCAGCTTACAAACATGATTCAATAGATTTCCTTTTAAGATATCATACTGAAATTTGTGGTCTTTGTATTTATGAAGATTTCTCTTCAGAATGTCATTTTAGAAGTACATGTTGGCTTATATAGTTAACGTTACATAAACAAAAACAATTTAAACTTTTTTGCTAAATCTCTCCCCACTTAGACTACAGTATGCGGACCAGGTATGTGGCTGCTCAAACAGCTCTAGAGCACTGGTTCTCAACCTGTGGATCACAACCCCTTTGGGGGTTGAACAACCCTGTCACGGGGTAGCCTAAGACCTCCCCCAAACACAGGTATTTACATTGCAATTCATAACAATAGCAAAATCACAGTTATGAAGTAGCGATGAAAGCAATTTTATGCTTAGGGGTGACAGCATGAGGAAGTGTATTAAAGGGTCTCAGACTGAGGAAAGCTGAGACCCACTGCTCCAGGACAGCAGGCTTACTACTGTCTGCTTCCTCTTCTATCCTGTGTGTAAGCTTGTACACATGGTTCCCTGCCTCTTCCAACCTGCCCAGCCACAGCCCTACTTCCATAATTAAGTTCCAGCCCAAGCGTGGGGTGAGCTCTGACACCAATGCTACTTCCGGGAGCTGCAAGTTCCTTATGTTCTGTTTCTTAAGGAAGGGAGTTCTTGCTGCAATCCCAAGCTTTCTCTTGAAGACATTCCCAGAGGCTCAGGGGTCTTTGTAACACACAAGAGGAAGCATCTGAGAACGGCAGCATCAGCGAGCGCACCTGATTTCTTTTCTCAGCATTGCTGGAGAACATCTTTCTGACTTAGAATAGAGTACTTGTCCTGAGAATGTTTGTGAATGGCCCACTTGAAGTTTTTAAATAGACAAATTAAATGACATGTTTTCTGAACTGTAAGTCTTTTAATCTTTACACTTAAGTGCTTCACTTGCAATTTTTGTTTTTCAGGTGTGATTTTTGGAGGCTTACTTACCAATAATAATATTTCCTATAAAAACAAATGGTACTGCCTGCTCTTCCAGAAGTCTTTAGTTCAATTCCCAGCAACCACATGGAGGCTCACAACCATCTATACTGGGATCTGATGCCCTCTTCTGTCATGTAGGTGTATATGCAGACAGAGCACTCAACTACATAAAATAAATAAATCTTAAAAAATAAAAATAAATGGTAATGATCATGAGACTTTATTAACATGCTGCCTTTTGATAATTTTGAAACAAGATGAGGCTGTATACTCTACTGAACCTTACAGCAGCCTTTCTAGATCCTCATCTTACAGATGACAAAGCGAAGGATCAGTTAAGCACCTGCCAGGTTACTAGACTGGCTACTAACCCGCTCCAGCCAGAGCAATTAAACTGGAATTTGAACCCAGAACATCCCATTTCCAAATCACAGACTTGTATTTCCCCACTCAGTTCTATAAAATAAATTGTACAAGCCAGAATCCGCAAGGTAAAGAAAACACGTTAATACTATTACCCATGAACATATGTGTGTGATGTGTGTGTATACACGTATCATGTGCATAAGAAACAACCCGTATCTAAATGAAAGGTAAAAAGAAAAACAAGAGAAATGACATAAGCCCATTGCCCAAAGAAACGGGACATTACCAACAGCCCTGTCAGTTCCATCTCTCTCAAAGTAATCACCTTGAACTGCTATTTAACAACAACAACAACTATGCACACATCTGTTTCTGAGCAATGTGCAGTGTTTACATGCTCTTAACCTTTACATGCAGTTCTTCAATTCATCTGCTTGTTTTCAATTCATTGTGTTTGTTAGACTGTCCGACACTGTTAATACAATATCATTCATTTTCACTCATGTATAACTTCATTTCATAATAATATAATGTGCATCTAAGCATGTAATTTGCTCTTCTCTCGTGAACATGAACACTATTAACATCCTTGTGTGTGCTCCTTGTTTAAGAGTCTGCTAAAGCTTCTCGAGTTAAAACTGCAGCATCTGGGATCATGCATCCTTCAAAGCATATCAACACTTCCACAAATAGAACACGAGGTGTTACCAGATTTTAATATTTTTGTCCTTCTAATGATTATAAAAGAACACTCTATTATGATTTTAAAATGCATTTCTGAGTTACTTCATATTTAATTGTCTGTCATACACATTCACGTTTTAGATGATATTTGAAACATGCTTTTTCATCTAACATTGAGTTCCTCTATGCCACATATTCTATTTTTTTCTGAAAGATTAAGCTGTGTAAAGTATTCATAAAAACTGACACTACTCAAACCCATCCTTACTGTGATTACTCAAAAGTCTCCTTTCCATAAACTACCCTCACGGCTTTAAAGAAATATCTCTTCCTCAAGAAACATTAAATAACAAACAAAACAAAACAACTACAACAATAAAAACGTAACAGATTTATACATTTCAGTAAAATGTATCTTTAAAATCCTTAAGAAAATGTCAAATTGTACTCCAAATGAATGCATCAATTTATGTATATGAAACTTTTAAAAGAAAATTCTGTTTTTATCAAAATACTATAGGGTATGAACCATCCATGATATCTCATCAATATTTACAAGCCATTTACAAACGTCAAATTATTTCCCCATTTTGAAATGAGCTATAAATATGAAGAACCAAGTTCAAATATCTCACCACCTATCTCCTGAATTTGACTTTTGTTTGGTCCATTACCGTCCCCCCTTCTCTTGCTTCTTCACAGCTGACACTTGACCTGTTGTCTTCTTAATTTAGCTACATTCCAGGCTCTGGCTTCCCTAGCTTGGTCAGTCTTGGCCCAGCCATTATGTCAGCTATTAATTATCGACCTCACAATTATGCTTCTACCAAATCTTTGGAACAGAACAGACTTGAAGTCTACTTGTCATTGTGTTCATGTTCTAAGCGCAACTACTCACCTTCTTTAACTACTAAATCCAAATCACACTTGAGGCAAAATGATAGCTGCAGCTCAAGATGCTGCAAGAAGCCTACCAGCTCAGTGTTCAAGAGGTCGTTCTGTAGCATGGGAGCCTGCCTCCATCCCTTAAAGTGTCATCACTTCTAGGAAAGCTTCCAGTTGTCTAGGAAGTGTCTAGTCTGTCCCTGATTAGCACTATGCTCAGGTGAACCTTTTACTCCTGTCTGTGTGATGCTTGCTGGGTTTCACATCTCAGCTTCTTCTGGGAGCCTAGTGTTGATCCAACTTAAACATAGAGTAATATCTGCTGGCAAGAGCTCACCATTATTTCTCCTTCCATTTACTATTTTCAAAATGTCGCTTTTCTTCCTTCCCTCCTTTCCTTCCTTCTTCAGCAATGTTGAGATTAATATACTTTCTATCACTTAAACATTTTATTGAATCTTGCATCTTTTCCCCTTTACAATCTTTCCCCTTGCCCAACCCCCTTCTCATTGACTCAACTTTGACTCATAACCTGCTTTGCTTCTTGAATCAACAACTCCAAATACTTCATCTTCCCTCATAATCTGCTCTCTGCTCTTCAGGCTTCCTTAAGAAAGAGTCAAAGAGGAAACTGGGTGTGGAGGTGTACACACCTGTAATCCCAGCAGTGAGAGGCTAAGGTAGGAGGATCATAAGTTTCAGGCCAGCCAGACCAACACATAGTGATACTCTCAAAAAAAAAAAAAAAAAAAAAAGGAACAAAAAAGGAATATATATATACTCTTCGGAGATGGAGCAAGGGTCCTACTCAAAGGCTCTTTGGTTCTCATGTAAGGTCTAGAGAGACAATTTTTAGATTAGGAAGTACTGTCAATCTAACTTTTCAAAAGATACATGCTCATAGCCAAGCACTTTGGTCAGTGAATATGAGAACAAAGAGGCACAACTTAGCCTGCATGACAAATATACAACAACAGTCAAAGCTGAGGTGACAGAGATGTCTGCTTCCCAGAACCTGCTCAGTGGTTTCCAGGGCTGAGGGGACCCAGCATGTCCCAGTGCCACCTGCAACTGTAGTCCATTGCTTGCAAGTGCTGACTTAGGGTACACATACAATGTAACCATAAGACTGCTGTGGTGCCTACTGCTGTTGGCATAACGTTACTGTGCACTGTGTACAGTTTACCCTTTACTATTCAAATGCTGCTTTCCCTATCTCGCTATCAAGTTTCAATCGGACATGACTTTGTTATGTTTATTCAAATGGCTTTGTTATGTTTATTCTAAATATCTCCTGTCTCAAGTTTGAGTAAACATGCCTACCATTTTTTCTAATAAATGCTGACCTTGCTAATAAAAATGCTGACCAGCCAATACTGAACTCTAGGGAGAATAAGGTAGGACATCCAGGTCCAGCAAGGGGAGGAGAAAGAGGGAGGAAGTAGAGGATTGAGCCCAGAGGAGAGGTCCAGGAAGCATCAGGAGAAAAGAATTGGAGCCAGGTGAGGATTAAAAAATGCAGAGATGATGGGGATTTTGGCTTGGAGGAAGCTAGACTAGTTTTGTGGTTTAGGATGGAGTAATAATTGCTCAGTATTATGCTCAAGGCTAATTAAATAAATCATAGTCTCCGTGTGTTGTTATTTGGGTAAATAGCTGGCTAAAGATAAACTGCCACTGGTACTAATTTTATATTTATATTCATATTAATAACCATTTTACAAACTGCTTTAATACCAGTACTTGAGAGGTAGAGGCAGGCAGATTTCGGGAGTTTAAGGCCAGCCTGGTTGACAGAGCTACAGAGTGAAACCCTGTCTCAAAAGAAAAGAAAGCTACATGTAAAATTAAAAGCATTTAGCCAAAGTCATATTAAGATTCAGGCCATACATGCTTTAAATGAAACAAGTCCTATAAATAACAAAACAAAAACAACAAGAAAAAAGAAGAATGAAAGAAAGAGTACAATCTGATTTACAGGAAGATTAATAAAAATGATCAAATTAATATGAAGACATATTCTTTAAAAGCAGACGAAAAATGTAATGTCAAAAATGATCAATCAGTAAGACTAATTAGGAATAAGGGGGAAAATCCAAATGATAAGGAAACAAAAAGTGAAACAGGCACAGACAAAGGTAGCGCACCAGCTCTTACAATGCACACCATTCTCATCACAGATCGGGGAGTTGTTAGCTTCAACCCCCTGTATGTAATTAGTCCTCTCTCACTGGCAAGGAGTAAATAAGACAGCCACTGAGGAATTCTTTAGTAATGTCTGGCACACAGTGAGCCCAGGTACACATTATTTGTTATTTTATTTGTCATAGCCAATGTTAACAGGTCTCTATGACCCAGACAATCACTCCTAATATCCATGACAGCATGAGCACTGTTAGACCAGGAAAATAATCCAGGTGATACCTCAATGGGCTGACACCATCACTTCATCACAAACTTGATAAGCAGCACAGGTGGTCTCATGGAAATCAGTATCGTAAATCTTAGGGATCAGAAAAGCCTTATGACAGTTGAACTGTTTGCCAGAACATGAAAGAAAAGCACTGTAACTTTTATTTGTTTCACATGTCTACTCTGACGCTGGTATCTGCTCCACATACAGCAAGAGGTGACTTTTGCTTAGCTTACCTGAATAGCTTGTGTTGTATGAAATTATTTTTAATGTATTATGGCATTGGGCTTTCTTTAGCCTAAGGGCCTTGCATGCATTCTATTACATCTCCAGTTAAGAATGCTTTTTAAAATATAATATATGGTTAATTATCACATCTTAACCATATATAACATTAAATTTTTAAAGGCAGTTTTATAATCAAGAAGTGAGGTAAGAAGACACAAGCAGAACCAGGTCTGAGAATACACAGCATCCCGAATTCAAACAGGCAGACGCATTATGCACCAGGCACAGCTGGCTTTACCAGGTCAGAGGGCTTCACACTTGCACCAGACATTCCCTGCATTATATACACACCCACCAGCTTCACCCCGACAACAGCGCTACAGAGCACTGGAAATACAGCTAGTGCAACTGATGAAGTCAATTTTACTGTCATTTGGTTTCAAACTATTTAAACATAAATGCCTGGACATAGTTATTGCCCACCAACCAGAAGGTGCAGTTTTGGAAGGGGAAGAAGACAAGTTTCCCAAGTGGTATTTTCATGATACTTAGAGAAACACTAGTCTGTTGTCCTCATTTACATGATAAAAATCTGGATAAAACACTAATGTTAAAGCTAACATGATATTTTCTCTAAGATTGGAAAGGCAATTCAATACACAGAAAATTAAATATAATTCATGACATTAGTTATAACAGGAAGCCTCTGCTACTCTGCCTTCATAGTCGGAGGATTCATCAATATCATTCCTAGCCTGATAAATAAGAGTCACTGAGGCTGGAACAGTAGGGCATCACCATTAAAGCCAGGAACAGAGCCATGCCCACTGTTACCTGTCACCCTTTACAGCAGTATGAAGGCATAAAGAAATAACACATAACCGTTATGGAAAGGGGGAGTTTGTAAATCATTATCATCTGTAAATGGAAAATTATAAAAATCAGGTTAAGCTATTAAATGTAAGAAACTGCTAAGGCTGTTAATTTTTGTTGACTAAATTAACAACCAATCAGAAATTCTGATAATAATACACATAAATATTTCTCAAGAAATAAACATAAAATATTATAAAAGCATCACCAAGACTTAAGGACTACAACCACACACTGCTGAGACCTCCTTTGAAGTAAATCAAGTCAAAGCTACAGGTAAAATCCTCCAACCATTCTTGTTTCTAGGTTACTTCACAGGAAGATAATATACCCCCCCCCACACACACACACAATCCATTCAACCCATACTGATCTCCCGCCCCCCCCCCCAGACAATCCATTCAACCCATACTGACCTCCCGCCACCCCCCCCCCCCAGACACAATCCATTCAACCCATACTGACCTCCTACTGGCCAAGCAACCAACCTTGGCAGAACTAAATCTGTTCGGAAAAAGGCTAATTAATATTTATTATTTTCCTTATGTTGTAAAGAGAAGAATATCATGTTTCCTCTCAGAATGTGTCCCTGAACTTTTAAAGGCTCAACCATATGGAAGAGATCTACAAGAGTATATGAAAAGGCCAAGGATTTGGAATTCTAATTCAATTTCCCTCACATTTTAGTACAAGCCTGTAGCATTTATTTTTAGAGATATTTTCAGTAGGGGAATTGAACAAAAGACTATTGTGTGCTTGCCACAGTTAGGTCTCTTTGGTCCCATCTATACCAAATATACAAACTTCAGGTTGAAATTAAATGACTTTAAACTTGAAATCAACTATTTCCAGACTAGAAAATTTATTCCATACTTATCAGCACATACAAGTTCTGAAGTGAGTTACAGCTGAGTTCAAATGTGAAATCTGCATTTGCAAGTGTTCCAACAAAAGAACTTTGCTGCAGAGTCCTACTACCTAATACTGATTGTCCAGGAATGCTCTATAATGTTTTCATTTCCTCTTCCAACAAAACAATTTTCGTCTGCACTGAATGAACTCACTGCTACATGGTTCCTGATGGAAAGCAGATGGCCATCAGCCACATCATTTGCCACCATTTTCTTATTAAATAGGTATAACTTTTTCTCTAAGGCAATAAAGTAAAAAGGAGCTCACGGGCCTTCCCTGATCACCCTGAATATCTCTATCTTAATTGGTGGTATGTATAGATAGGTCTATAAAAAATGCAAAAGCAAACAAGAAATTACCTGTGAACGGCAGTTTAGTGGTTTTAAAACTATCCACAAATCCTAGACTGGCCCTTCGTTAAAAGTGAGGTTAAAAAAAACACACACTAAAAATAGACAAATAAATAAACAGTTCTCCTTCATAGAATATGGGCCACAGTTCATGTCAAACAAACAGGATGAAGCTGAAGGCTGTGGAAGGCATGTCCTAAGGGTGACAGAGCTCCTAAGCTGGATGCTGGGACACACTCATGAAAGAATTTAAGGAGAGGAATGATATACTTTTGCACAGTTCTACAGACTGCATTCCACCAAGTGCTGGCTCCATTGATTCTAGGTCCACGCTGAAGCAGAATATGACAGTGGGAGCACAGGGAAGGGGAGGGTGCTCACCTGACGGTGTGGAGGAAGAGGGAAAGACGGCAGAGTGAGATAAGACCCTCTAAAGACACACTTGGTAACCCACAGTCTCCAGACTGACCTATCTCTGAAAGTCTCTACCAATTCCCAAAAGGCACTCCTAACAGGAGGAAAGCACCCAACAAACGAGCCTGTTGAGGGGATAATTCATATTCAAAGTGTAACAAACCCTTACCTGCAAGGCCTGATTACCCACCACGGCCACAGCCAAGGGATGGCATAAGCCTCCAGCACTCGGACTAAAAGGCTCTTCCTACAACTCTAACCTCCAGGCTTTGAGCTACCTCAGCACACACCTGTGAAGTGTAAGCACCACTCATACCAAAGAAACGTGCAAACTGCAGATTGCCTTTAAAAGGCACCTTTATTTTAAGCCAGTAGGCTTTCAGGTTTATGAGGCAGCCATGGATAATTGCAACATGCAGATTATTCAACCCAATTCAGCTAGCCTAATTTTTCATTTCAAACTGTAAACAATGAAAAACTGTGTGGACCCACATGGTTTTAGTCAACGTACCCTAGCAGCCCTTCCCTGTCCTTAGCTACCAGCTAGCCTCCTGTTCTATCTACCACCTAAGATGAGAGCTCGCAAGCCTCCTCCTCCACCCTTGTTAGCTCTGAACAGCTGCTTTTATTAAACACGTTGGCTTAGGAACTTCCTTGTGGCTGCTAACATATGCTGTATGGCTTTAAATCAATGAACAAGTGGAATTTGCCTGACGAGGTTGTTCTAGGTTCTGAAGCTGCAAATCAGTTCATGGTGTCCTGATGGAATCATTTGAATGGGTCATCAGACCCAACTGACCATGTCAAAACAGTTACTGCTCCTTCTAATGAAAACTGGGAGGGCAAATGGCCTAACTACTGAAATAAAGTTTATCTTTAGGAACCACAGGTCTGAGACATTAGAGGCTCTGAAGGAACCTAGATATAGTATTGTTTTTTTCCAACCATGGCGATGCTGACAATCTAGGTAAAAAAGGCAAAGACAAGCATATCTCTGGGGGTTCAAGGCTAGCCTCATCTACAGAGTAAGTTCCAGGACAGCTAGGGCTACACAGTGAAACCTTGTCTCAAAAAAACCTAAAGAATGAAAGAAAAAAAAAAAGGCTTTCATGATATAAACATAAAGTACTTTAAAGACTGCATTTTGACTTGTGATAACATCCTGCTGCAATACAACAGGAACATCAAATTCAACTTTGTAGGTATTTTATAGTTTTGTTAGTATTTTATGGTTAGAAAAACAAAATGTACTCTGTATATTGCTGGTTAATGTCCTTCATGTTTTGGCAAAATGATTAAGTTTAATAAATGAATTCATGGGAATTCATAGATAACAATCTTGGAAAACAAATGCAGCTGTTCTGTTCCTACCACAAGACACAGAATTGTCAGTAATGTTAGTAACTAAGGGGGCTAGTTAAAAATCATTTGTAAATCCTTAGGCCCAGCAAGGGTGCATGCCTGGCTAGAAGCCAATATAACTAGTTGGTGGGAAACTCTGGGCAAAATCTTGGTGTCTTTGTTCTTGCTAGTTATACAGGGAGCTCAGTTAGATTTGGAAACAATTACTGTCTGTCTCAATTTAGAGGGCAAATCAAAGCGGCTAGCCTGGCTCTAACTCCTTCAGTATTAACACTCATAATTCTTTTGGGGAATGATCTTGCTTGATAATGTGAAGAAACATAATTTTAATAACGGTGGCCCAGGCATCGATAGGCAAGAGATAAGGGGGGGATGTCTTTGCCGGCAGTGTAAACCTGACTTCTGAAAACAACCCTCTAACTCGACTGGATTCCTAGTGGAGGGAGGGAAACACTAACCCACCCACAAAAACGTCAACCCCAAATTTACCTTGCTTATATGATGTGCTGGGATAAAGATAGAGCAGAGAATGAAGGAATGTCCAACTAATGCCTAGCCAACCTGAGACCCACCCAATGGGAGAAAGCCAACCTCTGACACAATTAATGACATTCTGTTATGCTTATAGACAGGAGCATAGGATAGCTCTCCTCTGTGAGGCTCCACCCAATAGTGGATGGAAACAGATGCTGAGACTCACAGCCAACACTGGGTGGAGTGCAGAGAATCTTGGGGAAGAGTGGAAGAATATATAAGAACCCAGATAAGACAGATGTTCCACAAGAAGACCAAAAGAACCAACTATCCTGGGCCCGGAGGGGCTTGCATGAACATGACCTAGCCCCTTACACATACACAGCTGACGGGTAGCTTGGCCATCGTGTGGGTCCCCGAGAAAGGGGAGAGAAAACTGTCTCTGACATGGACTCCATTGCGTGCCTTTCAATCACTTACTCTGCTGCCACACTAGGCCACAGGGGAAGAAGATGCATTAAGTCTTGAAAGAGAGGAGGGAGGGCCTATGATCAGCTAATTAATTAATTAAAGAAAAGAAAGAAAGGGGAAAAAAACAACCATTCATAGCCCAAATACTGTATACTCAATCCTGTGCCTCCCTTGTAGTTTTCTGTGGCATATGACAAAAATCAAAGAAACAAGACCATACACAGAGGTCACTCAAGAAGACCCTTTTACCTCCAAATAAAAACTCAAACCTTGCTAAGAGGCTGGGATGATTTATCTACTTAACTGGCTTGAGAAATGCCTCAGAGGTTTAATGAAGCATACCCCAAGCTGTGTTTCCAGAGACAATCAGATCATGCCGGTTTTGATCCAATCAACAGTGTGACTATTGGGAAATAGAATTCCAAGATGGCTCCTGGTTGGAGATGGGCCCCTTTAACGTTCCACTCACTTCTATTGGAGAAGACAACACACTGAGCCTCAGGCAGAAGCACCTTCAAGTAGGTCACCTACGCTGTCCACACCAAGAGCATCTTCCTTCCCTGGACATCACATGTTGAGCTCCTCTAGGTTATAGGGCCATTTAGGAACCCAAGGGGGTCTAAGCCACAGTAATCCCAAGGAGGGCTTAGGAGCAGAGGCAGGGTTTTCCCATTCTAAGTTCTGATGAAGTTGGCTACAGTCACTCACAAAGCTACATCAATCATCAGCGAGATCAAAAGTCCAGTGGCATTTTCCAAAGAAGTCGAAACAAAACAGGAAATAGGGAGAAGCCAAGAATTCTATTAATTCTATGTCAAATAAAATTTTTTAATGGATTAAAAAAATCCATCTCAGCAGGAACATGACAAAATGTTTTGGCAAATTTCTTAGATTACAGCCCACAGAATTCAGGCAAACCAGTACCTCTTCTAGACCAATATTCTTGATTTAATGAGTATTTCTCATCTCAGCAGTCACTGAATGAACAGCTCTCCAGCTGACAAGGACAGCATAATTCAGAATCCATGCACACGACGGGACACAGCATTTTAGGTCCTGGCTCTGCTGAAGAACTTGCCTCAGGAGCAGCACTGAGTGCCTCAAAGCAGAATAAAGCAGGGAACAACATTTACAGAAAAAGTAATACCAACCAATTACTATAAGAGAAGCAATTCTCAGTAGTAAGAAATATTTGGGGTGAGGGGAAAAGAAAGTTTAAACAGACTTTCACATTAAAAAAGCTCCCCAAAATTAAAACTAAGCCTGTAGACCCAGAAGTGTTGGTCATCTGCACTGCCTTTACATGAGGAAGAATTCTCTTTTCAGCTTCCAAAAAATGGAACCCCCACTTAGGAGAGAGCATCATTGTTTACTTAAGCAGCAAGAATAAGTTTGAACTAGATCTCCAAATTACTGACTCACACACTGGTGGTTCAATTTTCTAAGTTAAAGACTCCCAGAAAAAAATGAACTATGAAAAGACGTATTGTTCTGTTTAGATGTCACTTGACACTCTGTGGTACGTTGGATAGCTTCAAGGCTGCAGTGAGCGGAGTAACCAGCAACACCCTACCCAGCACGTTTCCCGGGGGCACTTCCTCCAGCTCTTCCAGCTCCCTTCCCATCAGAAGGTACAGGTTCTCCAGAGTACAGCATGCCATGTGGGGGACAGCAGGGAGGTCCTCTAGTGGAGCCGAGAAGCCTAGGGGAACCTGCCAGAGAAAAATGGTGGAAACCCAGTGAGGAAGCACGTTATAGGGCCCACAAGTTTCTAGCTAGCAGCAAGACACCGTGCAGTGATCTTTAGCCTCTTCCTAAAATGCACAAAGCTGAAATATTAGTTTCAATGAGTTAGGATATAAAGAAGTCACATTTGATGATGAGTAAGTTCTGAAATACTAAAACCTCTCAAATATTTAAAATGTGTCTAAATCCCCACCTGTGAGTTTTGAGACTAAGGAATTCTTCTGTGACCTGGGAGCTCCCTTCTGCTGGTCCAGAGTCCCTTGCTAATATGCGTGAGCATTATATCATGCACCAGTTCTCTTAGGCACCAGTTCTCTTAGTCCCATGCTTCTATTTCAACATTATTACCATTATTATATGAAATTACTGGGATCCTCTGATAAAGTTCTGAAAGCATTCGACAAGAATTGTGCTGGTGCCTGGAAACACATGAAAATAACCGATAAAAATGCCATGAGAAAGCCAAGCATCTGCTAAGTATATACGTGTCACACTGCTAATCTGAAAGGGAACATAGGTTGAAATATTAGGAACACTGCCGAGAGGAGAGCACACACATGCAGAAAAATGCCCACAAGTACAGTGGACTTATAAGCCCCCCCCCCTTAATTTATGTACTCGCTCTTAAGGAGAAACTGCCATGAATGATTCAAGGTGTGAGTTTCATAGGTTTTCAGAAACATATCCTCCATAGCCAAGTACCCAGGAAGTATTTCAATCAACCTACGTGTTTTTGGTGCCTGTAGACCCAAAGCTAGTACTAAGATAGAAAAAAAAGTCTTGAATCCAAAATATGATGTCAAGACAACTGATATCAAAAGCACAAAGTGATTGACAGAAAAGGAGCAAAGCAAGAAACCCCATGAAGCCTCAGAAGAAAGACAGACTTGGGAACCTCAGGAAAGGTTGGTTTATTTACATGATACATCTCAATGCACATGTTCTTTACAACCACAACGCTCAAGAGCAGCTCTAAAGACAATCTAGAAGGAAATCTAAAATTTAAGGAACATAGTATCTTGGCCCACAAGCCACAGTGGTAATAGTAACCCCAGGTAAGATACTGCCCACAACCATCTAACATATACTCCATAGACCCTGTTGAGTGGTCCCCAAAAGCACTGCATCCCCTCAGCTCCGTATCCCAGCCCATAACTCCAGCAGAAGACCAGAGGACACATTTGTACAAGGAACCCCAGAAGACCAGGGTTCTACTGGAATCCATGCTGGTACTAATAACCCAAAAGACGCTCCTTCTGCCCCTGCTCTAGTGGAGGTCACACGACACTGGGAACTCCAGGCTCATAACTCTGGCAGAAGGCCCTGCTCGTCCAGAGGCCAAGCTAAAACCCCAGGGCAAGCCAGTACCAGGAACCCTAGAGGCCACGAAAGTTCCCACAAACCTAGAGGTCACATAGGCTGCCAAAACTTAAGCAGAGATACCCTACTGGACCCAAAGACTTGCTGGTCACCAGAACCACAGGCCACTTAGTCCAGAAAAACAAAGAGAAAACAGAAAGCGGGGGCCAGGGGCAGACATTCATCCAACAAAGACAAACTAAGAAATCAGCACCTAAACCTGTAATAACCCCAAACTCATGTGTCTAGAGGTCACTGTAAAAACATAATCAACAACAGCCAGGACAATAAGGTCCTGCTATCCTCCAACAGCAAGCTCTGGCCATTCCAACACAGCTGAAGTACAAGAAAATGACCTTAAAAATCAATCTTATGAAGATGATAGAGGCCTTTAAAGAGGAAATAAATAAATCCCTTAAAGAAATCCAGGAAAGTAAAAACAAACAGGTGAAAGAAATGAATAAAACTGTTCAAGACCTGAAACTGGAAATAGAAGCAATAAAGAAAACAAGCTGAGGGAATCCTGGAGAAGGAAAACAAAAACAAAAACCTATATTCCAAAAAATTGGAAAATCTATGGGAAACAGACAATTTTTTGATAGCTACTATTTACCAAAGTTAAACCAAAATTAGAAAAACAATTTGAATAGACCTACAATACCCAAGGAAACAGAAACAATTATTAACAGTCTCCCAACAACAACAACAAAGGCCAGAGTCAGGCAGTTTTAGCACAGAATTCTATTACACTTTCAAAGACGAGTTAATACCAATACTCCTCAAACTATTCTACAGCTGGGGTTGGATGGAAGGGAAGGAGGTCCTCCCCTGTTGGTGGACTTGGAGGGGGCTGGGAAGAGGGAGATGAGGGAGGGAGTGGGAGGGTAGGAGGGAATGGGGGAGGGTGCTAC
Organism: Pachyuromys duprasi; assembly: GCA_028658305.1. Lineage (NCBI taxonomy): Eukaryota > Metazoa > Chordata > Mammalia > Rodentia > Muridae > Pachyuromys > Pachyuromys duprasi. The sequence continues at coordinate 59,726,476 of CM053758.1, read as the reverse complement.
GCCTGGGATTCAAAGTACCTAACCTGTGATTGAGATAAAAATAAATAAATTAAAAAAAAACACTATTCTACAAAATAGAAACAAATGGAACATAGTCAAACGCATTCTACAAGGCCACAGTCACTCTCTAAAACTTAAAACACACGAAGACTCGACCGAAAAGAGAATTTCACAGCAATTTCCCTCATGAATATCAATGCAAAAACACTCAATAAAATACTAGAAAGCCAAATCCAAAAACACATCAAAAAAATCATCCACTATGATCAAGTAAGCTTCATCCCAGAGATACCAAGGATGGTTTAACATATGAAAATCTGTCAATGTAATCCACCAGATAAACCAAAAGAAAAATAACACCTGATCATCTCATCAGATGCTGAAAAAGCTTTGACAAAATCCAACATCTCATGATAAAGGTCTTGGAGAGATAAAAGGCCCATACCTAAAAATAATAAAGGCAATATACAGGAAGCCAATAATTAACATCAAATTAAATGGAGAGAAACTCAAAGCAACTCCACTAAAATCGGCGATAAGACAAGGCTGTCCTTTCTCTCCAAATAGTACTTGAAGTTTTAACTAGAGCAATTAAGACAAGTAAAGGAGACCAAGGAGATAAAAACTGGAAAGGAAAAAGTCAAAGCACCATATTCACAGATGATATGATAGCATACATAAGCACCTCAAAAATTCTACCAGAAAACTCCTATAGCTGACAAACACCTTCAGCAAAGTGGTTTGACACATGATTAACTCAAACAAACAAACACAAAACAGTGGCCCTCCTATACACAAAAAATAAATGGGCTGAGAAAGAAATCAGGAAAACAAGACCCTTCATAATAACCAGAAATAATATAAAATAATGATGTAAATCTAACCAACCAAGTGAAAAACATGTATGGAAAAAAACCCAAAACCAAACCAAAACAAAACAAAACCCTTCAAGTCCTTGAAGAAAGAAATCAGAGAAGACAACAGAAGATGGAACGATCTCTCATGCTCATGGATCAGTAGGATTAACATAGTAAAAATGATTATCTTACCAAAAGCAATCTACAGATTCAATGCAATTCCCATCAAAATACCAACACAATTCTTTACAGACCTAAAAGAACAATACTTAATTTCATATGGAATAAAACAAAAAACATAGCTAAAACAATCTGTGCAATAAAAGAACTTCTGGAGGTGTTATCATCCCTAATCTCAAGCTGTACCACAGAGCAATATTAATAAAAACTGCATGGTATTGGTACAAAAACAGACATGGTGATCAATGGAATCGAATCAAAGACCCAAATATAAATGCACACACCTATGAACACCTGATTTTTGACAATGAAGCCAAAATTATACACTAGGAAAAAGAAAGCATCTTCAATAAATGGTGCTAACTGATGTCAGCCTGTAAAAGAATGCAAACAGATTCTTATCTATCGTTCTGTACAAAACTCAAGTCCATGTGGAGCAAAGATCTTCCTCAACCTAAAGCCAGATACATTGAACCTGACAAAAGAAAAAGTGGAGAATAGCCTCGTACACACTGGCACAGGAGATAACTTCCTAAACAGAACACCAATATCATAGGCAATAAGATCAATAATTAATAAATGAGACCTCATGACACTGAAAAGCTTCTGTAAGGCAAAGAACACTGTCAATAGAATGAAACAGCAGCCTGGAAAAAGATTTTCACTGACTCCACATCTGACAGAGGGTTAACATCCAAAATATATAAAGAACCTAAGAAGCCAAACAATCCAATTAAAAAATGAGGTATAGATCTAAATGAGAATTCTCAATAGAGGAATCTCAAATGGCTGAGAAGAACTTAGAGAAATGTTCAACATCCTTAGCCATCAAGGAAGTAAGATCAAAAGACAAATGACAACTCATGCTGGAGAGGATGTGAAGCAAGGGGAACACTCCTTTGTTGCTGGTGGGAGTGCACACTTGTACAGCCACTTTGGAAATCCATCTGGTGCTTTCTCAGAAAATTGGGAATTGATTTACCTCAAGACCCAGCTACACCACTCCTGGGCATATACCCAAAGGACATTCTATCCTATCACAAGGACACTTGCTCACTGTGTTCATAGCAGCTTTATTAGTAATAGCCAGAAACTGGAAACAACCTAGATGCCACTCCACTGAAGAAGAGATAGAGAAACTGTGGCACACTTACATATGGAATACTATTTAACTATTAAGATCAAAGAAAGCATAGTAGATTTACACAGTGGATGGAATGAGAAAAAAAAATCATCTGAATGAGGTAACCCAGATACAGAAAGACAAACGTAATATGTACTCACTTATAAGTGGATATTAGCTGTATAGTAAAGGATATCCATGTTATAATCCATAGACCCAGAGGGATTGCTATGCCATCCCTACAAGGATGGCTCAAGGTGGGGACACATGATTCTCCCTGGGAAGGGGAAATAAAACAGATTTTGTGGGTAGACTGGGAGCAGGTAGGAAGAGGAACATGAGGGATCAGGTTGGAAGAGGATGGAGGGAGAGTACTGGGAGAGACAATAGAATTTGGGGGCATCTCAGGGATGACCTAGAAACCTAGTACAATGAAAACTCAGGAATTTATAAGGGTGAACCTGGCTATGTCCCCTAGTAAGCGGGGATATAGAGCTTGAACCGTCATCTCTTGTAACCAAGCAAAACTTCCAGTGAACATATTGGGACATCCAACCCAGCCACAAAACCTTCAACCTACACACAATTTGTCCTGCCTTCAGGATGTACTGGGGTAAAGGTGGTGTAGAAATTGTGGGAGGCCTGTCCAGACAGGAGCCCACCACTGACACTGCCTGGATGGCCAGGACCCAGAGGCTGTACAGGCCAGAGACCTAGAATACAAACAAACACGACAGCAAAACGAAAACAAAAACAAAATCAATGAAATTATTTTTAATGATATTCTGATATAGTCCTAGACTGGTGCCTAGCCCAATTTTCATCAGAGAGACTTCATTCAGCAACTGCTGGAAGCAGATGCAGAGAATCACAGCCAACATTAGGTGGAACTTAGGGAACCTGCGGAAGATGGGGGAGGAAGGATTATAAGAGCCAGGGGGTCAAAACCAGCAGAAGAAAACCCACAGAATCAATTAACCTGGATTCACAGAGACAACTGACAACCAGGGAGTCTATATGGGACAGCCCTCCGCCCTCTATATGTTATAGTTGTACCTTACAGTTGCGTAGCTTGGTGTGCTTGTGGGACTCCTAATAGTGGGGGTGGGGACTGGCTCTGACTCTTGTGCCTGCCTGAGGGACCTTTTTTCCTCCTACTGGGTTGCCTCACCCAGCCTTAACAGGAAGGGAGGGAGGGAGGTGCCTAGTCCTACTGCAACTTGCTATGCCATGCTGGGCTGATATTCCTGGGAGGCACGCCCTTTTCTAGAGAAATGAAGAGGAGTGGGGAAGGATTTCGAGGAGAAGAGGGAGAAGATATTGTGATCAGGATGAAATATAAGAGCAGAGAATAAATTTAAAAATTAAAAAACTAAACAAGGAACACACAACGCTTGAAGGCACAGGCCTGTATTCCAGGTACTTGGGAGGCTGAGATGAAAGGGTCACATATTGCAGGGCCTGCCTAGGCTGCAGAATGAGCTCAAGGGTATGCAACTTAGTGAGACCCTGTCTCAAAAGCTTGTCGCAATAGCTCAGTGCCTGCCACACACAAGGCCCTGGGTTCAATCCATAGTAATATGTGAGTTCATGCACACATGTGCTCTCTCTCTCAAGAATACTCTTCCCTACTTGATTCAGCAGAGAACAGCTTATCAACACCCTGATGACAGCAGGGTAAAATCCCAAGGACATCCAGCTAAGTCAGCCCCAGCCCCCAAGTCTTTAAGATAACCTGCACTCTTTTAATTTGCTGGTTCTGTTCTAATCTGGAACACCCAGCAACAGAAAAACAACACAAAGGAAATAGGAAGGATTTGTGCAGGGCTAACTTCCACAGTAGGTCTGAAGTATTCACATATCCTTTTCAAAAAGTACATTAAAATAGGCTTCCCATGGCTCTGACTCCATGTCCTTTGTGCTGCTGACACCTGCTTAGATGTCTGACACATGAGCAACCAATTCCAACCTGAAGCATCAGATAGCTACACAGAAGGTGACCAGGGGTGCTCACACTATGTGACTCTCCATGGCAAGCAAACGGCTATTTACTAAGTTCCAGCAAGATGTGATGGTTGTTACTCTTTAACCTTCCCACAAATTACAGGTCTACATACAATAAACAGTGTGCTCTGTCCTGCAGCCTAGCAAGGCCTGCCTAATCATCATGCAGCACCTGAGGGAATAGATTGTAACAGTAGAAACTGAGGACAAGCTTTCTTCAGCTGCTCCCTCCTTCTGCCTCCATCTAACTGCACTCTCCTGGTCACCTATAGCAAAGCTCTTCCCATGAGGCCAGGTGCGTATGTGCCTGAGGGGTTATGTCCCTCACTGTTGACTTGCTTCCTGATGGTCCTGCCTGGCCCTCTGGTGTCTTTCTCATCCCATGTTTAGTCTAAATGTCTATGTCTTATGTTCCTGGATAATTCTGACCTATAGACTCGTTTGGCCCTGGCTTAGACATTTCTCTATGCAGGTTATCTATCTGCTCTCAGACCGCCCTGAACAGATTCTAGGCAATGTAAGTAGTGCATATCACCTGCTTGCTTCCTATAGCTTGAGTCACTAAGGTTTTGGCTCTGTAACCTCTTAAAGATCGACCATTGCCTTGGCTCCAAAATACCACCAACATGTACTTCTTCCGGCCAGCCCAAAGTGACTCTTATCTTGCTGGATATGCAAAAAAATACCTGAAAAGCTGTTCACTCACTTACATGGTTCCTAAATGCTACTAAAGGAGTCACTTATCTGTGCAAAATGTTACCAAGGCAATGCAATAGGTGACACAGGAATTGGGGTGTCTTTTGCTCATTTGCCACCACAACAAGCCAGTCTGAAAGTTCCCAAATCCTTAAAATAATGCCCTTGCATTTTAGTCCTAACTCTTACCCGTTGTAAAAAATCAACAGGGCTGTACTTGGGTCCCAAGACAAAAATTTTCTTTCCTCTTCGAGCTATGCCACTGAACACACGAGCAAATGCAATGAAGGCCTCTTGGCTGCTTTCTTCCTGGGGCACAGGTTGAGGGCTTACACTTGTCATATCTGGTTCATCACCTGCCATGCACAAAAAGATATTCAGTGCCATGAATGTTCACTTCCACCCAGGAACTGTTTGTACATGGAGAAGAAATAATGAATATGAATATTTGGTCCAAGAATAGAAACAATATGGATAAAAGCTATGACAAAAGTTAAAATAAAAGGGACAATGTACAAAGTTAAGCAAAATGTATCAAATACTTCACACCAAAGCCGATTTAGGAATGCTGTACCTCCTGGCTCATCTCCCTGGGGACTTGTTTCAAGGGCGCCTCCATCCTGGGTAGAAGCCTGGGGCGCTTGTCCCTGTGCCGCTGCAAGCTTCTCTGCATGCCTCTGCCTTGCGCGCTCACGTCTCTGGGCCATTTCCTCTTGAGTGAGAGGCCTATGGGGTGTCACAAATATGTTACAATGTGGCAGCACCAAGCACCTTGAAGCTCTTTTTCGAGAATAAGTGCTCATATGGCCGCAGAGGCAATGATCCATTCCAAGTCCCCTCAACAAAAGCAGAAAGGGGATCAGGCTCTCTGGCCTGCTATATCCTCAGAGGCTTGGAACTTGCAACCTGGTGCACAAGTGCCCATAGCCCCAAGCAGCCCCAAGTGCAGTTCCACAAAACCTCTGACAGATACTCAGTATTTCTTCTGGTACAGGCAAATAAGGAGAAGGAAGAGAATGGCTAACAGGTACCATGGCTTGGAACACCCAGAGAAGCATGCAAATGGTCACTCTAAGAAATGAAGTTTTCTATTTAAGTTCAAAAGTTATCTTCATGGAGAATGGACATTCACAAGGAAGGCTGCAATGTCAGGCTGAGAACTCGCAACTCAGCAGCACTAAAAGGTCAAATGAAAACTATCAGCCACTGTTGTACACAGGAGATACTCAAACAGAAAAGGTGATGTGTAGGTAGGCTGAGTGTTGGCAGAGGTCCCTCAAAGTAAAGGGAGGGGCCATTAGCAATAATGGAATAATGTTTCCTTTTCTGCATGAAAAGTGAATTTAATTTCTATCAGGACACAGAGAAGGCACTAAGAGCTTGAATGCTGAAAAGAGCTTTATAAAAAGGTAAGGTAGAGAGACAATGGGCATTTGCTTAGGAATTTGTGTCTGGAAGGAAGAAACCAGGAGAGTGAGGGGTCTCCAAAACTGGTCTCCCTTTCAAGCAGGCATTTACCTGATCACTTTGCATTTCAATCCCAACACAGAGCAGGAGCGGGGCCAATTCTGGCCTGGGAGTTGGTAGAATCTGACATATTCAGCCCTGTTATTGGGGCTGAGCATCTAGACTGTTGGGATAACCCTGGAGTGTGACCTTGAACCACAGGAGCAGAAACTACACTACACTGCCTGCTCTCAGCACTGTGCCTTCCCCCCATGCTTCCCCTTGCCTGTGACATTACAATTTCTTCTCCACTCTGTAATCTATACCTTGAAGACAGCCTCAGCTGCATCACGCACCCTGCCTTGCCTCCTTCCTCTCCTTTCTCTTTGCACAACAGAGGCTACACAGATAGGCCCTGACTGTGCACACCGATAGGCACTGGGCACAGGCACTGTCTCCCTATCTTCTAAGGAGCCACATGCTCTTTGAGCTAATGATAGCCTAATTCAGAATGCTCACTGCTGTGCTCTTCACGTACCTGCCAGCTGGATGGAAACTATTGTTACCTGTCCTTTCACAGGGAGTATCTACATCTAGGAGCTGGCCCTCCAAGTCAGACCCAGTTCATTATGGTAGTCAGAGTGAGAAGGAGTACTGGAGGGAGCCTGACCACCACTGCAAGAAATGGGCTTCTCTTCATGGGAACCTCTAAACTCCTGTAAATACCTGATGCACCCTGCTTCACCACAACTGCAAGCCACAGCTGCTGTTGTTCAGGGGTATCTGATTTGTTCATTTCCAAGAACGGCATCCTCAACAGCCCTACTTTTTCATTCCTGTTCTTCTACCCAAGCTATACACTTGTGAAGCAAGTAAAATTTGTGATTGGTGGTACACATATGTAATCCCAATGCTGGGGAAATGGAGACAGAGAACTCCAGCCTGGCCTACGTAGCAAGCTCCAGATCAGTGAGAGGTCCTGTCTTAAAAACAGAAACAAAAGTGGACAGTATCTCAGAAATGAAACTCAAGATTAAACACACACACACACGCGCACACACACACACACACACAAGTATCTGAAAGCATGAATTAAAATACAAATGTAGAACACAGTACTCAGGGTTATCAAGTATTATGATTAGGACACAGGAAGATAAACAGCAACACAGAATATGAAGACAGCTGCCCTCCCGACAAGCTCCTCACTGGCCTGTGCCAGGCTCACGACTTCACATGTGTTACAGTGCACCCATCACAGCAATTGAAGAAAATACACAGCATACTACCGCTTCACATGCAGGAAAACAGGGACACTCAGAAAGCTGAAGAATAAGAAAGTTGAACCAAAGCTAAATGGGCACTACAGGAGCCATAATTCAAGTGCAGACAGTTGGGTCTAAACTCCACAGTCACCATCTTCCAGTCAGTAAAAATTAAAAACCACCATGTTAAGAAAAAGAAATTTAATTTTACCTGTGATTAGAAAAGAAGTATAGTTTCATTAAATCCTAAAGTGCAAGGTCATGACATGACCTAGAATCACCATTTAAGTTGCTATTGGCTGTGTACAAACACAGTCTTGGAACTCAGGACACTTGATGTGGGAGGACTGAGCAAGTAGCTTTTGTCGTTGTTTGCCCAACTCGATCCCAGCCATTGTCACCTGGAAGAGGGAACACCAACCGAGCACACTCATGCAGGCAAGTCTCTGGGGGGCATTTTCTTAATTAAAACTGATGCAGAAGGTCCCAGCCCACTGTGGATAGTGCCTCCCTTGCGCAGGCAGTCTTGGGACCAAGCCAGCAAGCAGAGTTCCTCCACGGTACCTGCTTTAATCTCTGCCTCCAGGTTCCTGCCATGAGGCTGTGCCCCGACTCCTTCCATAATGAACTGTGGCACAGACATATAAGCCAGGAAAGCTCTTTCCTGCTTCAGTTGCTTGGTCACAGTGTTTATCATAGCGACAGAGAGAAACTAAGACACCTGGGTACAGAATAAGATATCGTCTAAAACAAACAAACAAACAAATAGCTAGAGAATGCAAACCAGACAAAAACAATAAGTATTTAGAGTGGTCAGTTAGTATAAAATACATAAATACCTGCTATTTAGTTACCCACTGATTAGTACCTGCTGTGCTCTGCACTGTAACAAGTACTGGGATGACAGGAGAGAAAAGAAAGCAGGCAGAGGGAACCCACAGGAGTTACTTAAGTGTCTGTTAGACATTCTGTACTTACTCAGAACAAAGAGAAATTACTTGCTCTGTGGGTACAGAAATAGCTGTGGGCGGTGAGTTAGTGGTGAGTTAGAACCACCACCTCCTGAACTGAGAGCAGCCACCAGCACTAGGGACAAAGGTGAGAATGTTGACTGGAGATGAATGTTACATAGGCACATGGGTGAGAAAGGAAAAGAGGCAGTAATAGAAGCCCACCCAGCTTCAGGCTACCATGCACAATGACCATGTTCTGGCCTCTGACACTGGTGGAAGAAACAGGTCATCAGAGAAGCTTGCTGCCGTCAGTACAGGTGTCAACCATGCTATGAAGCAGCACAGATAACAGAGAGCAGGTGACCCAAAAGAAAAGAGGTATCCCTCTGATATGGCTTCTAGCCATACTAAAACTGGTTCTCAAGGAGGAAGCAAAGCCACGAAAGAACCAGGGACAGCAGGGCAGGGCTTCTTGGAAAATTCCAGCTTCTTATGAAGTACCATTCACAACAGCAAAAGCAAAGGACAGAACCCACACAAGGCCAAAAGGCTAGAGCTGCCTGCTTAAAGTTAGGGTGGGTGCCAACATGCTGTAGGGCAGGTCCTACAGAGTGCTGTAGAAGACACAGGCTTCGAAGTCAGGCAGGCTGCATTCACTCTTGTGCAGTGCTTCTGGCTATGTGACTTGGAATCCATTATCCATTTTTCCCTAAGCTTCTTTATTTTCCTCACAAGTAAAATGGAAACAGGAGCTGTTGCTGGACTCAAGCAACAGAGTCAGTAGTGTTGCAGGAGTATCCTAACGGCTTACTGAACCAAAACCAATCGCTAGTTCCATGACAGAGTTAAAGCTTGGCCTGCAACCTGGCTACCAGGCCTGTGCCCCAGAGACAAACAGACCAGAAGAGAAGAGGAAGCCCTGCCACAATCCCACACACACAGAGAACACAGAGAGACCTAGTCTACAACCATGTGGGATAGCTGAGAAACAAAGGCAAAGCCTAACTGCGCTCAGCAGGTGCCCAGCCGTGTCTCATTCCAGTTTCTCCTCATCATGTGTCATATTTAGTGTATGCTAATCTACACCAAAGGAAGAGAAGATTCTACTACAGCAGAGATGAGAATGAGATCAGACCATCCTGCAATGGCCAATGCCTTCACAAAGGCAGTACAGCTTATATGAAGAACATCGGCCAGAAGATAGAAGAGAACAAGGTGGTGACAGTGACTTTACTCAGGTATATGTGAAAACACTGCATGGTAAACAATAAGCATTAAAATGTAAGAGGAAAAAGTACAATCAGTAAAACAATTTTACACTCTAGAATTAATTGTTCCACCAGAGCACACTACCCTATTAAGGCTCTTAAAGGAAAAAACCCACAGGAGACACAGTGAAGCAGCAGAGGCAGGGCTACCACTGTTTTCCAGAAAAAGACAGCGAATGTGTCACAGAGGGACAGTAAGTGGTAAACACACGCATTTCAAGCCTCAGGAGTACGTTCTTCAATTCTTCAGCATTCTCTAGTATCTGAGACATACTCACTGGCTACATCTCTAATCTGCCAGTACATCTGAAAACTATGCTATATGGAACATAGAAACCCTACCTGGAATAGCCTAAATACACAGTTACACACTCATTTTCAACTACTCACTTATTCACTTACTGGGTTACCAACTCCTTGCTTTACCCACTCACTGGCTCACACATTTCCTCCACAAGAATTCATTCATCCTTCATCCACACATTCATTCACTATATTAATTCTTTCATTTTTCTTCAGAACAAAAATTCTGGAAGAATTTGATGAAACAGCACAAGTCGCAGAGAAAGAAGCAACAATCTACTGAAACATGTGGCTGGGGTGGATTAACTGACAGGCAGATTTAGTCCACAGTGCTCCCCTAAGTTCAGTCACCCCATTATCTCCACTGTACCTTAAAGACTTGTAATCTCATTATACAAAAAGAAAACTTTATCATGACATAAAAAAGCAATAAACACGAATACATATTCAAATAAATATGATAATGAATATTGTCCCTGAACGCTAACAGTACACTTCATGCTTTGGGAAAAACTAGGTGTTGAGAACCATTAACCGAACAGGAGGCCTTATCTTCAGCCTCTGGAAAGACTACTCTGAAAGGAGAGAGAGGTGGTCCAGTGGGCAAAGGTGCTTAGTGTCAAGCCTGGAACCTGAGTTCCATCACCAAGACTCCAACGGTGTAGGAAAGAACTGACTTCCACACATTACTCTGTGGCCCCCACAAAATAAACAAACAAATATTTTAAAAACCTTTTAAAACAGGGCTTCAGAAAGATCACTCTGGAGCATGGTGAAAAGTACACAGGAGAGTCTCGAGCAGGGGAACCAGCTTAGAAGTTAAATCAGCGATTTCTAGAAACAAGCAGGGTCTCTAAGAAAGCATGCTGGAGTCCAGCCTCCGCTCAAGCCTCCTCTCCTACACAGCCTGCTGGGCTACCATCTGAGCCCTGAGCTAGTGTTCCTGCTGATGGTAGCACAGCTCATCTGGGAAGTGAAGCAAAGAGGTGCTACTTCCTCTTCCCATCCTCTCCTGGCTTCCTGCTTAGGAACCAGATAGCCTGGCCCTGAGTTCCTACTGTGAACCTTCCACTTCTCAAAAGGTGTAAGAAAAGCCTTTGCCATGCCACATTTTCTGTCTTTGTTCCTGGGGCCTGAACTCTCTCAGAGCCCTGCCATGCTGTCCCTTTGTCCATTTAATTAATAACTTGTAAACAAAACAAAACAAAACAAAACTCCTTATTCTCTAGTAATCTGTCTTAGTGTCCTCTTGAACTACCTGCCTCATCCAAAACCTAACAGCACCTAACTAGCTAGGGAGGCAGGAGCCTGGAAAGAACACATGGAGAGTAGGAAATGGAGGATGGATGTTTCCCTAGACTCTGATCTTGACACATTCCCAACCTGCCACCTCTGCAGACATACAATGTACAGAGACCTGATGGTCAGACATGAGTCTGTACTGAGGCAGACACACCTAGAGACAGGGCAGGCTTGGACCACAGCATGCCTAGCGTGTTCTATAAAAGGCAACTGCCACTACTACAGCTATCACTAGCCTTCACATTTAAGTCAGTTCAAGTCAATATTTGAGGTGGTTTCAACAGCTTCCTATAGATATGACAAAAGGAGAGATGACGAACAGATTCTAAGTTAGCACAGGGATGTACTCAATTCCGAGGCAGATGTGAGGAAGAGGAAATACCTGTACCCTCCTACACACACCCCAGCTATATGCCCACCAGCCAGTCATAAGCCTTTTCCCTAGCCCAGCCCAACTGCCCTCTTTCTTACCTTGGCTTATTCTGAGGCAAGACTTTCACATCAACTGCAAACATTTTGGAAACAAAGATAATAACTGGAGCAGTATCCTCACTTCCACATTTCATAAACGCTAAATGAACAGGAAGCAAAGTGTCACTCATTTTCCTGTGATTAAAAACTTAGACTTATGAGAATGGCAATTACATTCAGAACACAGCATCATGTAAACATGTAACTCTTTACAGACGTGAAAAAATAATTCCACTTAAGAGTTTACAAGGAATGAACAGTAGAGAAAGAGCGAGAGTTGGAAGATAAAGAAAAAGAAGCAAAGCTGAACGGTGGGAACTGGGAGGCTCTTCCCAGAGGAACATCTGATAATAGGGCTTGGCTACCCACACTAACACAACTCACTGTTTCTCTATATCCAAAAGAGAAGATACAGAACAAAGTACTCCTCTAGGACTAAAAGTCAATAATAATGGAGTTCCTTTTTTCTAATGGCAAAGTAATGTATAAAATAGACAAAAATACTGTGATAACAGAGCTGGAGAGATGGCTCAGCAGTTAAGAGCACTGACTACGCTGTTCAGAGGACCCAGGTTCGATTCCCAGTAGCCACATGGCAGCTCAAACCATCTGTAACTCTAGCTCCCACTTCTGCCTTTCACGGGCATCAGGTAAGCACGTGGTACACAAATATACAGGCAGGCAAAACATTCACATGCAAATAATAATGATGATGACAATAGTAAGATTTTAAAATAATGTACCAGGAGTGTAACAAAACTCAGAAATAAAGATTCAGTGCTATAAAAAAAAAAGCCGATTCCCTAAGAATATAAAGTTTAACACAATCCCATATCAACATGTCACAACCTCAGAGATTCTGGTCTTTTTCATAAACTACAACAGAGACTGGTTATCACTTTCTAGAAAACTCATTACCTCAAATCAAAATAATTTCTACAGAGAATGCAACATTAAAAAAAAATAATAAACCAAGGTGCGTGGTAGTGGTGAACACTGTTAATCCCAGCACTTGGGAGGCAGAGGCAGGTGGATCTCTGCATTCGAGGCCAGACAGGTCTTCAGAGCGAGTTCCATGACAGCCAGTGCTACATGGGGAAGCCCTATCTCAAAAACAACAAAAATCAAACAAGAAAACTACAGGAAGCAAGAACTGAACAGTGTTGTGCATGTTGATCACATCACTCAGACTACAGCTAGAGAACATGGAATCAAGAGCAGGAAAGACAATGGTTATTTGGACCAGATGAGAAGGTAGAAACCCCGAGCAGTAGTGGGATTCTAGACATACTTTAAAGGAAGGACTTGTATTATATGACAATAGAGTGGGTACAGGGGTATGAGGTCACTATAAGAACCACAGATGATTCCAGGGTCTTTGGGCTCCGCAGATGAAAGGGTGTACACAACTCTATAACAAAATAATTGGGAGAAGCAGTTTGGGAGATGGGGATATGTCAAATTAGTAATGCTTCTGAAGCAGAGTGGAGGTGGTGTGGGTAAGCTATACAGAGCACCTGTGCATACAGATACAGATGGGGAAACTATGAGCACATGTCATGTGAAGTTGGCAGGCCAGGTGAGCTTCTGCACCAACAGTGATTGCAGAGAAAATAAGATACAAAGATGGGATCCTCTGTGGCATCCAAAGTCAAAAAGCCGGGGACAAAGCAACATGAGAAACAGCAGCCTGTGAACATCAGGGAGGACCATGTTCTGAGGAGGAAGAGTAGTCAACTATGTCAAATGCTGGTGACACTAAGTGGTCAGCTGAGGATGGGAAACTGCCCATCAGAATAACAAAGTGAGAGTCAACAGCAGGCCCAACAACAGCCATTAGTGGACTAAGGCTGCAGGGCTTACAAATTTCAGTATTTGTAAGAACTGGAGACAACGCAGACAGATGAATTATACGGTGCCCACAGAACCTGGTATGCCGGTGACCCTCATATGAAGAGTGTGTACCAGCAGCTCTTAAGCACTGCTAAGTCCCAGGAACCACTCTTGCAGTTCCTTGAGGACAGGCATGGCAGTGACTTCAGAGCTCAGAGAATACACGCTTGGCTATTTAGAAAGATGGAGTAAAGTGAGAGCATGAAATGAGACCAGAACAGCAGGCTGGAAGGAGTCTGGGTCAGTGGCTGCTACCCAGAAGGCTTAACAATACGCCACAGTAAAAGGGAAACTCCAGGGAGTGGAACAAGAGTTGATGCCATGGTCAGTCCTGAGAGTGGTTATACGTGTAAATTAACATTTAGCAAAATGGCAGCCTGGTTAGTCAATAGTGCAGAACATTGCAGTGTGTCCGTCTCTACTTACCTGCTTTCAGGGCTTGGGTTTCCAGTGGAAGAGACTCAAACGTCTGTGATCCTGTGCACATCAGTTTCTCCACTCGCTCAGATGTCATGTCAAGGGGACTGGGCAGTTTTTGACACACCATAGCTGAGGCCTGGTGTTAAGGATTCTACTCTTCCGGTGCTGTTCACCAAGGCAGAGTGACTGCACCGCCAGGGAGACAACGGGGCAACTCTGCTTCCAGACCACATCTCAAGTCTGCAAATGCTTCCAGAGTGCTCCCCGACTCCCCTCCGCTCTCCCAAGTCCCAGCGAAAACCTTTACCATGTACTGTAGAGGTTATTTTATTGCATTTTTATTTTAGAGAACAAATATTGTTTTGAAAATACTTCTTAGAATTAATATTAACCAGTATCAGCACATCAATTTTTCTAGTTATTTAGTACTGCTTCAAGACAGAACACTGAGTAAACAGAAAGGACTTACATTGGATCAGAATGCATTATTTCCAGAGAGTTATCTGGTTGCCAATGAAATATTGTTTTCATCTTATTTTATAATATCCATCTAACTAAAAGCCATTGAAATAAAGGATACAGAGAACAGCGTGGGAAATGGGGAGCCATTGGCTGCAAATGGCATTAACCTGGACTTTAGGGTCTGAATGTCGTGCCTCCCGGGCTCCAATTTTTAATCCTAAAGAAGTCACAATTTTATCAATTTTTTCCTTGTCCCTATGGGAAAGATTAAAGATAAAAGGTATAAATAATATGTATGAGTAGCAAGGAAAATTGGTTCAATTTTATTTGACACCTTTTTTTTCTTTGCATGCTACTTTTTCAGAAGAGGCTACAAGTAAGTAAAGGATCCTGACAAGCAGGACTCCGCACGCTCTACCCTGACCCTGTCAGACTCTCTCATAATCTTGCATAAAGTACCATTCTACAATTTACTAAAACAAGCTCTATCTACTGGAGCAGTTTCACAAATAAATGCTGGCGTTCTGCTTTTGCCCACGGAATAACGAACTTACAAAGCCTGCGCTCTCTCCAACCACAGTTACTGTTTCTTTAAACCGAGGCCCACGCTCCTTGCAGCCTCTGCCCTCATCACCCCAGCAGGCCGCAATACACTGCTTTAGTCCTTCCTGTACTACAGCTGCATGCACTCCTTTACATTGTTTCCTAGCCCCAACACCAGCTCCTCTGTAAACCTCTGCTCACTGTCCAGTCAAGCTCAGCTGTCTAAGAGACTCAGACTGGAAAGTGGGCAAATGATCCCGCCCAACGATAAACAGTTTTATAATAGTCTTACTTTTTCAAGACTGCGTCATACAAACTCCATATATTTTCCAGGATCAACTGTACAAATAAAGGTTTCTTCCCTTTGGCCTGCACAGATAAGAAGATATCAGCTTCAGTTCCTGAACATTTACAACATTCACATCCTCATCCCAATGGGGCACTGTCAGCGTGGCTTATTTCCGCTCAGAACAGTTCTTCAATGGTAAAGACAAAAGTCATGCTCTAAATAGACAGTGATTCATAACTGATAAGCTGCCACAAGTCCCAGTGAAAGTGGCCTTGTGACAGTAGTAAACAGAGGGTGCTGAGATAATGTCAGCATTTGTGGGACATATCTCAGGGGCTGCCCTACAACTGCCATGAAAAAAAACACCAAAAAACTCAGCATCCAAGCTGCGAGCAGACTTCACTCAGTGCATGGGGGCTCTCTTCCCAGGCTTGGATTTCCTATGTTCATGTTTCTTGTGTTCTTAAACATGAGAAACTGCTCATAAGAACAGGACATTCTTTTAATCGTGGACTTTATTTGTTCCACTGAGATACACACACACAGTATCTACAGAAAGTCAAATGCAGGAAGTAAAAAGTACTTGTCACTCACCAGGTTTCACAATTAGCTCAATCCCTGGAACTCACACAGTATAAGGAGAAAACCAACTCCTTTAAGGAAAAATGTAAACTAATATACTTTAAAAAATCAAACTATATAAAAAATTAAGAACGGAGCTGTGAAAACCTTTGGTCCTATGAATGCTGTTGCATAAACATATATAGACAGAATGTATCAAATACCTCCTTTCTGAAGAGCCTTTGGAATCATTATTGGGATATTAAGAGCCACGGCCTTGAACGACTAGTTTAAAGTCATCAATATACACAAATGTGACTTTCACAGCTCTACTCACAATATGAAAACATGAAAAACAACTACACTGTCAATCTTAGATGAATACACAGGCAAAATATGTGTCTTCACAGTGCCCGGGATCTAAGCTTTAGAGTACTCGGAAACCATAGGCAGCTTTCTATTCACTCACTGTAACTTACTTTTAAGAGACAGAGCATTACTTCTTCTCAGGCTGGCCTTATACTCCTAGGAACAGACCCTCCCAAGGAGCTGGGGCAGCACACATAGGCAACTGTTTAAAAACATGGAGCTCTGCACAACAATGCTTGGTGTAAGACTCGTGCACCTGCTCCAATTCTGTGCCGCATAAAGTCCTCCGTGAACTCATCTGCATAAACTAAGGCTGAGCCGGTTCTTCTACTAAAGCTGGGATGCTAAAGCTTTCCATGGCCAACAACCAAACCAACACAGACCACACTACCTGGTCAGCTTTCATGATCTTCTTAGCCTTCATGTTTATATAATAATCTCCCCACAAGGTTTTCAGAAGAACTTCCTTCTTGATGCCAATTTTTTGACTATAGATTCTGGCAAAGTGTTCAATTCTGAAAGAAAACCAACAGCACATGCTATAGCAGTAACAATGAATACAGCTAACAAGACACTGTTACTCTGCCGTATACTGCTCAAAATGCTTTATACTACTAAATTAATATGTAACTGTCCTACAAACTTTTCCCATTTTATAAAAAAGAATAATAATACAAAGACATTTCACAGTTAATATGGGATTCAAACATAAGCCGTGTGACTCTGAGGTCCATGTCAATGTATATTTTATATACTATCTAGGCTGTAGCTCCCTTTTAAAATTTTGCATGTGTGCGATTTGTGCGGAGGTCAAGGAAGCAAAGGTGCCAGCTGCCCATCATAACTCTACTAATTACAGGTTACTTTTGGTCTTCTGCTCTAAGTGCTGTCATTCACAAGGGAAATGAACTCTAGAGCCCCTGATCTGCCAAAACTAGAAACACCACATTCTGGAATAATCAAAGACATATACATATTTACTCAATTCTTGTCAACCCACAGAGAAACCAGCTACCACCACAGTTTCCACCCACTGGAAAGGAATCAATCGGCCCCAAGGTATAGGGCATTCTCTGGTTAAAGGGCTTAGAAACCACGTTCCTACAGGAAACAGTACTTCTCATTGAGCTCAAAAAGTACCAGCATCTTAGAAGATGCCTGCTCAGGAACAAGACAAAAAGACACAGCTCTTTAACAGGACAATGAAAGCCCAAGCTGATGCAGGAAGGAACAGCCTACAGCCATAGTGATAAGAACGGCAAAACTATTCTTGTTTGAAGGTGACACGGCCATGTGGGCTGGTCTGGTGCTCTGTATTTAACTGTTAATTGCCTGTCCTGGGAGATCTTTACTGTTCTATAAACAAGTGCTCACGTACACCAAGTAATGCTGTGTAACCTTGCCTCCTAAATTATCCCTGATTGGCCAATAAAAACGCCTACACCGATGCTGGGCAGAAGAGAGTTAGGCAGAGCAAAGGCTGGAGGTCTTGGGAAAGTAGAAGGATCATGGGAGAGAAAGACAGAGGAGGAGAAAGAAGAAAGGAGAGGTCACCACGGGCTAGTGTAAGGAAGAAGCACGTGACCTGGAGGAGTCTGCTGAGGACTGGTATGATAGAGAAAAGCAGCCCAAATGGAAAGCATGTGCAAGTATTTATGGAAAATTTGGATGGGAAGTAGCCCAGGTAGGCATAATTAGAGCAAGTGGCATGGGATGTGGGGCTGGGAAATGACAAAGTAGCTTAGGGGTTATAAGTCCCAGTGCTTTAGGGTTATTTCAAATCTAACAGGTACCTGTGCCTTTTATTTCTATGATAGCAGGTTAAATAATAACCATTACATTAACAATCATATGAATTAATATTAATTCATAATTTTTCAACATGGTCATCCATATGGAAAAGTTCAAAAGGACCAACAAAAATTGTGAATGAAGCTAATGACTGAGTAAAGCAAGATTGCAACCAAAGCTAGGAAAGACAGTCAAGGTTTCCCTACATGCCAGCAAAGACAGACAGGCGGCAAATAAGTCAGTCTAGAACAATGACACCATGAAATGCTACATGGGTATAGAACAATGGGTCACTTCATTCATTTCTGATGGGAATGCAAAATAGTACAGACACTTTGGAAGACAGTATGGTGATTTCTTAAATGTCTAAACACACTCACATGTGATGCAGCAATGGTATTTTAAGTATTCACATAAACTGAAAGCATATGTCCAGGAAAAAATATGTACATGGATGTTTATAGCAATTCAATTCACAATTTCCAAAATCTGAAGCCAGCAGGCAAAGTTTCCCTTAAGCAAGTCAACACATAAACTGTGGTACAACCAGAGGAGGGAATATGACTCAGCACTAAGCAAAAACGAGCTACAACACCACAAAATTACACAGAGGCAACGTCCATGTTTATTGCTAACCGAATGAGGCCAAGCTGTGAGAGACACTCTGCTGACTTTACTGTGTGGCAGTTCGGGGAAGTCTGAACTACGTGAGGGTCAAAATGCCAGTGGCCGCCAGCAGCTTGCGGAGGCAGGAACGAGCAGACTACTGTGTAAAACCTCTTTCTCTATTCCATCCAACAGTTATTTATTAGCAGTTGTTTTCTTTCTTTTTTGTTAGTTTTTCAAAAAGGTTGTTTTCTCTGTAATCTTATTATTTACTATTAGCTTCTGGAGAAGTCAAACTATTCTGTATGGCGTGATGATGCGGAGCATAGCTCCAAAAGTGAACCCCACTGGTGCCAAAACTATTTCAGTGTGTGTTTACCCATCACAACAAATGAACTACATCAGTGAAGGATGAAGGTCATAGTAAACCTATGTATGGATGAGTTTGTGAGATTTGTACTTTCCTATCAATTTTGTTGTGAACCCAAATCTTCAGGTTTTTTTTTAAATTTTTTTAAAGAAAGAAGAGAAGGAGGAATAAGAAGATGATGAAGAGGATGAAGAGGTGGAGGTGGTGATCTACCATTTTCCTCATTGAGGAAGGAATCAAAGGGTAGCATACTACAGTCTTTAAATGTCAGCTAGGAAGCCCAAGGGTTAATAGTAAATTAGTTCAGTGATATTACAAAGAAACTGCAGGAGTTGAAGTCAACAATTATAGGAATGAGAAATACTAGGGATATCACGCAGTAGCTCAAAAAAAAATGCAGAGTACAGACAGCTGCAAACAATAATAACTGACTCTTCTCACTGAGGACAAAGGGAGAGATAATATCCAGGCAGCAAAAACCAAACTAGCTGCTGCTGTTCTGAGGCTGGTTTCAGAAGGCTCTTACTTTTTCTGTAATCTGCTACAGTATAAACATTTTCAACTTGGTCAAATAGTTACTTACTTAGAAGTTTCCTTCATATTTTTTTAATTTCCCCAAATTTTAGTTTCTATAAAATCTGTACTATTAATTACTGTTTTTGTTTTTTTGAAATAGAAAACTCCTCTCTACAAGTTCTTATCTCACTCCAAAGACCTGGAAACTTCTGCAGCTTTCCATTACTGAACTGCTAGACAAATCATTACTGTCTCTCCCTAAAGGATTCGTATTCCCTGGAAAAGTCAGGTTGAAGAATGTGCTCAGGAAATCCGGACTTTGTGGCTACAGGCTTCCAAGAGTGAACTTTGGAGCTGCCTATGGGTCCTGGATTATGTCTGCAAGTCTCAATGGAGGTCTGCAGCCTGCTTAACAATCTGTATCTACAACCAGAAAGCTACAGAGACAGGGTCTCCGAATGTTTCTCTAAATAAAGCTTTGTCCCATAACCAGGAAAGCAGGAAGAACACCTCGATTTTTTCACCTATCAGTGCCGTGTGCAGGAAGGCAAAAGGAGAGCTTCCAGCGGGGTCAGCCCTGTACCTAGTAGCAAAGACAGGAGCACTCCGAGGCACCTCCTTTTTCTGTGCACATTTGATTGACACATCCTAGTCAAATCTTCAGTAGTTGGACTCTGTACATTGTGTTTACATTGATATCTTACATGTGGCAAACTTCTGGATACCTTTTTTCCTTCTTTTAAATAAAGAATTTTATGTATTTGCCTAAACTGTTTAGATTAGGATTTCCAGTATGGTTTTTGTTTTGTCTGGTTTTTCACCTTAATCTTCATTTAATTTATTCCTGTGCTTACGATAAGTTTTCGTTTCTTCAGGGATATCTTTTTCTTCTGTGCAGCCTCCTCTTCTGGCTTTGGAACACTCCCAGTGCGGACCATCGCAATGCGGCAGGACAGCTCATGCACAGGTCAATCCAGGCATGAGCTGTCCCACTGCACCTGAGGAGCTTTGTTCACTGCCTCTGCCCAACAACTAGCGAATCTACAGCTAACCTTTAAGTAAGCATATGTAGCAACAATTCCGCACTCTTTTATGGCCACTGACCCTGTGTCCAGCCCCACTGTTTGGCCTGGGTGCACCTACTGATTCTCCCATTACACACATTGCTTCCTTAAAGTGACATCTTTCAGATACTTAATGGCTTTTCAGATTCGCACACTTTGTGGCCTGGGCAGTTACACTGGTGTTCTTAAAGAAAACACAACGATTCAAACCTGTTGATTTGCATGATTTTGTAGGAGTTTATGAGTCAAGAGAATAGCAAAACACCTTCACAGGTGACGTCAGGCCACATAAAGAGATCCAGTATAGTTTTATTTCATATTTCCAGGATTTTCAAGTATGTTAATTTATGTTACCTAAATCAAGTCATATTTCCTTTTATACTTTTTAATAGTCATATAAGTGCCCCATTTTAAATTCCAAAAGTGGTAAATATTTTCATAAATACTCTTTATCAGAACTACAATTATAGTAGTGCTATAGATGCTGCTCAGGCCACCATCTTGAAAGTTTTCTGCTGTTACTGACATACGCAGGTAATGTCAAGTCTTCAAATCTTCCTTCCTTCAGTTTTTTACTCTACAGTAAACACAGAGTTTGCTTACTGACACTGACCCAGTCCCCATTATTACTCAGTGGTTTTAGTCATGCTTTGGTACTAGGAATAGAATAGCTATACTCTTAAATTACTGATAATTTCTAACACAATTTCTCCATTCTTGAACTCCAACTAATTTCCTCTACAAAATAATTTTAAATTAGGTGTGGCAAATACTTTGTGAAAATAATCCAAATTTAT
The DNA here is from genome assembly GCA_028658305.1 of Pachyuromys duprasi. Classification (NCBI taxonomy): domain Eukaryota; kingdom Metazoa; phylum Chordata; class Mammalia; order Rodentia; family Muridae; genus Pachyuromys; species Pachyuromys duprasi. The sequence goes on along the minus strand of CM053758.1, from coordinate 59,704,927 downwards.
AAATCTTTTGTCTGTCTCACTGACTGACAACTCCATTGTGGGAAGTGACTGAGCCACATATCCTTCGCCCTCCAAGATCCCCGTGGATTAACATTAATTGCAGGCATCTTGGGTTTAGAGCACAGAGAAGTTAACATAATGGGAAGGGCTTTTTCATTGTCTCTTCTGTGTTTCTATTCAATAGGCAGTGACCTCCATTCTGTAAGCTTAAAACAGGAATTTAAGACTCCCAAGAATTCTCACCCAGAGCAGTTCTCCTGAATTAAAACGGATTAAAAGGTCCCACTAGGAGACAGACCTAGGTCCAGCCTCTAGCCATATAGTAGCACTGAATGTACAGCACAGAACCGTCGTCTAAGTTCTATTTTTAATGAGCTCGTTTCTGCCTTTTGTAACACCTGCAGCTGTCACTCTCGCCACCCTGACACCACAGAAGGTGAGTGTAAGGATGCAGTCCGCACTTTCATGTCCACAAGAATTTCCTGCTAAACTAACTTAACCTTGTTGAGAACAGGCATGATTTCACCCATCTATACATCTGAAAACAGTGACTAGTAATACGTAAAAATAGAGAAATATGAAAGAGATGTCCTTTTCTATCCATTCAAGACTCCTCCTCCTCTTCTCCACACACAGCAAACTTCCTCCACTTTGTAAGACTTGGACTCAAATTAGAATAAAATAGGAAATTATGAAAATCCTTATTATGGACAAGCCCTCCACCTTGTGGCTCACTAGCAGAATGCTCACTAAATAGTATAAAAGGGCTGAGCTTATGCCATTTTACTTTTCTTTTGGTTTTTTAAGATAGGGCTTGGTTAAAGTTTATGTTGACCTAGAAATCACTCTGCAGCTAGCTCATGCTCCGTTCAAACTTGTCATCTTTCTGTTTCATCCTGCTCAAGTGCTGGATTATAGGTACGAGCCACTATGCTTCATTATGTTATCTTTTTAATTAGAAAAAAGAATTAGAAATCATTTTAGCCCAATCCTCTTATTTTTCAGAAACTACTAACCAGGTAGAGAAAGGTCCATATTCCTCATTCTCTCTGTACACCAATATCTACATTTATTTAGGTTTGCTATAACCTTTTAGGGACATGTTGACTAAGGAACCTATAAACTGTAATTTATTAGAAATGGCCCCTGCATGCACAGAGTCAGGGTTAGGTCTTATTATAGTCACCTGCCACCATGTGCTGAGAATTAAACTCAGGACCACTAGAAGAACAGACTCTGAGGCATCTTAACAGCCTCTTAACCTCTGAGCCATCTCTCCAGGATTAGGTCTCTATCCCACAGGGAAGACCCAAGAGAAGAACCATAAGAAAAAAAACCACATGACCCAGTAAGGTTGATTTAATGTTACCATCAGCTCTGTCCCTTAGCAGCTGAGCAAGGCTGAGCAATCTTCAGTGCTTCTGAGACTTAGATAATAAATGGTTTTGAGAATTTAATCAAATAACACAAAGTGACTAAATGTCTAGCACATGCAGATACTCGTTAAAGCTTTTTTTCCATATTAACCTCTACTAGCACTGGAATAAAAGTAACTGTACTTGTTCATTGATGAGCAAAAGCTTTAAAACACACAAGAAACTGCCAAGAGAGGAACTAAACTACACTTAGGGTAGGAGAATAGTCCAAGTGGCTCTGGCAAAGGTACAACAGAAACTCAATGGAGGGCCAGGCTTCTCAACAAGGGCACTAGAATAAAAAAGTAGTCAACTTCAACCTAAGCCATATACTCTACACAATTATTAACTCAAAATGAGCCAGACTTAAATGTAAAAAGGAAAGCCCTAAGAGACATGAAAGTAGAACAGAGGCTGGTTGAGAAAGGGGAATATGATCGGAATATATTATGTACATGTATGAAAATGTCATGAAACCCACTGTGTGTAATTCATATGTGAATAATAACATTAAAAGGAGAAAGAAAATCCTTAGGGTCTTGAGGTAGGCAAAAAGTTATTAAACTTGATTCGGAATGTAAAACTTAGAAAATGTGGTAAGCTGATCCACCTAAGTGAAAACCTTTGTTTTGTAAAAGACACAGCCAAGGGTGCAAACTTAACCACATACCAGAAAAAAAATGTTTGCAAGCACACGCAAGACAAAGGCCCAACACCTACAATTTACAAAGAGCTCTCAAAACTCAGCTGCAGAAACACAACAGACAAAACGGACAGGAAAAGACCTAGGAGAGCAGAGATGTTAGGCCAGCAGTGGGGAAAGACTGACCACACTGGCAGCCAGCAAACGCGGATTCAAACCACAGTCACCAGCACACCTCCAGAGAGACCAAACCGACAACAGTGACCAACAGTGACGGCACCAAATCATGACAATAAGAGGAAGCAGCTCACACAAGACACCTGGGAATGGAAGGCGGAGAAGGGCTTCAGAAAGCTCAGTGGTGATTTCTTTAAAATTAAATTCACTGGCGGGATGTCGCTTAGTTGGTAGAGTGCTTGGCTGCAAACACATCTACTTATAATGGCCCCTAACTGGAAAAACCCAAATGTTCTTTAATGAGTGAATGGATAAACTGTGGTAAATCTGTACTGAAGAATACTATTGGGACAAAATAAAAGCAACTAACACAGGCTGAGTACCCTAATCCAAAAATCTAAACTCTGAAACGTTTTAAGTACTAATACAACCCCAAAGATAGAGAATTTCCCCAAGACCTTTTATGTTCAAGTCAAAACATGGGTGTACTTAAAATGCTGCGTAATCGGACTGTGTACATTTAATATAAGGGAATAGGATAGAGGCTTCAGTCCTATCCCCAAGATACTTCATGTACATGTAAATATTTAAAAGAAAAAATCAGAACTATGAAACACTTCTAAGTGCTCTAAGCACTTCAGATAAGAACTCAAAACACATGCAGCAATTAACATTGGTATCTAGAATATTCTGAATAAAAAACAAATTAAAAAAGACTAAGTTATTTGGCTCCATTTCTATAGTCTACTGTTTTGATTTAATTTCTCTAACATTCTTAAAATAGCAAATTACAGAAATGAAGGCCAGTAATGGTTTCAGAGGTTATTCAGGGCTTGGGGGAAAAGTAGATGTGACTACACAGGGTATCACGTAGAAGCTTCCTGGTGATGAAACGTTCTCTAACGTGTCCATGTTACTGTCCTGAATGTGACACTGCATTACTTTTTTTTCATGATGTAAGCATGGGGCATGGCAGGACACTGAACAGAGGGTACAGGATAACTCTTATTACTTCTCATAACGATATAAAATTAAAATTACAGCAAAACAGTTACAATACCAATGGTCTATAATTACAAAGGGACAGAGTGCAGAATGCCTTACCCAAAGCCCCAGCCATCAATCGCACTGGTAAAGACCACATTGCCCTGCTCTGGGGAGAAGTACAGCTGAGAGTCGTCCGCATCCTCCAGGCCAGCACTCCAGTCATACACGTGACCTCCTTGTTCAGACTGTGGCTCCAGCTGGGCCTCTGTCTCTCTCTCTGCTCTTTCTTCTAGGACTTTAGAAGTAAAAAGAGTTCCTGTAAGTGCGTTAATCTAGGAGAGATGGCGAAATGGCAAAGTGTCACTCATATGCTTAGGACACACATGGGAGGGAACACACTGTCTAACCTTTCCTAAGGCTAGAAACCGTTGTCAGAGTTTGAGTTCACTGCAGGTGACATTATAATCAACAAATAACATTAACCTATTCTTTCAAGTTCCAACAAACCTAAGGCTTATAAGAAGGCTTCCAGAAGGCCATCTGTGAGTACGTTAATCCCGAGGAGTTTCACTAAAAATTCACCCTACCCAAATCCCCAAACTTTAATCAGTCCTTCTCCTATTTCCCATAGTAGCTGTTTAAAGTTCCCAGCATTCAACCTTCTCCTCAGTGTCTAATCTTCAAATAAGTAATCTTATTTCCTACCCCAAAGAGAAAGATGAAGCCTGCTCCTCAAATCCGCCCTCCCCCAGCTTAGGCCCTGCTTACGTGCACAAACTCTGCTGGCTCCTCTCTGGCCCCTCATGGTGGCGGGCATATTTCCTCAGTGTTTCTGCAAGGCGGGAGATGCCTACAGCACTTCCTATTTGTGCAGGGAGCTGTCTTGGGCAACCATTCCCTCTCAATGGCCTACACCTGTCTTTCCTCCCTTTAGCAAGGAAAATTACCCATACTGATCTTAAAGACATAAGCCTCACTAAAATGCAAGGCTTGCTTCCCCCCGCCCCCAACGCAGGTCCCATTTCTTGTCACTTCTTATCATTACCTCTCAACTTTTCAACTATAACAATTTTCCTGCTGGAAACACTGCCCATACTTTCTCTAGGCTTCGTGATTTTGCACATTTGTTTTGTCTCCTGTAAATGTTCTTCCTCTAAATTTCAACTTGGTAAGCGCTTATGGTTCCTCCATGTCAAGGGCTTGCTGGGATACCATCTTTTCCTCTCTTGCTCAGATTGGCTTGAGGAGCTCTCTTCTGGCTCTGAAATCACATGGGAGGTACCTGGTTGCTCTTCAAATGTCTCAACTGTGTGTTTCACTCACTATACTGGGAGCTCTATGAAATCAAGACTCTGGGGCACCTCTCTTATACTTATCACCTATCCTTTACATACAATGTGGCACTGCATGTATCTACAAATATTTGCTAAATAAACAATCCAATGCCTAAACAAATCTTCATCTCAAAGCAAGTTAAAAAACAAACAAACAAACAAACAAACAAAAAAACCCAACAGCATACAGCCTCTTAATAGCACTTCACTTAAGAACCAAACTATAAGATTTTAAACACAAGAGCCTACAGTCCAAGCCTGACACTGATGGGTTCTGTCAAACAGACCAACCCCCGGAGCACACAGTTGTGTTCCCTCTGCACAGTATGGTGCCAACAGACAGAAATCAATACCATCTCAGAGTCAACATATTTTTTTAATAACTTTTCAACCAGTTTTTAAAGTACTGAAGAATACTGTACCTGTTCTAGAATATTCTTGAGGTGAGAATAGGCCTCTTGTGGGGTGAACTTTAGTTCCACTATCAGGCGATCTATCTTATTAATCACTAAAACAGGGCGTATGTTTTCAAGCCAGGCTTGTCGCAAAACTGCCTGTGTCTGGGCAAAACAAAAACAAAACAAAAATGCAAAAACACCTCATGATCTGCAAAGACACCAAGATACATACGATAATCTCAATTAATAAACAACACATTCTCAGGCTTCATTATAACCCAGACTAAACTACACAGACACACATGTTCACATGTTCTGCAAGTACACACACACAGAGAGAGAGAGAGAGAGAGAGAGAGAAAGAGAGATTGATTGACTGATTTAAAGGAATTAAGAAACAAACACATACCACTCTAGCACATAGGTCAGAACTACAACAGTCCCAGAAGCCCCTGCTCACCTCCCTGGTCATAGGTCTTCCATGTAGGTGACCACTATTCTGCTCTCCTAATGTTAGGTGTCTTCACTTCACCCACCCTGTCAGATAGCCCAGACACTGCACAGGATAAGGTTCAGACACCTGTGGCCTTGGGAAACACACACAGGGCTACAGAATAATTAGAGCATTATCTTTCTGCAATACTAATTTTCCTCCATTTAAATAGATTAAACCTTTTAGTATTTTTTAAAGAATTATATAAAGAAGTATTAAAAGAAAACATACATGCTATGGAGAATTCAAAACTCACTTTGGATTTTGGGTGTTTCTAAAGATTAGATGCAAGTTTTTAAAAGATGTTAACAGAAACGAACTTTCTGAGTTTTGTTACCACAAGAACTACATGTTGACTCTGGCCTTAATGGCAAATTCTTCCAACTTTGCTGAGAATAGAAATACTGGATTAAGGCTGTATAAGAGTAATAGTGACGGACTAGAAAGATGGCTCAGAGGTTAAGAACACTGGCTCTTCTTCCAAAGGTTATGATGAGTTCAATTCCCAGCAACTACATGGTGGCTCATAACCATCTATAATGAGATCTGCCTCTTCTGGTGTGGAGGCAGAATGCTGTATAAATAGTTAATAAATAGATATTTATTAAAAAAAATATAAAAGAGCAATAGTGAAATTCCATATGCAGGAAGAATACGTGTGCATGTGAGTTCTGAGTATCAGAAGGAGAGACCTGTCTTGTCTAGGGGAGAACTGTCCCGTGCTGTCAGCAGCCTTCCAGGACTTGGAGACCTTTCCCACTGGAATAGAATCTCCAGGTCCCTCTCAAACTCAATACTCTCTGGCTTTTGCTAAATCTCTATTCTAAGATGATACCACAGACACATCCATCAAAGTGTGGCCAGCTTCTCTTTAAGACTTTGGTGATAAACGTCATCACAGACTGGCACACTGTCACATGTGAAATATAAAACCCACTGACCGTACCACACAGCAATCAGCAGTGTCTCCTCGTTCTACACCCTCTTCACAGTCAAACAGAAGGGCATTTGGGATCACAGCTCTCACCTGTGGACAGACCCCCTCTACAGCATCCACCACAATGATGCATCCGTCACAAATGCGAACTGCTGTTGACACTTCTGAGGAGAAGTCCACATGTCCAGGAGAGTCTATCAGATTAATCAGGTACTCCTCATTGCCTGAAATAAAATTTGAGGACGCATTTTCAGCTGTGCAGGCAAGCAATCCTCTTCCCTAGGGACTCCAGAAGATGCCTCTAAGCCGAGACTGAGCAAAGCTACAGAAGCCACAGGTTCAATCAGCAGCCATCACTCCAACTTTACCACTGAATGTGTGGAATCTGACAGCATCTACTTCATTACTTCATTAAGAGCTTAGTGTGCGCCTGATACTGTGGGGAAGAAGGCACCAAACACACACTGGATCATTAAACTATCCCTATGGGATAAATATCTCTAGTCTCGTTTTATACATTAGTCAGTTGAAATGGAAAGAAACCAATGCCTAAGGCAGTGGTTCTCAACCTGTGGGACACGAACCCCTTTGCAGGGTCACATATCAGATATCTTATATATCAGATTTTAATTATGATTCATAACAGTAACAAAATTACAGTTATGAAGTAGCCACCAGGTAATTTTATGATTGAGGAACTGTATTAAAGAACAGCAGCTTTAGAAAGGTTGAGAACCACTGGTCCATGGGCTCAGGCGTAAAAGCTGTTCAAAGGGGGGTCTCAAATGCCCATTTAAGACATAAGCAGTTACCAAGCTCAAACTCCTGTAATTTCTCAAGAAGCAGTATATGTAAAAACAACAGATAGACTCAAATCTAAACTGCACAACCATGTGAGGAGCAGCTATTCTATCATGTGCCAGGGAGGGCAGCCTGTGTTCCACTTCTAATACTCCCAGAAAATGGAAGCGCACAGTGTTTTGCTTGTCTGTTTGTTTGACTTACCCATTAAAAGTCACACTACCCTACAAAGCCCCGGGCACATCAGGACAACCTCTCATCAACAGACACAGACTTAACATGGACACAATTCAGTAAACCATGCGAAAAATAATCATGCCACAGAATATTGCACGCAACACCCATTACTGCCAAATATGATATTATTTCAAAGTCAAATTAATTACATGAATGCTCAGACGTAAATGTTTGTTCCATCCCTTCACTTTGTGTTTATTAACTGCAACTTGGTAAGGAATTACTTTTGGGCTGAATGGTATAATGTATAGGCCATGTAAAAACTTTTCTGGAATATAAGTCTAAACACTTGACTTGTCCTAGGTGAAATGACAACGACAAAGCGTCACAGCTGTACCACAGCCAGCGGCTCCCCTATTTGCACTGGTTTTCTAAGTCTATAACGTTCTCTTACACCCCTCCTCAGAAGCAGCCAATGACAGCCCCTTTTCACAGAGCTAGACCCAGGAACACATAAAAATACCTACCCCTAGGACATCTAGCTAGAATCTCACTCTGAGCTGGTGGAAGGAAATACAGTTCAAAACAGTAGAGGTAGGCAAGTGGGGTTGCATGTGCCAGTAACTTGAGAGGCTCAGGGAAGAGAATCTCAAGTTCAAGGTTTGTAGGACTAAAGCCTATCTAAATGAATAAATACAAGCTGAGTTGTAAAAACCACTCATTTTCAGAGACTACACCTTTAAATCACTACACTCAGGTAGCACACTGTCATCCATATGACGAAACTCCACCGGTAGTTAGCCACTGGATTACTAGGACCTGCTTCCTACTCTTTCCAGTCACCTTCCGAAACCCTCCATTCAGCATCCCTTTCTACCCCAGGTATGTTAGCGCCTCCAGTCTACAGACACATGAATGGGATGTACAGATCAAATATTCACAGACAATGACTTATAAGCAAATTTATTTTAAAACAACTCCTCAGTATACATATACACTTACTACAATTAAAACAAATCTGCATACTAATGAGATGCTGTACTTACTCATTTTTACATCAGGAATTAAATCTTGAGTAAAAACTTGTTAATACACAATGAATAGCATCTTCCGTGTTTTTTCAGAATCAATCAATATTTTGATTTCATAATTGTCAATACTGAAAACACCACATAAATGTCAGAAATATGCTTAAAGCCACTTCAGAAATAGTTGGGAGTTCTGTCTAAATCCCAAGTCAAACTTACTGAATGGTTTCTTAGGAAACCTACATCATATCTTAAAGAGCAATATTTAAAATTAAAAATTCTAACACAATATTAATTGATTCTTCACTGAAGAAAGGTATTGTTTTCTATAATTATTATGCTGTTTCCATAAGCACAGACAACTTCACATGTAAGGTAAAATCCTTAGGTCTCTGAACTAAGCTGGAGGGTCCAGAAAGTGTTTGTTTAGCAGCATGAATTTAGACAGCACCCTCAGGCCACCCCTTCTCTTACCCTTTAGTGAGACTCCAGACCTTCCAGAGACAAACTTGCCCTAGCTATGTGTGCCTAATCATGCATCCAATTCCAGACTGGGGAAATTCACTCAAGGGTGGCAGGGCATAGAAACTAGTGATACACCAAGCGTTTTATTGGGGGAAAAAAAATCTACATTTTGAAAACTAACAGATGAGTAGTACCCAGCAGCATACCACACACACACATGTTAAATGTCCAAAGATGGCCTGTACTAAAGTAGCCATCAGTCTGTTGAAGTTGACGCTCCTCAAGTGCACTTCATGGTGAGGAAGCAATGCTCCAGCCAGTAAGAGCTGACACAGGCAGAGCTGTGCTGAAAACCAGGCCTTCCAACTCCCCGTCTGATGCCTCTCCATCGTAACCTTTTCAAAGTAACTTCAGACTGAGTTTTGAAAGCAGGGGAAGAGAAGAGTCTATTTATGAAATGTCTTCTACTACTGTGTGGATGAGGATCAAATTTTTAAAATCACATAAAAATGTGCACAGATGCAGACACAGACACACCACTAAAGACAAGATCTAATGTGTTGCACGCTGGCTTTGTAGATGCTCTGTAGGCAAGGACAGGCTTGCACTTCTGACCTCTTGCCTCCATCTCCTAAGTGCCAAGATTTACAGGCACACTCAAACAACATAGTGCATTCTGCAGATTGAATCCAGAGCCTTGCGTATACTAGTAAGGACTCTACAACTAAGCTATATTTCCAACCACTTCTGTTTACTCTTTTCATAAGAATTATACAACAAATGGTCTTTCTAATCTGCAACGGAATCCCTCTACCCCAGCTTAACGCTGATGGAGGAAGTGTCAAAGTGAGAGCAGGGTGATGGGAACTTTCCAATCTGTAACAGTAATCCGTCATGTAGCACCTGGGAATAGAAACCTCACTGCCTTCCTTCCTGGGCATTCTGAACAAACCTCCTCATTTCAGGTGACTGATCTCATAAGCCAAACAACTTAAAAAAAAGTTGTTCTTTTTTTTAATGTTCCTGGTAACTGAGAAAAAAATCAATATGAAATTTATTATGGTAGAAATCTCTCAATGTCTGCTAATGGAGTTATGGGGAAAACACTTTGCCGAACCCTTCACTTTAAGATGGTATGCGCAGTTGTTCCCGAAGTACCAAGGTGCCGCCAGCATCTGGCTTAAAGCTCCTCTGTGTAGAATTAGTTCACTTGCAAAACATGGCAGGTGATCGCTGAAGCACACAAAGAAGGCTCACAAGAAAACTTTGCTCCAGGAGAAACTCACTACTCAGATGAAGATCTGAACTTCATGCTAGCATCTTTTTTATACCTGAGTGTATTGGAAAAGGAACACTGAATCTAACTGACCAAGAATAGCAGAAACAGTTATCTGCACACTGATGAAGATGTCAGTCACAACTATGTACATAAATCATTTGGCACCTGCAGAGTGACTGACTTCAGGTCTCCCTCCTCGTTACCACTGTCCTTGTGTATTTTAAATCAATGGATAAAGCTATGTTACAAATCAGCTAATACTGTACTCTGTAGTCTGGATCTGGCAAGCCTTAGTCCTCAACCTAGCTCTACAAGGAGATGGCGGAACCCTTAAGAGGTATGGCCTAGCAGTAAGTCTTGGGTCAGCCAGGGAGTGTCCTCCAAGTGCACACATTGGGCTGTTGGGACTCTAGTCGCTCCCCTTCTCTTTTACTTCCTCCACTATGTGATGAATCCATGATGTGCTATCTCAGCCACAGCAGACAAGCCTGGACCAAAATCTCCAAATTCCTGATCCAAACTAAACCCTTCTTCTTTAATTATTTGGTAACTACAATAGAAATCTAACAGTTGATTATTTGATAGAATTATAAAGCCTAAGACGTACTCTCTTCTATTTGTGGACATATTATGTGATATGTATTTACATATAATATAAATTTCTTAAGTATGCTGGATGATTTTCCCAATTTGTAAAAGAAATCTTTAAGTTGTGTGTGAAACTCATCCCTGCTGCTACATTCTGGACCAGTAAGTTCCATGGACCTGTTTCTCAGGCATTCTGAAGTGAGAGAACATCCCCATTAGCAGGTCACCAAAAGAGGCATGATGTAGACTGAGATAAAGTATCAAAGTGAAGTTTTGGAAGAGGAGAAATTAATGACTTAGGAGTATGAACAAACGGGCTTTCCTTTGAATGCACAAACCCATCCGAAAGCCCTCTTTGGCTCTCCCTCCACCCTGAAACGAGCTGGCCCGCCTGCCTATGGTTTACTTCATTCACTTTGCTTTTCTTCAGTGTAATTCCAGTCCACCCTAGTTATCAGGGCTGCGACTACATCGTGGACTTTGACATCACAAAGAGCCTCTCTTCAAATGTCTGTTGTATTGGTAGTAAACAGAGCAGGTGTACCTCCACATTACCACGAGTCTTTACTTGCTGGTGTCTTGCTCTGTGACACCACCCCAGAAGGGGAGTCACACATTAACGTCCAATCCTTTTGTGAATGTCACCTTGCCAGTGTGTGTCATTATTATAAGATGCTGAGCAACGGAGAATAATAGTACTAAACTTGGGCCAGGGAGAAAAATGAAGGGAGACATCAGGTTGAAAAAGAACTGTATACATACAACTGTGCAGCAAGCTAGCCTGGAGCATGTTTAGAGGCCAGAATTGAAAGAAGATAATGACACGGATAAAAAGACCCTAAGTGGAGCGTGAATCCAGACACAGGGCTTTCTTACAGACAGAAGATAGGCAAAGGTGCCATCCCATTACATTTAAGGGATGAGGGCAAACAGCTGAGAATTCTTTTCTGCAATAGAGTAGTTAGCAAAGTCTGCCGAATCTGTGAAAAGGACTTTGAGGGGTTTATTAAAGACTGCTGTAAGTTTTCAAACAGCTGTTATGGAGAGTGAGTAAGGCCTCCTAGGAGAGAGATGGAAAGCTGCCCTGCAAGCCTGAAGAGGAAGAAGTGTGGGGAACAAATACTGTCAAGATGGAGTTTGGTTGGGGGCAGTGCTACAGAGGTCAAGGAAGCAAAAAGAATGCTGGAGGAAGAGCAGTTGGTAAAATGACACCCTGTGCCCTGTGTTTCAGAAGGCAGAGAGCAAATAACAGAGGCTAATGGAGCTGAAAAACCCAGAATCTTATGAGATAAAAGTCATTTTAGGGGATGGTAAACACTACCTTGAAGAAGTCACATAAAAAAATAAAGACTCAGTTGTCAAAATCATCTGCGAGCCTAACCAGGAGTTCATTATACTAAGAAAAAGGAACAACTAAATGACAGGAGTCTTGAAGGAATTTAAAATAAGGCAGAACTAGCACTGGAGTGAGAATCAGGGCAAGAACGGCAATCCCATGTCCTAGTTCAGACATAAGAAACCTAAGGAGAGCAGTACGGTCAGAATGAGGAAGAGAGAGCATCATTAGTGATATTGAGGGCATGCTGATATTTGCCTTGGAAAGTCTGCAGAGGAAGTTTTGGTAAGGAATAGTAGGAGGTTGAGGGAGGTGTTAGAATCACAAAGAAATATGGAAAAGAGATGAAGAGAGGCCAGACCATGTGGCTTACATCTTGGGCAATGACCAAGGACAACAGGGATGTGGGTAACACTGGCCACAAGATGTCCAGGAGTAATCCCAGTAAATCTTCAGTGGAAAGAAGCAAAGCTTCAGGAAGAATTAGTTGGGGCCTTGCCTAGCTTCCAACAGACTACTGATCCAAGTGAACAGGCTGGAAAAGTAATTACTTGGTTTCTAGGTCTGCTACTGTATTCGAGAAACTTGTCCTTCATAAACTTTCTTAATCTCTGAAGTCCAGTTTGCACATAAGTAAAATCAAGACGACCATCTCAGAGGGTTGCCAGGAGGATTAAACAAAGCAATGCATGAGACATCTAGCTCAGAATACAACCACCATCACTAAGTTTTACCTTGAGCCTAGCATCAGCTCCATACTCCACAAAACAAAGACAAACCATTGTCATAAAAAGGGAAATGAAATCTGATCTTTCAGTCAAATGAGAAACAAGGGAAACCTTCCTTCCCCCCTAGACTAACACACAGGAAGGAGGGAAAGGAAGCCTGTAATAGCAAACACTTCCTGGTACACTCTGGCCTTGTGTAGCTCGGTGGGCTAAGTTTATTTCCCCGTGGCTCAGTCTCTGAAGAGTTAAGATGAAGCCAACAGGAAGAAGCCATCATGGGTGTGAATTCTGAACCTGTTCACCACACTCACCCAGCAAGGAAGACCCTGCACCTGAGCCTTGTTGCAGGAAGCTGTTGTATCTCTCATCTCTTCAATCAAAGTAAATCCTGGCATAAATGGTTGCCACTTGGATGAACTCCAAGTGTCCCACTTAATCAAGTTGTTATATGCCTACATTTACAAAAAACAAAAACAAAAACCCAACTTCTGAACTCCAAGTGTACTGTATTATATTCTACATAGAATGTCATAATTTTTAAAGTTGATGTTTAAAAAAATGTATCAAAACTCCTGTAAATGCAAATGCCCTATGACAAATTCCCAATGAAGCTGAAATGGTGCTGGCCCTCACTTGAGGGTTTGGAGAGAGATGAGATACTGTGGAGATGAGTAATTTGTTCTCTAGTCCACCCAGTCCTACTCAGATTGTCTCAGTCAGTAACGTAAATACCAGTATCAGTCTAGAACCAATGAAATCATATATAACAATGATATCTAACATTGAAGTCCATGAACTGTGTGTGGTGAAGGTAAGTTATATATTTACTTCAGTGTACATACATGTGCACACATAAAATTCAGGTGTATTAAATATAAAAATTGAAAAAAGAAGAAATAAATTTAAGAGTGATTTGTATTCCAATATCTTTTTACCCAATATCTTATAATAAAAGATACTATTTATTATTATAAAAAAAGACAAACTTGTAAATTTCTTTAAAATATTTAAAATACTAAGTACAAAATAAAAATGTTCTGCAGTGGCAATATTTCCTCATAGCTTCTCAAAATTGACTATAAATTAGAAATGTCAGAAATATGCCTTTTACAACTACTTAAAGCTTAGTCCATGGATTTAAAATTGTTAAAATTTGAGTATAGTTACTTTATGTGCATTCTGAAAGATTCCAAGGCATTGTATCATCTTGGGATGTTGAAGAGCAGTGGTTTTCAACCCATGAGCCTCAAATCCTTTGGTGTCAAATGACCCTTTCACAGGGTCACTGAAGACAATTAGAAAACAGATGTTTACATTATAATTATTAACTAGCAAAATTAGTTATAGAAGTAGTAATGAAAATAATTTTATGGTTGGGGTCACCACAACATGAAACTGTATTAAAGGGTCGCAGCATTAGGAAGATTGAGAACAACTGCTGGAGAGTTTCCAAATTCTTGAAATGACAAGATACATCAATGGTACCTTTGTGTAAGGGACATGAGTGATGGAGAAGAAATAGAAATACAATCCTAGTATTTGTTCAAGTGCTGGCATAACTAAATATGGGGGACTTCATTTCTACAGCAGAACTGGACCTCTGGAAGATGCCAAGCTTGGGATTACTCTGATGTTTCCAATCTTTTCTAGAGTGTTCCAAGATTGTTGTAAGTTTATCCTTTTAAACTAGAATAAGAGTTTCTATTTCAACGTAAAAAAAGAATGAGAAATATAAACAAAATAAAGCCTGATTCATTAGGCTTCAGACACCTAGAAAGGATTTAACATTTAGGAAAAATTCTCAACTAAGAAGACAACCAAATGGCATGGGAAGGAGGGATAAAAGCAACCTATGGCCTTCCTTTAGCCACCAGCATCTCTCTTCCCCCATCTAGGTTCTTCTTTAGGCTGTCTCACCTTCACAGCACAGAACACCACTCTGGAGAACCAGTTCCCAACTACACAGAGGAAATTTATTCAGTTCTGAGAAAATGTATTTAATGTTCCTAACCCATAGGTAGATGAAGAAAACTAATTCTGTGTTATTAAGTATGGTATTCAGGCCATGCTCACAGAGAAACACTTTTGATATTTACTGACTCCAATTCTTCCTGTTATGACTAGATGACCAGCCAACTGAAGAAGAGCCCACCCACCAGTGCAAGCTCCACAAGACTGGCAGAAAAAGAAACGCTGAGACACATCTGTGTCTATGGGTCAAAACTACGAGAAAGCAAAGCAGGGTGCACCACAGATGAGGTAAAGGAAGAGATAAGTGTGAGGACAAGGAGACACAGAAGTATAAGGAGACTGGAATGGTAGGGTGAATCGATAAAAACACACAGCACAAAGACACAGAAAAAAAAGACAACCGAACCCAAGAGTTCCAAAAGGAACGTTCATAAAACTGACCTGATGGGGTCAGTCTGTGTTATGTACAGTTAACCATGGCTATGCATTCCAGTAAGCCCTACATTTGGGAGGTAGAGGCAGGAAGAAGGAGGATAAGAAATTCAAGTCTAGCCTCTACTACATACTGAGTTTACAGCCAGCAGGGGAAATTCAATATGAGACCCTATAACAAACAAAATGTGACTCCAATAAGATTCTCATTTTTTTTATTTTAATGAAGTGTCTCTAGTTATTGTTTGTATGCATTCATTAAATCATCCTACCCTAACCAAGGCAGCCTGCATCTGTTTCTGTGCAATCTAGGAAGGAGCATATAGCTAGAGCATTCTAAGATCAAGCTTCCCAAAGCCAGCATTCAATAAAACACGTTAAGACTGCTCAGTCTCAGGGTTCTGTAAGCCATTTTCCCACAGTCTCTAACAGAAAGACAATGAGGATATGAAATAGCTGAATTTTACAGTATGCAAGGAGAAACTCAATAAAGTAGCTAAGGGCAGAAAAAGTGAACTGAGACAAAGTTGGAGCACAGCAACTAAAACTGACACTAGAGGAATCATGAAGTCAAAAGAGCAGTATGAGAACGGAAGTGAAAGGTCACATCTCTTCAAGTCCATAAAATACTATGGCAAGATTTCTGGGCCACAGACTGGAAATAGAAACCTTAAAATAGGAAAGGCCGCATATTAAAACAAAGAAAAAAAGTAGCAACACTTGAAAGACTGACCTCTGAGGACTGGTGTGCTTAAGAGGCGCCAAGCTGGTTTGACATAAAGTTGGTTTAGAGGCTTACACCCCGCAAAGTGCCTCCAACACCACACATCAGTGTGAGGCCGGAGACACCACACTGTGAGGAATGAGCCACAGGCCACTCCATAAGGGAAATAACTCTTTATTATCTTCTTCAAGATCCACATTTTGTATAAAGCTTTCTAACAGTACAAAAATAAATATTTTGAAAAGCACAAATTTTATCATAATCCAGTTTCTGAAGATATCTACTGTGGAAATTTAACATGTATCTCCCAAAAGCCTTTACCTGCATACATATACATTTATACCTCACAGAAATACTCTGCAATTTGTTCTTCTGTCTCTTAACATACCATTCCCTGCATTATTATAAATATATGACTTATATAATTCTATGTAATTAAGCATTCAAAAGCTATATAACGCTCCACAGCATGGATGTAACAATTCACGTGGGCATTCTCCTCTGGACATTTAAGTTTCTGGCATGTTCTCACTAATACAAACCTTTTGTGAGCATACATCTTAAGGCATTTGTTTAACCATTTCTGTCAGAGAATTCCTGTGTTACTATCAGAATGACATCCGTATTTGGGGAGAGCAAGATAGTACTGCTATCTTGTACAGAGTGTAGAGTAACAGAAAGTAGTGGTCAGAGCAACCCACAGTTACATAACTAAGACTCCAAATCTCATATGCAGGCCATGGAGCAGAATAAGGATCCAGCCAGGAAATGGAAGGTAAGGACGAGCCAGCTAAGCCCTAGCTCCTGACTCTCCTCGTGAAGAGATCCACACAGTCACCTGTGGAGCCAGGCAGCTGTGAACTGCCAGTTCGTCTGCCCTCAAGCCAGTCAGAGGTCCCCATCTGCATCCAAGCCTGGACAGCCTGACTGATAACAGATCATCTGAAGAGGCCAGAATGAAATTCATGGAACAAAAAGCAAAGAAACCGAGGCATGCGATTAATTCAGAAAGAGAAGGGGCAGGGCGTGAAAGATGAAAAAACAAACAAACAAACAAACAACAACAACAACAACGCCCAGATGGGCTTACCTTCTGCGTAATGTAGTGAGATGGCGCTGGATTTCATGGTGATCCCTCGGACCTGCTCATCTTCTCTGCTGTCCATGTATCTTAACTAGAAAAAGGCAACATATGTATCCTTATTTTCCAGTGACTACAACATTTAATGTGACATTAAAATGGGCTTAGTTTCATTTCAAACATATAAGCTGCTATATACAGCCCTCTGTGGGTTTTAAGTGGTAAGGTCCTAGTGAAGTGAGGTCAGTCAAGAGAACGCACAAACAGAAAGGCATTGACACAAATGCATCCGCACTCTGCTTCCCCAGTGTGCTGCTCATCTACATCTCAGCCAGGAAGGATTACATAATTCAAGAAAATCCACAAAGAGATCTGGAGTTCTTTCTGTGCATCACACTGTGGCCTTCCTTTCCTATCCAGAGGTACTTGATGATGCTCAAAAGTAGCAGAAGATCGTCAGAGGCACAAGGAGCCTTTTAAATGTGTATAGAAAATATTTACAACATCACAACTTAGCTGATAGCTTTCCCAATCAAAATACTTGAGAATAACATGCTAATATGGGATTGCCACACTTTCCCATCCTTAGTTTTCAGAAATACTTCCATTCCCACAGCTCTAGCAAAATATCATTTTGAAATGCAAGCTTTAAGCCTTATTTAAATAGAAGTTTTAAATCACATTTTTATTGCTCAATATTAAGTACCCAACTCAACCGCTTTCATTATTATAAGATTCTCCTTCACAAACATAACACATTTATTTATCCAGTCTACCAGTGAGACATGTAGATTCACTGCTTTTTAGTAATGTAACTGAGCTGATAAGAAACCTGGATTGGAACTGGAGATATGGCTCAGCAGTTAAAAGCATTATCTGGTTCAATTCCCAGTACCCCCATGGTGGCTCACAACCATTCATTAACTCCTGTTTCGGGGGATCTGGGTTGTCTTCTGTCCACTACCAGCACTGCATGTACACGGTATAAGGACATGCATAAAGGCAGAAACATCCATAAACATAAGGTTAAAATAAATAAATGTAAAAAGGAAGAATCTGGGATCATATCTCTTACATACTACCCAAAAGTGTAATTTCTGAATCATTATATTTACCTATCTTCAATGCTACCAGATATTTCCAATTTTTTTTTTTTTCACCAAAGCAGTTGGACTAATCTACACCTAACAGCGGAATGCTATTTTGGTTTCTTCATGACCTCAAAAATTTCTATATCATTTTATCTTTTAAATATACACTTTCCCAACTTCTAATGGGACTATGTTTACAGACCGCGGTCCTGGCTTAGCTACTGCGCATTCCTCTTCGTCTAGCATCCCATGTAAAGTCCATCTCTTGACTGGTTCCATTACAGGATTGTTTTGGGTAGATGTGATAGTCTCTGATTATTAGTTGTCAGTTAAATGTCTGTTACATTTTCCCTGATCCCAAAGCATTTTTGCTGTTTTTTTTTTCACTTTGTAGCATACTTGATAAAAATGTTATTCATTTTAATGTAGCTGAATTAACCAACCTTTATATAGTACTTTTTGTCTTCTCAGTATATCTACCCTTATGGTCACTGAAGTAACATCCCTTACTATTTTCTAAAAGCTTAAGTTACTCTTTTAGTGCATTTTAGTACATGCAGGTGGCTTTGTTTGATATTAAGTACAGGTCGGTCCAGTATTATTTTCACATAGTTAAATAATTTCCCAAAGATCTTTTATTGAAGTTATCTTTTCTCCACAGATCTGAAATGTCAGATCTATACTCAGTGAAGCTCTCAAAGAAGTATCTGTTTCCAGGTCATCAGCCAATGCGATACCCAGCCAATTCCAAACCACCAAGTTACAATTACCTTACAGCTTAGGCTTCATGTGGGTTTTCTAGTAAGGGAAGTGGGGACTGCATAGGACACAGACTCACTTGCCGGCTTTTTGATCACTTCCCCCTGGCGGGACTACCTTACCAGGCCACAGGGAAAGAGGACATGCTAAGTCCTCATGCAACTTGATGAGCTGGGGTGGATGGGAAAGGGTGCTTCCCTTTTCTGAGAAAGAGGCAAGGGGGAAGGAGAATGGAAGGAAGGTCGGGAGGGATGAGGTTACCACTAGGCTATAAAGTGAATAAAAAATAAATTAATAATAAAAAAGGAAAAATGAAAAAGAAAGTACCACATCCCACTCTGTGATTTTAAAATGGCATATCCAGTTCATTTTTTAAATTATCAGAACTTTTCTATTTGCTAAATATACTGATCAATATCAAACAACCATCAAGTTTTTAAATACTGAGTCTGCCAAAACATGAATGAACATGTTATTTAAGTATTCTCTAATACACTTTTAGCCTAATTATATGGTAGATTTTAAAATTTTTTGTCTACTTATTGCTGGTGTGTACTTCTTTTCAGTGACTTCTATATCCTGAAACAGGCTAAATTCTTTATTTATATTCTCGCAGTTTATTTACTACTTTTGACTTTTTAGATGCCCTGGAACTGGAGTTACAGATAATTATGAACCACCATGTGGGTGCTGGAACTGGAACCCAGGCCATTTATAACAGCAACAAACACTCTTAGCTGAGTCATCTCTCCAGCTCCTTATTTTTCACTTTTTTTTTAACAAAATCATAGCATTTATTAGCCAATAATTATTTCCTTTCCAAAATTCACATTTTGCCTTATTCTTACAGCTATAATCTCCAAAACAATGTAAGTTAGAAATTAAAATACAAACAGCAGAAGGATATACTAACCAATACTTAAAGTCAATCTTTATTTTAATTTTGTAAAACAAAATTAAATTATCTTCTAAATCCACTTTGTGAGAGGGATTTATCATAACAGATACTGAATTTTATTAAATAGCCTTCTTATCTATAGAAATATTTTTCCTTTAATCCATCAATAGTCATATTAACATTATTCTTAAATTCCTTGAAACATATTCCATTGAGTTATAACGAAGTACTGTTTTAAACAACACTAATTTACAACAAAAACTTTCTAATAATGACAATCTTTAAAGATTTATTTATATTTATGTATGAGTGTTTTGCCTACATGCACATGTACCACATATGTACAGTGCCTACAGACCAGAAGAGGGTGTGGAAACCTCTGGAATTGAAGTTACAGAAGGCTGTGAGACACCATGGGCTTTTTTTGCAAGAGCTTCAAGTGCTCTTAACCACTGAGCCATCTCTCTAGGCCCATAACAATAATATCCCTTGGAAGGTTGGCGTGACATTTTCTTGTCCTGGGTCACCTTCAAAAGACTTCTGCATTATCATCTACTCCTAGTACTTGGCAAGCATGACCTGTGACCTGGCAAGTATTCTCTGAGATTGGTGAGATGCCCTGTTGTTGGATTTCCTCTACAGTTTTTACTGTTTTAGGTAAAACTAAATTTCTTCTCTTACTACCATACAGACATTTAAACTAGACAGGCATGTTTAATTAAATATTTAGGATATCTGGGCTGTTCAGTGAAAGATTTTTCTCCCAACCAATTCAATTTCTTAAATGATCACAGTACTAAGTTTACTGACATGAAACTGTTCATTATACCCTTTACTTAAATCTCTAGCATTTTTCTTTCCTAGCATCACTTCTTTCTCACTCTTGTTCAATCTTGCTGATATTGTCAGCTCTACTAATCTTTAAGTCATTTATTTAAAAAAGACTCTCTTGCCGGGTGTGGTGGCACACGCCTGTGATCCCAGTGCTTGGGAGGTGGAGGCAGGAGGATTTCTGTGAGTTAGAGGCCAGCCTGGTCCACAAAGTGAGGCTTGAAAAGAAAAAGAAAAAAGACTCTGTCTTGAAAAGAAAAAAAGCCTTTCTTTATATATATTATACTTCATATATTGCCTAAGTACAGTGAGACACAAAAGCAGCATTAAGCAGGTCAAAGTAGCTAATGTCTCAACAGTGAGAATTAAAAATAAAAAAGCAAAATAAGGTTTTTAGTTACAGTGATCACAAACTGTTTACACTGTTATTAATTAGTAAACTTTATAACAATTTATGTCCTCAGAAAATTTAATAAGTATAGCAGTTCTCACAATCACTTCTCTTATTATTTACATCTTCATTACTGTGTGGTATGTTACATTCTTATGACTGATGAACCAACACTGACAGGTTATTAAAGTCCAGTTTATTTTGGGTGTATATTTTAAGTGGGGCCATCATTTTTATATTTGTTAGTTGTCATCTTTTTTACTTCACTAGTGCTTTCTATAAAGCATCTGCTTTCTACCTCACTTAATTATACTTTCTTTTCATCCCTCTTACTTTGGTTACTGTCATTCTACCGTCTCAAGATGGGAGAACCTGAGTGCTTCATTGTTAAATACAACCTCCAGTTCCCACATAGATATCTTCTAAGTCTTCTGCATCTACTTTGTTGATTCAATTTTTTTCTGTTTTCCCATCTCATTATTCCTGATCAATCCTGATGATTACAAACTAGGTACCAGGACCCTTACAGATAGAAATACCTCATTATTTTGTTAATCTGTAGAAAATTATTCTAATATATTTGAACTTACAGCTAGAAAACTGTGTGTGTGTGTGTGTGTGTGTGTGCGTGTGTGTGTGTACATGCACACAAACCTTGCACAGAGGTCAGAGGAGGATTTGTAGCGGTAGAGGAATTGTTCTCCCCTACTGCCACATAAATCTGAAGAACCCAATGCATCAAGCCCCGCAACAAGCACTTTTCCCAACTGTGGCATCTCACCAGCCCCTCAATCAGTATCTTCAACAAGATCCTCAAGCCTTCCTTTGGTTCTTGGGTTACTTAGGCTAACTGTCAAGGTCTTATGTAATTTGACACATTTTGTTGATCTCTAAGCAAAAGCTCCATTCAAACAAGTACAACACACAGAAACTGGTGTTTATCCTTGCTATTTTTTCATCACTTAATAGCTTTTCTGCCTTACTCTCAAACCAGCCAATTCATTCACCCATGAAATCTCTAGAACATGTAACAGCTGACTTGTCACAAGTCACTTCTGCACATACATAATAGAGGATTAATACAATGCAACAAAAGCAATATGGAAGTAAACTTTTCTCAACATCTATTTTATCTTAACTTAATGGATTGTCAGTTCTTTCTACATGTTTATATTACTAAAGAACAAAGCAACTGGATCACAACACTAGAGATAGTTAATTTTTATTAAAATGCAACAAGCATTTTCCAAATCTAACAACATACCTTCCCTGCCAGGCGGCTGGAGATGATTCCATTACTAGATATAAGACAATCAGCAAGGGTTGTTTTTCCTGTTAAAACAACATTAATTACAATACATTAGTTTAAATGGGCTAGCATTCTATAGTGCTTTATCATCTTCTGTAGATCCCACCAATTCCACTTGAAATGTTGTCAAGATTAATTTGAAGCACAGGAATTTTAAGTACAGTCGGACTTTAAAGACTTAACTGATGAGGTGAACTACTATGGGAATCAAAATACAAACTAACTCTTAGAACACTTATTACTAGTTATTACCATCTAGCTTTAAGAGATCATTCCAGTTTATTATCATTTACCAACCATCCCACAAAACTGGTCATACTTAGAAACTTAGGCTCTGAAAGCTTAGAATGACAAAAGTACGGCCATCATGTTTAGCTCAGAAGGGTATACTGGGTAAATCATCACCAGGAAATGACCACACATCGTCTTCTGTCACATTTATCTATGTGTGAACCTGGCTGACATTTGCCAGTTAACGGTAAGAAAATGCGTCTTCCTGTTGTTAGAGGGCTACACTGGAGCAGCCAATGCTACCCAGTTAAAAACTAAATATGGAATCTATTTTATAATAAAAGAAAATCTTTGCATTATCAAATATACATTTACAGTTACCTTCTTTACACTACTGTCAAAGCTAACACAATTTCAAGCGCCTTAAACTGAGACCTATGTTTAAAGAAAGACGTGTGCATATTCAATTTTCACAGCTGGGTAGGCCTAACAAATAATGGATTTTTCCTAAAATCCAGCTTTTTGTAGTTTGTAAATATATAATCTGTGCAATCTGTGGAAGAGTATCAAAGACCAATCAACAGGACCTCTGTAGATCTTAAATAACATCTTTTAGTATATAATCCTAGAATATCACTTTCCTGCTGCGCAACAGAGAATTCATTTTAAGTCTAGTAAACATAGACCCATCAGAATGACCCACAAATATGGACTTTGCATTATTAAGGCCGAATCCCTTGAACAACAAAGTTTGATATATACACGCTGTTTAATTCTCATAGCAAAACCAAAACAAAACAGAAACAAAAAGAAAAAGAAACAAAGTAAAACCTTTGGCTGGACCTCACACTCCCCAAACATGTACACATATGCATAAAACCCATGGGTAAGGTAGTCACTGAAATTTCATTTGTATATAAAACTCAGTCCCTGTTGGTTCTTCCTACAAAGTGATCCATTCTGTCTCTGTACTACCTTCTCTTCAGAGCTCATAGTAATGACAAGAGTCACCAAGCCTCTTTTCTGCCTCTTAACCCGCTCAAGCACCTTTACCAGTCTAATCTAATCTACAGTCTGAGTACTTTGTCCTTGCTTTATTTTTTTCCCTAAGAGCTCCCTAGACTCTAATAAAAATGTTAATGACCATTAACACAGGCTGTACACTAAAGCTCAAACAGGTAAAGTACTTTAAAAAGAACACAGAGCTTACGATGTCTACCTGCAGAGGTAGAGAACTTAACCCTTCCTAGAGCTTCTCAGGCCGAGCTGTGAGATGGGACCCTTCCTGCCTCTTTCTCACTTTTAATACGCTACGCATCTTCAGGTTCAAACGAGACTCTAAACACTGAGCTAGTGCAACTCCAAGAGTTTCAGATGGAGAGTAGCTTCAGAATGAAGCCATGGGATAGTGTCAGAACAACGGTTATCCGAACCCCACAAACAAGCATCCGTAGTTCAGTCCCACATGTCCCCTTCTGCCCTTTTACCTGCCACTACTGGCAATGCTCATCCCCACCTATCACCTACAGCTCCTCCTCAAGGGCATGTCTGACTTATTTTTAATTTTTAAAAAAATTTTTTTAACCCACGCCGGCTACCCAATCTTCCAGTTCTCAAAAACCTTATCTAATCCCTGTTTCCCCCGATCCCGCCCCCTGTTGGTGTATATCATTGTGTTGCCCTGATTCCTAAAACCTCCACAGCTGGACAGATGGCCTCCTCATAAATGCCTAGCTTCAAATACAACTAACAAAACACTGCACACTTAGCAGACGCTTACTCAGGATGTGATATACTCAATAGGACCCATGGAAGAAATACTCTACCAAGACCACAGCCATTTCACCATTTCAAAAACGTTCCCATATTTTAACAAAAATTCAAATTTGAAAGCATTGTGTGGCAAACTACTTAGAACACTAAGAACAAGTTAACCCACTTATTTCAACCATCTTACAGCGTGCTTCTCTAATATGACACACACAACTTCCTAGCAAGTGTCACTTTCATTATTCCGATGAAACACATAGACATGCCTCCTCTGTTAATAAAAAGTCATTTTAGAGGAGTCTTACCATGGTCAACGTGAGCCAAAACACAGATATTCCTGATGTTGGCAGTGTTCTTCTGAAGTTGAATCATCTTATCAATGCCATTGAGCACCATGGTTACTTATTTCAATCTGTGACTAAAAATTAAATGCACATTACAAACGGAAGAAAACCCAGTGGTGGGAGGAAGCACAACACCATGGAAAAACAAATGGACAAGCTGAGAGGTGGATGCTGAGGCTTACAGACCACCTGAGATTCCTCAAAGGAGAACCCAGTGACGTTTAGCCATCTATTTCCTTCTGCCTGACTGGATATGGCAGTGCGGACCCGGGTTCCACTGCAAAGTCCACACACCCCTGCATTACTGGAGTGCCCTGGGAGTTGACCACATCCGCGCCGCGATGAATCATGCAGCCCGGAGGCAGCCGGGTGCAGAGACGCCCTGCTGAGTGACACCACGCACTCAGGTACTCTGGCCCAAGCCGACGACAGGGAAGGTGGCCATCCCTCACCCCCATCCCGACTTGAGTCCCTCCGAAAGTCTGTCAAGCTTACTGGCTTTTCCCCCAGACGTAAGAACCTCGGCCCTGTGACTGCACTGAGCATCCTTAAAAGTTTTGGATGACGTGCTTATGAACACAACAGGTGCGTGACACAATCTTCCATCCCTCTCTCCAAAAAAAAATTAAAAAGTAGCAAAGCGAGATGCACGCCCTTCCACCGTTCCGGCTCTGGGAGTCGTTGCCGCTGGGGGTCCTGGGTCCTAACGAGGTGCAGCCGCTCCAGGCCCTGCTCGCCCAGCCCTACCGACACAACCCCTCGGGTCCCTAGCATCGTCTAACTGCTGGCATCCTTGGCAGGACCCCCAACTCACCGGCTCCACGCCGCTCGCACTTCACTCACACTTCTAGGGCTCCCGGAAGAGCTCAGGCCGGAAATCTCAGGCACCGGGGGGCGGAGCCTGCGGGCCTGCGACCTCTGACCCGTGCGCACCTAGAACGCCGCCGGAAGTGGCGTCGATCCCGTCGCCGTGGAATCCCGCGGTCGTCTTGACGACGGCGGACGCCGTGGCTGCTCCCAAGTGCCAGCTGAAGCCCTTGCGGAGAAGGACGCCGGAGCGCAGAGCATGAGGCACTGGTGTCTGTGTCAGATTTGCACCTGCGGGTAAGGAAAGGCCGGCCGGTGTGGCGTGTGGCGTCGGCGGGGCACACCCGCAGCCCCGGGACTCTCCAGCCTGGAGTGGCACGGGCCTGGCGACGACCCCCCTCCCCGCTTACCCTCTGCCAAGTGCGCCCCTTTTCTCTACTTACTGGCTCCTGGGGCAAAACTTTTCTTCTTTGCAGTCCCCGAGGCTTCCTACCCAGAGATTTCAACTAAAATACAGTCCAGGCCAGGTAAGTAGTACGCGCAGATACGGCTGGTAAGTGATGGGTTCTGTCCGGCGAGAGTTCATGCGCCTACCCACCAATTAATTTAAAAGAACAGTATCCAAGGTCTTTCGTTTGCCACCCAGGGCTTTCCAACCTCTAAAACGTATTCTTATTCCTGTCCAGGCAGTGTTCTCTTGGGCTCTGTCTGACAGGAAAAAAAAAAATGGCCTAAATCTCGAATTTGTTCGTAAGTTCTGCCTAACAACCTTCTGCTGCCAGTAAACACATTTTCTTTCCTCAGCCTTACTGTTGACCCGGGGATTAGATCACCTTTGCTAAGTAAATATGAGTAATGCCAAGCCCTTTGTATTTCTAATCCCCTTCTAAGGGCAACCACCTACAATACGTGTGGATTGAAAGCAGTTTCTCTGCCTCTTTCATACTAAACATTGTTTGTATGTAGGTATGGATGGAAAAATAACTTTTAAGGCATAAATCGGCAAAATCTGCTGTGTAAGAAAAAAATTGTATTTTAATCTGAATTTACAAAGTAAGTTATTTTCACATTCAGCAATCAGGAAATTCATTATGTTGGGGGCTCTCCAGTCTTCAAATTATATCACTATCCAAAGAGGGGGGCGCTGCCACTATAACAGGAAGCCCCTTTAAGCTTTGAAGCATGACTAAAAAGTTCTGAAATGTCTCTTGCAGAAGCTTAGTTCCTTGTAGAGCAGTGCCTTTGCTGCTTCCTTTTTTTTTTTTTTATAATTGCCCTGCAAGAATCTTTGACAAAACAGGGAGTTACTATAACATACAGAGTTACATTCAGCCAATGGTTTTTAAATGTGACTACCTCCATGGGACACTGTCTCAAATGAGGCAAAGGTTCTTCACTGTCACTCCACCCCACCTCACCACACCCCTATCTTTTGCTTCCTGGAAAAGAAGAGAGATCTTTCCCTATTCTTTTTGTTGAAGACTATCTGTTTGAAACATTTGCATCACTGTGGTAGTGAAACCAGACAGAAAGAAAGGAGGAAGGGTCTACTTGGGCATAGTTTCAGAGGGTACAGTCCATGGTGGTCAGGCATGGTGGTGTTCTTGCTCCTGGAACATGAAGCAAGGCTTTGTACATGCTGGCCGACCAGGAAGTAGACAGCCTTTGGAATCAGGGGCTAGGCTATAATATTTCAAGGGCTGCTGTTAGCCATTTACTTCTAACAGGTAGGTGCCAGCTTCCAAAAGTCTTCCAGTATAGTTCCATCAGCTGGAAAGCAAAGGCTCAAAACATGTGAACATTTCAGATTCAAACCATAATACCATCTTTTCTCTCTTATGAAACTAAAATTCAATTATTTTGATCTCTCATTAGAGACACCTGATTTTATCATTTCTATGAGCTGCTTTTTAAAAAAGACAGAAAAGTTTGACAAGTGTAAGCAGCTGTAACTGCTAGCAAAACTACAAAGTAGGAGGAAGAAAATTTAAAGATTGTAAATGCTAGACTTGTAATTTGTCTGCACTTTTATGTCTTATATTTGCCCACAATCTTCGGTATGTTACACTGTGAAATCATTGCTTTCATGGACAATAGAAACAATGAGAAATTCCAAAGTTATGAGTTGTGTTTTTTAAGCAGTGCAACTCTATCAGTATATATATCTATAATGACCTGTGTGCTCTGCTCCTGGATTTTCAGAGTATCTTGGACCCTGCATAGGACAAAATCTCTTCAGCACTTTCCAACAGCCTCATTTTCAGTCACTTGGCTCTTCTGACTTTAAAGTTTCTTGGACACGTGGAAGAATAAAGGAGATGTCTAATCATGATGCTGCCCAGCATCTACCAGCTCCAGTCTCTCCTGGCTTCTACTATATTCCATGCCCCCCACCACCACCAAAAATGCTGTACTCTGTCTCTTTCCTCTTGTAGCTATGTTCTGACTCAAGGTCACATAAAGTATCTGTTGTAGGTGAAACCTAAGTAGAAAACTTGTCTTCCAGAGAACTAGGAAATTCATGTGCTAGCTTTTCTACTTCAGTAACAAGTCACTAAACTATTATGAGCAAAACCAGTTTCTGCTATGTAAGGCTACATTGTAATTTATTTTTATAAACACCAATGCAGAGGGGAAAGCCTTGCTAAAGTTCAGAAGTTGTGAATTCACTGGGATCCTGTTAACATGTAATAACCACATGAGATATTTTTAAGGAAAAATAATATTTCCGTTTATTTGTTTGTATAGACGGCATCGCTGTCCACGTGGAACCACAAGGATTTATGAACATTCTGGCATATCTTGCCCCACGACAGAGTATTTGGAAAAATATCCAAAATATGGTGATGTTCTTCCACCTCAGAGTCTTAAACCAAAGCAAGAATTTCAAGCATACCGTGGTAGAATGGAAGGAGTAACCACATTTAAGTAAATATTGAGAAACTGTTTCCTTATTTTTTGCCCAACTCTTCTGGTCTTAATAAAGTTCTCTTACTATTTAAATTTAACTTGCTATTTGATTTAAATTTGAACTAATATGAGAAACAAGAAATTAAGAACTTAAGAAAAGCAGAAAGATAAAAATTAAGTTACTTTAACAAAGAGAAGAAAAGGGAAAACAAAAAGTTCTGACTTTTTAATTGCTTAGAGTACCTCACATTTATGTATGCACTCTTACTACCATCTAGAGGAATGCTTCTGCTTCCTGAGGTGAGCGCACGCGCATGTGTGTTCTTGTTTTGCATCTCTGATTGGTATCCAATACTTTAGCCTGACAAGGCAGTCTTTCAAGTATGCAGATTTACTCCTATCATGACCGTGATTGAAATACTTTAAAATGTTTCTATTGTTTAACATAGACCCAGTTCTTTCCATAATTACTGCATGGATTATCAAACCCTGCTTGCTGCTTTAGTTTATCTTCCCTATTTGGAACTCTCTGTCCCTGTTTTCCTAGCTCATCCTCATCCAATCTAAATATCAACTCAATTTTCTTTTGTAAATGTCATCTCTGTCCCCCCTTTTTTTTTTTTAGCTTTTGAGGCCAAGTAAACTTCCTGCTTATAACTTCTCAAACTACCTTTCTAGTTGTTACTAAATTTATTTCAGTGTTCTATACCAACAGTAAGTACATCTATTGTTTTCTCACTATTCCGTTTTCAGAAGCAATACCTATTACTTGGAGTAGGTACCCAACATTCCTAAAAGCAGGGCTTTTCTTGTCTGATTTGCGCATGCTGATCATATTGACTAGAAAGTAAATGGGTAATTTATCTGTAGTACAAAGAATAAGTGTCCTCCTATACTGCATGTTTCTGTAATGCAAGAAGAGACTGTGTATGTGTGTTGTGTGTATGTACTTGTATAAGACTTTTGATCTTAACAGCATAATTGTAGCTCAGTTAGGTGATGTTGAGGTTGACTGTGTATATTTAAAATAACTCTACTATGTACATGATATTATTATACAACTTTATGAGGAAACTAGGGCACAGACAAGTTATCCAAGGTTATCTAATCATTGAAGGGCAGAGCCAACATCTGGATTCAGGCAGTCTGGGTAGCCTTGAGTCTCTGGTTTTCTTTATTCCACGGGACTGTCTCAGCCCCTTCAGTGACACCTCTGTCACAATAATGTTATATAATGCACAGGATGTCTAGATTATCATTTCATTCCCATCCACAGTCAGAGATTCTGAGAAATCCAAAATCTTAGTAAGGCTCACATGTGTCTCAACCGCAAACGGTGATCAATTTGACGATGAACAGGAAGATATTAAGCCTTCCATCAGAGGAAACTCTGCCCAAGTGCAGTCTGTGTAGGTGAATGTGGCTTTTGACAAAGTGGCTACAATGCTAATGTTGGCAAATTTATCAGCTCGTCAAATCTTTTTCTTGAGATTTCCTTCTATGTTATATAGTTTTTAAAAATCCACTTGAGAATTTTACTCACTTAAGATCAACTTGAGGAGCTGTTTCCATTTTTTAAAATAGGATTTTTTGCATCTTTTCTTGTCATTGGATAAAAGAATAAAAGAATTTAATTACTTCTTTCAAATCAACTATTGCCATTTTAAATATATCCTCAGATTGTTCAAGTAAGACCAAATTGAAGATTTCAGTACTGAAATAATTAAAAGAGATGAACCAGTGAGACGGTGTTTCACACACACATATATATATTTCAGGTCAGATTATCGCCCTTATGAAGTAGTCAAACAACCTCGCCACATACCAGAAGAATATAAACCCAAACAGGGGGATATTGATCTTGGTACTACCTACAAGCGAGATTTTAATCCTTACAAAGTACAGCCTGTGGTAAAAGTGCGGCCTGTGGAAAGACAACAAGTTAAAAGAGGAAAGTTGGACACTGTCCCAACTTATAAAGGTAACTTGTCATTGTAAAAAGGTGCTCCACACCTAAAAGTTCCAGCTTTGACCTTTACGATCAATTGTAATCTTCTTGTACTCTCATACTTAGCCACAGTGGTTAGAAAAGAGCACTTTTCTCCTTGAGCAAAATAAGACTGTTAGCAAAACCCGGGTACATACAAACAAAACTGCCTCCTGGGGAATTAGGAGTGCTAGACTCTTCTCCAAGTGTGGCCACTAAGTTCTCCATATCTCAAAGCATGTTAAAGAGCAAAGGATGCCACTGAGCAAGGGTATATGTTATACTTGCCGCTCTTTCACATTTAGTACTGTCCTTTTCATCCTTTCCTTTCCTGTACTGTTGAAACTCTGTTAGAGTTGTTGAAGACATAAAGTAGCAACCATCCTCTTGATTGAAAGTCCAGACCAACCGGCGAAACTAACAAATTGTAGGCTGACAACCAGAATATTACTTTTCTACTCTAAAGCAATGGTTCTTGGCCTTCCTAATGCTGCAGCCCTCTAATAAATACAGGTCCTCATGTCATGGTGATCACCAACCAAAAAACTATTTTGTTGCTACTTCATAATACAATTTTGCTACTGTTGTGAATCATAGTGTAAATATTTTGGGAAAAAGAAGTTTTTTTAAAGGGGTCACAACCCACAGGTTGAGAACTGCTGCTCTAAAGGCTAGATTGAAGGATAACTCTCTGATCTATAAACAGATGATTCCTGATACTGGACTTGAGAATAAAATAAGCATGTGCATCCCCATAGAGGCAGGGCCAGGCGGTGACAGATAGGGCCTGCTCCTCTAAGCCTTGCTTGCAGCAAGAAAAAGGTTAGAGAACACTTTCTCATTGTTAGCAGTTCACTTACAAGTTGTGAGCATTGGCAACTGAATGACCTTTTTTTTTTCCTTATTTCCCAAAAGACTACATGATTTTAAATTTTTTAAAAGTTTTCTTGAAAGTCTTTATTTAAAAATAGACCATCTTGATATGAGCTATTCTGTTTCTTTCATTAGTAACACAGTTGCACATACAGGCTTATAACATTTCCATTGGTTATATGAAATAGTTGAATGGGTATGTTCCAATACAGAATCTTTTTCAAGAGTGATGGCATAAATAGTTAAATAAGTAATAGCTAATGGCTACTTTTAAAACTTTTACCATAAAATGGGTAAGTAAGTGCAAGGTACAATATACCATGATAGAATGGGGAAGTTAGGAATAATGTTCTTTCTGATTTTTGAAAAACTGAGTACATACACTGCTATAGAAATGACAAGTTATAAAGACTATGAACGGTAAGTAAGTATAATCAAATACAGCACAAGCAAATTATTAAGATATTGATATGCATAAAAGATAATCTTGACTTAAAAGATAATCAGTAAAAATTACTTTACTTTGTCATTTATACAACCATAGTAATTTTCTTCTGGGTAATATATATTAAAAACAGTAGTTTTGATATCCCTCAATGGTGTGTGCATATATGTAACAGAGAGACACTATAGTGTTCCAGGATTTCAGACATGAAACAACTACCTCAACTGTACTTAATTATGTGTGATTGTAATTCTGTGTGTATAGTTCTCAAGAGAGCAGGTATTTCTACAGTCTGAGAGTGGAGGACAGGGAAGGCAGAAGTAGAATATTGTAAAGGGGAACACACCCTTCAGTACAAGTAGATTCACATTCTGAACATGAGCTTTCATGGAGCATAAATGTATCTGTCCTTAGAAATCCATTTATATTAAAATGTAGAAGCTCAAAGTAGATCACTGTGACTTGATAGAGGTCTAACTCTGCTCTGTGCTTGCTATACAGAAATCTAGATTGGAGAGTCATTGCTGACATTCGAAAGTTTTATAGTCAGTAACTAAAGATGTAAAAAAAATCTGCACTGAAAACTGTATAACATGGATAAAAGAAAGCTTTCTTGGACCCATGGATTGAGAGCAATAGTATCACTAAAATGTCTGTGATACTCAAACAAAGCAGTCTACAGGTTGAATCCATTCCTACCAAAATTCCAGTGGCATTTTCTCAGAAATAGCAAAAATAATTCTAAAATTCATAGACACCTCAGAAGACTAATAGCCAAAGTAGTTTGGAGAACAAAGTCTGAGGTATAGTATTTCCTGTTTTCCAATTATATTGCAAGGCTACCATAATTAGTATGCTAAAAACAAGAGAATGGATACACAGACCCGTGAAAACAGAATCAAGGGCTCAAAAGTATGTATAAGGATATACAGCCAACTAATCCTCAACAGGGGAGCTGTGGATGCGCAAATGAAAAAATATTACGGTGTCTTCAATAGTGTAAAGAAGACTGAGTAACCCCAACACAAAAATAATAAAATTGACTCTTTGTATAACACAAAAAGTTAAAGTAGATGACGACTTACTATAAGACTTGAAAGTATAAAATTCTAAGAAGAAACACTGACTTTGGGATTTGATTTAGAGAGGATACCAAAAGCACAGACAACAAAAGCACCTAAGGGGAGGTTATATAAAAACTAGACAGCAAGAAGAAAATATTTGCAAACTGTATATCAGATAAGGAGTTAATATCCAAAATATATAAGAAAGTTAAACAATTTAGTACATAAACCAACCTTTTTCCAAAGACACAAATGACCAACAAGTTCATGAAAAGATACTCAGATTCACTGAGATAAGGAAATACAAATGAAAAACAAGGTAAGATACACTTCACATCTATTCTATTGAATGTTATCAAAAAATAAAAGAGAACCCTTGTTGGTAAGAAAAGAACTTTATACTTACTCCTCTGCATAGAAATGAAAATTGGTATAGTTGCTACTGGAACCATCTAGAAATTCCTCAAAGAATTAAAAATAGAACTCTGATATGATCCAGCAATATCTAATCAAGATTTATAACTTAAGGAAATGAAATAATTATACCTCAAGGAGATTCTATGCATTCTTAGGTTGACTCTGGCGTTGCTCACAACCATGACGTGTTATAATGGATGACTAGGTTAAGAAAGTCAAGTTAGAGGAGCAATTCAAAAATTTGTACTTAGTAGTTGGTTGTGGCATATCTATATTTCATATGAATATTAAATAAAATAATGTTAATGTAGTCAAGCATGATGACACACACCTGTACTGGCAGGACTTGGGAGATGGAGACAGGCTGTGGCTGTACAGCAGAGGCTGTCCTCGAGGGGAGATGGAGACAGGCTGTGGCTGTACAGCAGAGGCTGTCCTCGAGGGGAGATGGAGACAGGCTGTGGCTGTACAGCAGAGGCTGTCCTCGAGCTCCCGATCCGCCTGTCTCCATCTCCCAAGTCCTGCCAATGCAGGTGTGTGTCATCGTGCTTGACTACACATTTTTATAAGTTCTTCTGAACGTGAAAAGTGGGTCATAAGTACTAGAAAATCACTGCTTTTATTATAACAACAAAGAAAACATTTAAAAAATTAATTCTCTTAATAGTAGACAGCCTGTGCAGGAAAAGAACTAAAATTTCATAGAGTGCTGACCACCTTATAGATGAGCTATTAATTTTGTGAGTATATTTGCCAAGTCTAATTGAACTAGGCATAGAGTGACTTTATTATGAGGAAAAACAGTGAACACTTGATATGTGGGCGGATCCAGTTTGCAATCTACAAAACTCCCATTTGAATGGCTTGTTTCTCTGTGAAACTTGCACTCTTTGATGAGCTAAGAGACTGAGCCAAAAAATTCAAAGAAACACCCAAGAACCTTTTGTTGGGAGTAGAGACTTAGTAGATATAGCCCCATTAGAATGAACGTTTTCCACAAACACCTAAATCATGTCCTCCAGACATTTAAACACAGAGCATGACTGTGTCTACCTAGCTCAATTCCTAGTTGGATTGAGCAGATATGCCTTACACCCTGTCTGCTAAATATCTAAAGGAACAAAATTTTTTCCTACTAAAAAGGATTTGGTTTCTGTTACTGCTTTTTATACAACATCTTGTGAATAGTAAAACATTAGAAAATATCTGAAGAAATAAATGGACAAGAAACCACCAAAATTTGTGATAGAATCATATATTTAAGTTCCAAATAGATAAACTCAAAGAAAAACTATGGGGAAAAAGTCTCTGGAAAGAGAATTAAACCAGACTTTTTGTTGAAACCCAATGGAATAGTGATCTTGTAGCACACAGCCCTAAGTAGGATGTCTATATCAAACCCTCCCCTCAAATTTTAGGTATTGATTTCAAAGAGGAGGCTGAAATATTTTAAGATTGTAAGAGCCAAGGAAAAAATCTTCCATATGGGACTTGTGCACACATGACCTCACAGAGACTGTGATAGCATTCATGAGACCTACACAGATCCCAGCATGTAAAAGGGGAGCACAAAAATCCCTAACCAGAAGGTTATATACAACTGATACTGTAGATACTTGCTTACAGAGTTAAAAAAAAATCTGTTTTCTCCAATTGAGTGACACAGGGCATATCAACCACATTCCTAGCAGGACTCATGCTCAGGAGTAGTTGATTGGTGTGGGTGTGTGTGTGTGTGTGTGTGTGTGTGTTATGGGCAGGGAACCGGGGTGGATCTAGGAGGACTTGGAGGAAAAAAATAATATGATCAAACATATTATATAAAAATCTTTAGAGGTGTTTAAAATATCACAAGAAAAATGTATAAATATACTAAATCTCAACTTTTTATAACCAGTGAAATAGTCTTCAAATTAACAAAAACTTAGAAATTCTACTAGCAACAGAGCAGGACTATAGAGCCGTAAATGATGGTCTCATGTTGAGGAAAATGATTCAGATAGATGCATGAATTTAAGAATGATATATGGATATATGGATAAAGTTAATGTTGGTTTCATAAAATCATAGTATGTTTTCAAACAAATACAGGATTGAAATATGTTGGAACAGTAGTGTTAAAGGAAACTATTGTTCTGCAGGTGTTCAAAACAGCAACTTACCTGAGTCAGACAGAGCCCATAATGAGTGAAATTAATCATTTTTATTAAAAAATGCAGAAAGGTTTAGTAAAATTATAATAAAATGGCATAATGAAAACCTAAACTAATGTAGGAAATAAGTCATATAGGAGGGGAAAGAAAGATGAGGATATTATAGCCAAGGATTTATTGGCCAAGTATTGTTGGAGTTCTGGAGACATATTTTATGTCTCAGTCAGTTTTAGAGTTGTTCCCATGTAAAGGGATCAGCAATATAATTTACCATTATCATTGAACATACAATCATGTTGAAATCAAAACAAGGTTGGATAGATTAAAATATCTTTTGGGGCTCTTGCGTGCCTATTGTATTAGGCCAAGTTGCTACCTATTTCCCTAGAGAAGCCACCCATTAGAGAGAAGCTGGTTGCCTTGAGCAATAGAAAACGCATGTTTTAAGTAAACTTTATATAAACTCCTTTTTAATTTAGAATATAAGCATACCGTAGGTATCTTGTATCTGTTTGGGGGTTAGCCCTAGATTTTTATACATATTGTAACTATTTGGCCTATCCCCTTGTTTATATAGAATGGGCAGTTATGCCTTTATAGCCAAACTTTATTTAAACTCCCTCTTACCTTTAGCATCTAAGCGTACCCTAGGCATCTTGTACCTGAGCTTTAAACTCCCCTTACCTTTAGCATTTAAGCATACCCTAGGCATCTTGTACCTGGGCTTTACATTGGTTGTGGCTATTTTTTGGCTTGCCCCTTTTTTATACAGGATGGGCAGTTATGCCTTTATAGCCAAACTTTATTTAAATTCTCTTAGCATTAGCATATAAACTCTCTTATCCTTAGCGTTAAGTATATCCTAGGCATCTTATACCTGGATTTTTACATTGGTTTTGGCTATCTTTGGTTTGCCCTCTTTTTGATATAGGATGGACAGGTTCTTTTTTAACATATGAATATAATTTTTGAGGTTTTAGGAATAACTAGGTTGGCATGTACTTTGCCATCTTTAAGCCTCTTGTGTCTTTTTACATCAGGCAAGACTAACATTTTTCCCCTGTGAAAATGTTTCACGTTTAAAAGGGTAAGGCAGTTTCCAGAACAATGTGACATTACCTCTCTTTACATAAACCTAAAAGTGATGTGAATCCAACCTTTAGAGCAGTAAGGATATAACATCTATTATTAAGAAAAAGTAACCTTAAGGATGGCTAAAGAGCAGGAGTTGCCATCCTGGCTTTTATTATGTAAATAAGCTTGATCCAGAACTCAGAGATCTGCTGTTTCTTTTTACTTTGTATTGGGAACAAAAGCATGTGCCTTCACCAACTTGTTTATATATATTGAAATCAGTATCATTGTAACAAAGTCTTTAAATGAAAATCAGAGACAAGAAAATTTTAAATTTGGGGTCAGTTGTGCCAATTTACGCTGTAACAAACAAAGCTCAGTTGGTTATTTTTTGGAAATTAGTTGATGTTTCAGTAAATTGGCGGACCCTTACCAGAAAGAGCTGACAAATATCTTGCAGCCAGAGAGCTTTGGATTTTAGCCGTTATTAATCTAATTATTAGGAAGAGTGCCCTTTTTCTTGTCTGTAACTTAGTATTCCAATCCTTGGGGTTTTTTTCCCCATTTTCTCCTTGAACTTTCTTAGAGAAGGCATAGAGAAGAACCAACACAGTTAAACATATTGCAACCAGATCCAGGACTATGACAGCCAAAACGAAGCCAAAAGGGATTAAAACACCCTCTGCCATGGCTTTTTTATTTTAGATGCAGTTTAGGCCAAAATGTCTAGAGGTTTGTCTGCTTCCAGTTTCTTTCTTTCCTGCCATGGCTGTGGAGCTGAGCGAGTTGAGCCAGCCACAGTATAAAGGAGCCATGCTTGTTTACCCCTCAGCTAAACTGCAGCAGCAGCCAGTTTTGTTAAGTCTCAGGTCTGCACAGGAAGCTGTCTTTTGCTCCCGAGCTGGTTTAAGAACCTCTCTTAAAGAGACAGTAACTGACCTGGGAGTTTTTAGTTTTTAAGTTTGGGTTTTATCACTGGGAGCGTATTCCCCCCACCAAATTATGATAAAGTATGATTTAAAGGGTGTGGATACTTAGGTTAGTTGGTTGCCATTTGTTGTAAGTTGTCATTTAATATTTACTATTGATATATCTTCTGGTAAAGCTACTGTTAGTCTTAAACAGCTATATAACCAAATCACCACACAGAGACTGGGATTTTAGTGAACCTAGAACACAGTGTTAGGCAATAGTTACTCCCTCCTAAACCTCCAAGCCCTCACAGTTTCCTAACATTTAGATTTCCCACATTGTACTTGCTTTTAGTGATATATTAGGTCCAGTCCATCTCTCCTCATCTTTCCAAGATCTCTCCTCCAGCTCTGCCTTCAAATTCTCCTCACCCTTTCTCCTCCCACTCATTTCCTGCCCCCTGGCTCCTCCCACTGCTTAACATTGTGTCTAGTTGCTTTATTTTGGCCGGTTTACACAGAGTTTAGACAGGATGCTTAGAATAAGTATCACAATGCAATATCGGATTGAAACCAGAGAGTGTGTTGGGGGTGGGGAGAAATCAGCATTTGAATGAACAAGGGTAAGGTGTATACATTTCAAAAGAACATTATACCAACAATAAACATGAAAGAAGACATCCCTGTGACAAAGCACTAGAGAGCTATTATAAAGGGACAGGAGCATCGCAAAGTTCTGCCTCTGTGACTCAGGGTGGTCAAAGCTGGAGAAGAGCAACAGATACTGCTCCCTTGCGGCTGAATAACATCAATCTACTGTTGGGAAAGGGCAGGATATGGAGATACACATTTCCTGAAGTATAAGAATATAAATATGGAAGAGATGAGAAACCTCCCAGTTTTCAGCCTGAACACAAAAATAATACCAAAGGCATTTGAAGCTACTGGTCCAGCATAAAAAGCTACTGGTAAGCATAAAAAAAAGAGACCCAAACTTAATCATGGATTGAACCAAACTGCCGTCAATAAAGCTCTGGCAAATGAATGTGGATTCATTTCTGAATATAAATATTAAGTATCTATGATCCATACGATGTCTAGTTTTCAAATTATAAAGGGGGGGGGGGAGAAGGGAAGGAGGAAGGGGAGATAGACCTTGTCATGCGACCAGAGGAAAACCCAACTAGAAAGGAGCCAGATATTGGATCTATCAGAAAATCAAAAAGTCATAACTGATGGACAGAAACGTAATGGAAAAATTAACCAAGAGATAGAAGCCTCAAAAAGGAGAATGCAATGTCTATCAAAAATAATAGAGATGACAATGCCTTGAATAAGTGAGTAAATAAGAGTATACTCAGGGAGGAGCAGTGGACTTCAAATAAATCAGTATAAACCAAATGTATGGAGGGGAAAGCAGCACAATATGCACAAAGCTTTAGAACATGTTGAAGTAGTCCTAACATGCAGGTACTTGGAAAACCAGAAGATGGGGGAAAAAACAGAAGAATTACCTGAATATTTAATAGAAAAAAAATTTCAAAAATAATGAGTGGTATAAAAACATGAACCCAGAAAGCTTTAAAAACCCGAGCAGGTTACATCTGTAATTTTAAAATTACATAGAAACAGACAGACTGCTTAATGTGAAAGACACTATTAACCCAGGCATGGTTGCACTCACCTGTAAACCTGGTACTTTGCAAGTAGAGACAGAGAATCAGAAGGTAAAGACATCCTTAGCTATACAGGGAGTTGAAGGCCAGCCTGGGCTCCATGAAACCTTATCTCACAATAAAAAGCATACATTAAACAAAGAAGCAAAATTAAAAACAGAAGACTAAGACCATAGGAAACAGAAGATAATGGAGTTCTGTCTTCAAACTGCTGAAGGCTAGGGCACAGATGGAGTCCACAAAGCACATTGAACCATAGTGAAAATATATTTCATAAAATCTTTTCCACACAAGTAAAAAGAATTATCAGTAAATGTCATATGAAGTTTTAAGAGAAATTCTTCACCAAGAATTTGACCTTCACAAAGAGAAAAAAAAGTCTTCAGATATAGGTGCAATGACAATATAGTATTTTTCTGGATCAAAGATGCTATCATTTTCACCCTGTTTTTTTTTAACCAATTATAAAAGTTCAAAGTAGAGGAATTGTAAATGTGCTGAACCTTAGCTGTTACTCCTCAGTCATATGTGGCGTAACAATTCAGTCAACAGTAGTATGCTTTTAAAATCATAGTCCACTAAGATATCATCTAGTGAGCTCATAGACACTGTGTGTATTAAAAGTTCAAGTTACTCTGGTATTGGGAAATACTTTATTCTATTCATTCACATATTCCCCTAAAATAAGCATTGTCACCTAGACAGCAAAGACTTTCCCAGTATGACTGTGTGAAACTATAGATCTTCACTAACATCTCTGGCTTCCTTTTAGTTACTGGAAAGTAGTGCTCTAATTTTATACTGTAGTTTCTAAAGAACATATATTCCTTCATGTTAGCTCAAGATTCATGTCAGCTGGAAATGGAACATTGTCAGGTACAGAGGTAGCTGGAGGGGTGTGCTCCAGCTAATGTGTACATGATTTAATTCATAACATCTTTGCTTCCATCATACCTCTTCTCTTGTTGCTATCCTCCTGACTGGCCTTCTCCAGTTATCTGTTGCTATACAAGTGTGTAAGAACATGGCTTCTATTTGCCATCAATCTGAACACTACCTCATGCCATTCTATTATGTTCTTCCATCTGGTTCTTGATTTTAAACCTTGGGGTCAGAAGACTGGTCTAGTTCATCTTTTCTTTCCATGTGGCTTCATGGGATTCTGGAAACCTAAAGATTCTCTGCTTTTTGACTGGGTTTCTGTTTTCACTAAACATCAGTAGCTTAATCATTTAGCCTAAACCTCAGCAGGAATATCTATGAATGGGGAATTATTCTTTTCATAGTTAGTAGCCATATAGTAATACTCAAGGTTTAACTATTCCAGTAGTCATTCCCCAGACTTTGGTTCACATTCTATTGTCTTACCTTATACATAAAAAATTGCCTTCTATAAATTAACTTTTGTATTTAAAAATGCTTTTTGGGATGCAGTAAATTTTATGTTTCTCAGCTTACTATGTTATCTAGTATGTAAAATACTTGTCATTTATAGTTTAAAATTTATAGTGTTAAAATGTATTTGTTTGGTGAGGTAAATTTTATCATATTGCTCAGCTTACTACTTTCCTATCCAGAAATAACATAAAGAAGCCTTCACTGAAGTTTTTCATCTGTGGCTTAAGTAGGTTGGAGGTTTTAAACATTTTAAATTTTTTATTTAAATTTATTTTTTAATTATTCACTTTACATCCAGATGGTAGTCCCCTTCCTCAATATTGAACTTCCAACTCTCAGATCTTAGCTCCGATATTCACTTCTAAATTGCATGTACAGTTTTAAACTCACTCAATTTGGGTTCCTGGTCTGTGGATGAACTTGCATCTCTTGGGACTGCTTTAAAGCTCAATAATCCATAAAATCTTTATCTTTGACCAGAATCACACTGAAATTTGAAAGTTCTCCTTAAGATTGAGTGACTGGTGTATGTAGTCTGTAGGATTTTTTATTTTTATTTTAAAGATTCTGAAGGCCATTCCTGTGAGTTGTAAGATATTTAAAAAGTTGATCAACTGACTTTTAAATGTTTTTGGCCTTGCAAACTTGGTTAGCTCATAAAATGCATAATGAAGGCATTGACTTCTTCCTGTTGGAGGCTTTGTATTTCAAGGCCTAGATTTATATGACTTTAGCATTTTGTGAGATACAGTGATAATCCTAGCCAATACATTTTATATTGTCTTCACCCACAACATAGTCTATTTAGCTTTCTATCCAAAGTCAGGCTCATGTGTATCAAATGCCCTTGTCTGTAGTCAGATGAATTTGAAAGTAGAAAATGATGGGGGAAAAAAAACCAAAAAGAACAAATATGAGGAAAACTTCATATTGATGCTGTGCTTGTGGATCTAAAAGAAATCAGAGGATGGTTAGCCTTGAGAGAAATTAATCAGGATTCTTTAAAGATGGTTCAGTATTTTAAAATGTTTTGTTTGTTCTAATTTTCAAGATGCTTATAGAGCTTGGGATATTCAGAAATGTGAACTTTGTAAACCAGAGCAAGCTTACCACCCCCCAGATGTGAAATTTGGAAACTCAACTACATTTCAGGATGACTATGTTCCCCGGGAGATAAAGCCTAGGCAAAGCTTTAAGCCCTGCTCTGTGATCAAGTGTTCTGTAGACCCTTTTAATGGTGATACAAGTCATCGTCGAGATTATGTACCTCATCAGCTAGAAGTCAAGTTTGCAAGGCCAAAGGAAGTTTATAAGCCGACTGACCAGCCTTTTGAGGATCTCACCACTCACCGGAACGACTTTCAGGGTCTTTCTGGTGAAACTGCAAAAATCTGCAGACCTACCCATACTAGAGTGACCGAAAGCACTCAGTTTAAAGGAAGCACTGAATTCCGTGACAGCTTCCAACCATGGGAACTCCCACCTCCCCAAGTCAAGAAAGTAGCAGAGTATGTGCCCCCTGCAGGAAGCATGCAGTTAAACAGCACCAGCCACCTTGACTACGTTCCCTATCAGACCAGCCGTGTTGTTGCCATTAGGCCAGTTTCTCACAGAAGGAAAAGCAGTTTTCCTTTCCAGGGAAAAAGCACCATGAAGGAAGATTTTCCAGCGTGGGAAAGTTGTCGCCAAGGTCTTATTAAGCAGCAGCAACAGATTCCCAACCCGTCTGGAAAATTTGATGCTTTGAGCACTTTCAGATCTCACTTTGTGCCACATGAATTGATTCCAACAGAGAGCTGCAAACCTTTGAATGCTGCTCCTAAGAGTTCAGTTCCACTTGATGATGTCACCATGTATTCTATACAATACACACCAAAGAAACAAGAAATTTGTCCGGCTAGCTACCCTTCTCCTCCAGGTTATATATTTGAAAATACAAATTCCCAAGGACATAAATTCTTTCGCAAGATTAGTCCTGCAGTGAAAGCCTTTTAGTAATCAAAGAATGTTTAAAAGAAAGCTAATTGAATGTTCAGTTTTTTAAGAGAAACCTAAACTTTTTATAGTGAAAAATATGAGAGTTATGCCATATCATTTTTAGCTTTTAAAACAAGGTGAAACATATTGATCAGAATTCTTGAGTCCATTTTATACTAATAGTTTAACCAAGAATGCTCTTTGTCATTTTGTTTAGCTTTTTGAACCACGGCTTTCCTGTTTAGCACAGGCTCGCCTGGAACTTGCAGTCTACTTATGCCAGTCTTCTGACCCAAGATTGTTCTTTAACAGGCATTTCTGAAAACTAAATGATATGCATGCTCATCTACACATGTTGTCTCATAGCTTGTCCTAAGTCTGTTATCACTTACATCTCATTTTATAGTTATGCAAATATACAGCTGTTCTCATCATCAATTCTCAAATACATTGGGACTGTATGGAACAAAAGTGAAGATGAGATATGGATTATTCTTCCAAAAATATCCAGGATTTACTTATTCATTCATTTATTCATTCATTTTCAACATATCTACAGAGCATGGAACAAGACAAGTTTTTGTTGGTGATGTCAGAAACTACTTCTCTGTTCCTTGCCCTGTTCAAAATACGAAGAGGCGTTGTGGCTTGAAAAGGAGAGGTCTTGTAGGTTGGGAATCAGAGGACTGGAGTTCAAGTACTAATATCTTCAGTTTCTGTTTGTGTCACTGTAAGAAATCTGCTCACATACATAGCTCTGTCATCATGTATAAAAGGATGTTCGTTCTGTGTACTCACAAAAGTTTGTTGGGATCATCAAATCATATAATGCATTTGGATACACAAAATATAAACATAAAGGGATATTAACAAACCCTCAGATACTTTTTGTAGTTTTTTCTTTCCAAATAAGGACAGTTAACAAACTTAATACTTATTATCTAGTTTCCATATAGCAAGGACTGTAAAATAACCTAACTTGCTTTGCATTTGTGAGTAGCATGTTTTTGAAAGAGGCATCCGCCCACTATAGTTTCATAAATACCTTACAAGTTACGGCAGAGAATAGAAAACGTAGATTAAATACTTTGATATGAATGGCTATATTTTCAAAAGAAAAAATATTTTCTGGAACAGTTTTAAGGAAGATTTCCAGCTCTGACAAAATCTTCAGGATAAACTTAGGTGCACACAGTGGCCACATCCAGAATCACTGTTCATTAGTAAGGGCCATAACTACCTTTTTCACGACTGAAAGTGTAAAGATAAGTGCAACAAAAAAGGGGAAGAGATGGCAGTAAGGGACGCGGAAATAGTGTGCTATACTAATGAACACCAAAAGCTTTTAGTGAACTACAATCAACTGTTTTAGTAAATGGTCATGTATAGAAAATAAGAGTGACTTTAATTTAAAACGAATTGTAATGTTTTATAGTCATTTAAGAGTACGTAAGAAGGATGAATTCTTAATATTTTATTAAATATTTTAATTAATTGAAAGTAATTATCAGTATTTGCATTTATTATAAAAATTAATATCTGAAAAGTGTTTCTATGTGTAATCCACTTAATAAAATTTATTGATTTTCATGAAGTCATTTCTGTATCATCTTATTTGAGATAAAACTTCTAAATAAATTCCAATCTAGATATACCTATACATAATTAGATACCCATTATTTTAAAATAGAAAATACTATTATAATAATCAAAACTAAAAATTGGGTAATACACCATTCTCATTATCCTGGCCCATGTTCCAATGTTTAATATTCAAATCCCTTTGTAAGTTGATGGGATTGGTCTTCTCTCTGAGCGGAGGTCACCCTTAAGAAGACATCTCCTGGCATTTTCTGAAGCAGTCTTCCTTAGAACACATGGCATGTTGTCTGTCTCACTGTAATCAAATATGATAGGTGTGAGAAATTGAGATTGGAACAGAGCCATAACATAATACATTCAGCTGGGA
Organism: Pachyuromys duprasi; assembly: GCA_028658305.1. Taxonomy (NCBI): domain Eukaryota; kingdom Metazoa; phylum Chordata; class Mammalia; order Rodentia; family Muridae; genus Pachyuromys; species Pachyuromys duprasi. Next base: position 59,660,648 of record CM053758.1, on the reverse strand, counting down.
GTTCAGAAACATCTCCCTTAAAGAACATCAGCTGAGCTGAATTTTGAAAGATAAATAGGAAGAAATAAAGGATGAAGAACAGAAGGAAGGACCATATCCTAGTTTGCTCTCTACTGCTGTGAAAAAGACCGTGACCAAAAACAACTTGGAGAGGAAAAGGTTTATTTCATTTGACAGTTTATAGTCTATGTCATAAAGGGAACTGAGAGAGAAAACCCAAAGCAGGAACTTGGAGGCAAAAACTGAAGCAGAAGGTTGCTCAACCTGCTTTCTTATGGACCTAGATGATAGCCTCAGGGGAGGCACTGCCGATAGTAGATAAGACCCTCCAACATCAATCATCAATCAAGACGATGCACACAGATGTGCCTGCAGGCCAATCTGATGGAGGCATTTCCTCCACTGAGAGTCCCTCTTCCTTCATGGCTCGAGTTTGTGTTAAGCTGATAAAACAAAACAAAGCAAAACAAAACAAAAGCCCTAACCACACAATTTTTTGTCTTCTTGGTTTTTTTTTTCCTTCCTTATTATTTTAATGTTTTGTTTTTTTGTTGTTTCTCCTGATTTTTTTTTTGAGAGAGAGAATGGGGAAGGGAGAACATAAACATAAAGTTGAGGGGGTAGTGAGATGGGGAGGATCTAGGAGGAGATGGGGACAGGGAAAGAATATGATCAAAATATACTATATAGAAGTAAAAAAAAAACTAAACCGTGAAATTGAACACTTGTCAATTTTATACAGAAATACATTACTATTAAACCATAACCTATTCTTTGTTTATTCCCAAGATCTCATGTTCATATCACAATATAAAACAGTACAACTTTAAATGTTTCACAATCTTTAAACATTCAAAGTCTCTTTAAAATATTCAGCATCTCTTAAAAATCCAAAGTCTTTCAACTGTGGGCTTCTGCTAAACAAAAATCATATACTTTTTATTCCAAAAGAAAAGACCCAGGGCACGTTTACAATTAAATCAAAGCAAAGCCAACACCCACCAGTATAAATAGCTCAGTGTCCAATGTCTTTGACTCACTCCTGACCTTCCGAGCTCCAAAATTCCCTGTCTCTGTCTACCATCTGCACCACACCCAACTTGTCTCACTGGACCAGGCCAGCTCTACTCCACACCTGCTGCTATCCTTGATTATACCCGAGTTCTTACATACCCAATATGCTGGGGACTCCTGCACTGTTTCACCTTCAGCAATGGCCTCCTGGCCTCTCTTCAAGGACTCCAAGTCTGTCACATGACATTAAACCTTAGCCTTTCTCCTGGAATCCTTAATTCTGGAGCTTCCACTACTCAAGATTGCGGCTTTGCCAGTGGTTTCTCCTATGCTCTCAGAAGGCCAAGCCCCAGCTGTTCTCCACGACCCTTTCTGGCTTTCAGCTTCTACGTGGCCCAAAATAGCACAACATGGGAACATTCTTACACATCACCAAGTTGAGCTGCCAGGTTGAGATACAGCCTTGGACCTTTGTGGGCCACAGCTTCTTGTACTGACTTTAAGAGAACACTTTGAAGCCTTCACCTCAGTGATTCTTGTCTCTAATTAATCAAAGCTGATTCTTCAGTTCACCTGACCCAGAAACTACAGATCTTTAATTCAAATATATCACACAAATAGTCCTGATGACCTTTACTTCCTTCTGAAGCTTCAAAAGCCAGGATTCATCGTCTGCATTAACACCCTTATCGTTCAAGCTCCCACAGAACAGCTCATGAAACAATCAGTGACTTTTCCATCCCAGAATTCAAACACATGGCCAGGTCTGTCACATCAATACCATATGGTCTGAATACCAGTTTCTGTTCTAGTTTGCTTTCTGTTGCTGTCGTAAACACTATGACCAAAAAAAAAAAAAAAAAAAAAATTGAGGAGAAAATGGTTTATTTCATGTTATGGCTTATAGTCCATCATGAAGAAATTCAAGATAGGACCATAGAGGAAAGAGCAGAGCAGAGATTATGGAAGAACACTGCCTACTGGTTGTTTCTTAATGGCTTGCTGAACGTACTTTCTTATAAAACCTATTTATTTCTTATAAAACCTAGGACCACCTGCACAGGGGTAGCATCACCCACACTGGAAAGGGATCTCCTTTCAATCATTAAAATCAAGAAATGGGTGCCAACCCACCCTGGCACCTCAAGTCACAGCAGGACTAAGCACATCCCTTCTCACCGAGGCCAGACAAGGCAGCCCAGCTAGGGGAAAGGAAAGGGATCTAAAGATAGGCAACAGAGACAGAGACAGCCTCTACTCCCAGTGTTAGGGGACCTATATGATGACCAAGCTTCACCTCTGCTACATATGTGTAGGGAGTCTAAGTCCAGCCCATGCTTGATCTTTTGTCAATGGTTCAGGCTCTGTGAGACCCCATGGGCCCAGGCTAGTTTACTCTGTAGGTCTTCACGTGGTGTCCTTGACTTCTCTGTCTCCCTCTATCCTTCCTCCCATTCTTCCACAAAACTTGCTCAGCCTATTATTTGGCTATGGGTCTATGCATCTCTTTCCATCAGCTGCCAGATGAAGCCTCTCAGAAGACAGTTATGCTAGGGCCCTGCCTACACTCATAGCACAGTATCATGAATAGTGACAGGGATTAGCTCTATCCCTTGGGGGTGGGTCTCAGGTTGGGCCAATCATGGTTTGCCATTCCCTCAATCTCTACTCCATCTTATCCCTACACTTCTTGTAGGCAAGACAAATTTTGGGTTGAAGGTTTTATGGGTGGGTTTATGTTCCCCCCTTCTACTTGGAAGGTCTGCCTGGTTACAGGAGGTGGCAACTTCAGGCCCCATATTCCCTACTGCTAGAAGTCTCAGCGAGGGTCACCACCATAGAATCTTGGGAGCCTCCCCTGTCTCAGAGGAGCCTCCCCACCCACTGATTTCTCTTTTCTCTCCTGGTCCCTACCCCTGTGCAACTCCTCTATACCTGATCTCCACTCCCTTTTATTTTCCCCATCCCCTCTCCTACTCAGTTCTCTGCTTCCATCTACTTCAAAAGTCTATTTTATTTACCCTTCTGAGTGAGATTCAAGCATCCTTCCTTGAGCCCTCCTTGGCTTCTTTGGATCTGTGGATTGTGGCATGGTTATCCTGTACTTTATGGCTAATATCTACTCTTCCCCTTTTATCTATCTATCTATCTATCTATCTATCTATCTATCTATCTATCTGTCTGTTCACTTTGTGTCCCAGCTATAGCCCCTCCCTCATCCCCTGCCAATCCCACTCTCCCTCCCTCTTTTCCTTCCATGCCCCTCCCCCAGTCTGCTGATAGGGGAGGACTTCCTCCCCTTCCATCTGACCCTAGCCTATCAGTTCTCTTCAGGACTGGCTGAATTGTCTTCCTCTCTAACCTGATAAAGCTGCCCCCAACCTGCCTCAGAGGAAGGTGATCAAAGAGCCAGCCACTGAGTTCATGTCAGAGACAGTCCCTGTTCCCCTTACTAGGACACCTACTTGGATACTGAGCTGCCTATGGGCTACATCTGTGCAGAGGTTCTAGGTTATCTCCATGCATGGTCCTTTGTTGGAGTATCAGTCTCAGAAAAGACCCCTGGGCCCAGATTTTTTGTTCTGTTGCTCTCTTTGTGGAGCTCCTGTCCCCTCCAGGTCTTTCTATCTCCCTATTCTTTCATAAGATTCCCTCAACTCTGCCCAAAGTTTGGCTATGAGTCTCAGCAAATGCTGAGCAAATGCTGAGACTCATGTGGTATATACTCACTAATATCCACTTTTAAGTGAGTACATACCATGCATGTCTTTCTGGATCTGGGTTACCTCACTCACGATGATCTTTTCTAGTTGCATCCATTTGCCTGCAAGTTGAATGATGTCTTTCTTTTTAATGGCTGAGTAGTATTCCATTGTGTAAATGTACCACATTTTCTTTATCCATTCTTTGGTTGAGGGGCATCTAAGTTATTTCCATTTTCTGACTATTACAAATAAAGCTGCTATGAACATAGTTGATCAAGTGTCCTTGCGTTATGGTGGAATATCTTTTTGGTATATGTCCAGGAGTGGTCTAGCTGGGTCTTGAGTTAGATCTATTCCTGATTTTCTGAGAAACCTCCAGATTGATTTCAACAATAGTTGTACAAAGAAAACATTTAACTGGGGATAGCTTGTAGTTTCAGATGTTTAATCCATTATCATCATGGCAGGGAAACAGCAGCATGCAGGCATATTCTGGAGAAAAATCTGAGAGTTCAAACCTTGATCTGCAGGCAACAGGGAGAAACTATGTGTCACACTGGGCAAAGATTAAGCATAGGAGAGCCCAAAGCCTACCTCCACAGTGATATTTTCTCCAAGAAGGCCACCACACCTTCTAATAGGACCACTCCCTATGTGGCCAAGCATTCAGACACAGGGATGTATCATGGCTATTCCTATTAAAACCACCACAAGAAGTTGAGAAAAATGAAATTATAAAATTCACCAGGAAATGTATAAAGCTAGAAAAAATCCTGAAGTAACCCATACCCTCAAAGACAAATAATGTGTTTTCTATTATATGTGGATGTTAGCCTTTAACCCTCCAATAGGCATGCTCCAATCCATATAAACACAGGGTAGGTATAGAGTGAAAAACTAAGGGGAGGAAGGATCTCCCAAAGAATGGGAAATAGAATATATATGGGGAGACAAGAGGAGAGCTGGGAGCAGACAGTGCACTCAAGGAGGGTGATGGGAGAGAGGGAAGGGAAGGGATATGAGGAGTATGGCAACTCACACTGAAGGCCGTTTTGAGGGATCGTATGTAAGTCTACTACTGTGGAATCTTTTTAAAACATATACATGAAGTCTTCCAAAAGAAGTCACTAAATAGTGTAAGAGACAAAGCCACAACTAGACATCTGTGCCACCAAGTGAAGCCTCCAATACCATGAATGGGTTACATCTAGTCGAGTCATTGGCCAAAAAGGCCCCATGGAAACCCCTAAACATGTAAGGCTCCTTCCTTACCCACAAACTTGTGGTAAGGTCCTGTTGCTGAAGGTAATACTTATGTATCTCACTGAACACAGAGAAGTCAAGTGGGTACCTGCCTAGAGCCTTTACCCCTATTGACTAGTGTTCAGTACTGGAATGTAGTCTGCATGCTACCAGGTAAGCACCAACCCAGCCAATACAGGTTATGTTTAACAACCATGCATGTCCATGAGCACATCAGCACCCAAAGCCCACAAATGTCATTATTTTATCAAGTCTCTGTTTATACTTTCTAAGCCTAGGGTCTTAGTTCCCTCAACGGTAGTATTCACAGAGACACCATAGACTGAGCTAGGGCTGGCCAGCTGGCTTAGCTGTAGAGAGCTCCTGTCCTGTGAGCCTGATGGTCTGAGTTCAGTCCCTGGAGCCTATAGTAGAAGGGAAAGCTGACTCCTGAAAATGTCTCTCTTACCTACGCACATATGTTCTCAGCCTCGCTACCCCCCATATTTTGACTGTTTGAGATGTTGCAAACTTACAGTTTCCAGACCGCTATCAAAAAAAGGCTTGCTGGGTTTCTTACTGTTCTCATTGCCTGGACACTTAGAGTTCTGTTCCCTCTTTCTTTTGTCAGCTTTATTTAATACATAAAAATAGATTTAAGTAAAATATAAAGCTTGTTTCTGTGGCAAAAATATCTATGACATAAGCACACTATTCTGAAAACGCATTTATCAAAATCCAACATTTATTGTTATAAGACTTTAAGTAATTGGCAAGAAGAAAAATTCCTTAGCAGCACGGAATACATACAGGAACCTTTTAACTAATATCATGCCTAGTGATGAAAAACTTGAAGCATTCCCACTAGATTAGGATCAAGGCAAGAATTCCTCTCCACACCCATTTCTAACAGACTGGAAGTCTAGGCAAATTCAGCAAAGCAAGAAAAGCAGCCAGCAGTACTTGGGATTGGAGGGAATCAAACTCTGTTCGCTCGTGATGCTAATTTACATAAAACAATTCCCCCAAAACTAAACAACAATTTCTAGAAAGAATAAGTAATTATAATGTAGTCTATACGGTTACACATACAAAAGTCAATTACTGGGCTATGAATGTAGCTTTGCAGTTGAGCACTTGCCTGGCCCTGAGTTCAATCCCCTTTACTTCTGGGGGGAAAATGTTTATTTCCTACAGGCCAACAAGAAGCAGGTGCAATTTGAACTTTAAAAACAACTCTATTTACGTTACAATCATTCAAAATTAAGTAATATAAACAACAAAATGTGTTCAAGATCTATGTGAAAAAGTCTACAAATCTCTGGTATAATAACATTCAAATAGAGATATTCTCCATTAACTAATAGGAAGACACAATATTATCAAGATGACAGTTTTCCACTTACTCTGTAGTTTCAATATAATCCCCATCAAAATCTTAGCAAGTTACTTTATGGATTGTAGGAGACACTCTGTGTGCTCACAGACAAGCACTGGGGAAACCGGAAATGTTAAACATGCAGGGTTGTCTCTGGAAGAGGATGTCATTAGTAGCTTAGTGACCTCTCTGACATCTGTATGGCCAGGTCACAGCTGCCTCCCCAGACTCCTGTGTTTATTTCAGCTAATTTGTAGGTTATCCTTCCCAGACTCTTATCTTGAGCATTGTTTACTTTGAGCCTGCCTTCTCAGTCAATCTGTAGAGCCCATCTTTATGGGAAATGTCTCATGTACTTTCCAAATGAGAGTGGATGCGATTTATATCCTGGTGATCTTTGCGCAGTCTTTGTGACTAAGACCATACCAGATTCTTCCCCAGAGCAACAGAACCTGTCTTTATGGAAGAGGTCACATGTGCTTTCCAAAGAGTCTCAATGTAACCTGTCTTAAGCTTCGTTGTACAATTTTTTGAGTTAATTATCACCAGGAAACTATTTCCAAATTACACTGTCTTTAAATATGCCTGAAATAAACAATTTGGTGTCAGACTTTTAAAGTTTGAACCATTATCTGCTACTGAGTCTAGTTGTACTAGACTTCTTTCTTGCCTCACGTGGATCAGATCAACACTGTTGGCTATGGTGTTTGCAGAGAACCCCCACAATGGATACTGAAAAAAAAATGATTTGAACATTACTATGAAGAGGCCAAAGACCCTTAGTGGTCGAACAGCATTGAAGGGGGGAGAACAAAGTTGTGGACTGACACTCATCAAGACTTAGCAAAATGACAACAATCAAACAATGTTGCATTGGTAAAAAAACAGACAGTAGATCCATGGAGCAGGATACAGGCCTGGGACATACACCCATGTGAATACAACAGGTGATATCTAAAAATGACCAGAAGCAGCACTGTGGCAAGAATGCCTGGACATACACATTCAAGAAATGAAGACAGACACACACACACACACAACAGGCATCTTTCACAACACTGAAGTGGGGCCAGGCGGTGGCGGCCCACACCTTTAATCCTAGCATTTGGGAAGGAGAGGCAGGCAGATGTCTGAGTTCAAGGCCTACAAAGGTAGTTCTAGGACAGCCAAGGCTACACAGAGAAACCCTTGAAAAACAAACAAAAAACAAAATTAAAGTGGGAAAGATGTAATAGATTTTTAGGATAATAAAATGGACATATGTTCTACATTTGCCAAGACCCACAAAATGTGCACCACCAATACTAAACCGTAGTAGAAACTTCAGAATTTCAGTTATGATGTATCCAAATAGATCCATGAGTTACAGTAAACACAGAAATGTGGAGGGGATATTGCTAGTGGGGGAGGTTTGCACATATTTTGAGATAAAGCATGTGCTGAAATCTGTACTTCCTGCTCAAATTCACTGTGAGCCTAAAACAAGTCTTCCAAAACTATAAAGGGGAATTAGCGTGCCCTGCTCTCTATGGACGCGGCACCTACTTCTGTGCCTGTCAGCCATCTATCCCCAGGCTTCTATTCATTTTGCTATTGGCATTTTTAAAAGACATAAAGGACAAAGAAACAAATTCACAAAGACATAAAAGGACTGAGATTTGAAATTGGTGTGAATTTCTGTGCTTTCTCAATCTTGTAATGCGTACAGAGGACAATCCGGGATATCAAACTCCCCAAGGGACCTGCTGGACTAACAAAGGGACAGTGCAATGTCTAAAAACACAACACAGAGAAGCCACTAAGGATGCCATTGGATACTAAAAGTAAATTTATTTTTGAATTAAGGATCATCAAAGGGAAACATTATCTCTCATGTTACAAAAAAACAGTAGTAAAATACAGTACACAGGAATGCCATTTGAATGTTAACAAGACAAAAGTACAATAGCAACTGAAAATTCGTTCTTTTAACCTTAAATACAAAGATGAAGCAGTTTAATAAGAAATTTTGTTAGTATGAAAAATATATGTCCCACGTCTTTATTACATATTGTACAAAATAAAATATTGCACTTTTGAGTCATATAATAAATATATACAGAGAGTATTTTACAAGCGATCTTTCTTTTAATTTAATAAGTTCAACAATCAAATGTGATTGATGACTAACAACCCAGGGCTGGTGTGCTCTTTCCTTCCCCCTGTTTGTTCCAGACCACCAAACCCTCCACCTACAGTAGTGTTCATCCCAGTGTTGGTGAGGCTGAAGTTGGAATGTGAGAGAGACCTGTGTTCAGAAGATGGCAGAGAGGCTCTGCAAGCTTCTCTACAGACAAATCCAAAGCCACAATGTGCGGTTCACATGTTGATCAGGAGGTAGGTCCAACACAACCTGCCTCAGGAAAGGTTGCGTGCCAGGAGGCTGTGGGCACTATGTGTGTAGGCATCCCAGACACTGAGTACAGAAGCCAGGATCACTGATTTGGGGTTGTGTAGCATCTAAAGCCACAACTGGTAAAATATCATGGAAAGGTCCCCATAGTCGAATCAGTTGGAGGAGTTAAAATTGAATGCAAGCCTGAACCTTTCTCAGCAGCAAAATTTGCTCCAATGTTGCAAACACCAGAATTGGCCAACCCCGTCCTAAACTGGCCCTAACCTTAAAGTCAGCTCTAGTCCTAGCCATAGTGTAACTTCCTTTCTTGCCTAACTGAATCCTAGTGCTAGTCCAAAATAAATTCAGCCCTTCTTCCCCGAAGCACTACCCAAACCCCAGCTCGAGCTCCTAACCCCCAAATTGTCATTTCCACCCTTATCCTAATTGACTATGTTTTTATTGACAAAATCAGCTGAAATTAAAATAATCATTTACCATAAACAATTCTTTCAACTATCATGTTTCTTATTTAGGTTACTTTCATATAAACTTTCCAAAATAAAATCCTCAGGAATATTATTGTATGCATAAATTACATCTAATAAGGCTTTGATCTCTGTGTGTAAGAGAATAGTACTTAGAAAAAGTTTCATTCACAGCTCTTAAAAGAAAGCTTTGAATATACTTCAAATCAAATCAGTAGAAAAGGTCATGTTTTCTTCTTTGATTTTCAAGATGCCTCATTTGGTCACAGATGGATATCTTTAGTTACTAAAATGGCAGCCATGTCTACTATGTTTTCTTCCATAGGCGCTTAAAGAGTGAAGACAAGATGCCACCTGTGGCGAATCCTTGGCTCAGTTGGTGTTATAAGCTGTCTAGAGAAATTGTCTCTTCTTCACATAATAAACATAAGGATTTGTAAAAATGTCGTTACTACCAACATCTGAACAGCTACTGACCAGAGCCTTTAAAAAGTAAATACTGCACAAATGTGTTGAAATTCTACAACTTGAGAGAAGTTCTCAGTTATAGATTCTTTGGGATGGGCCACTAGTTGCTGGTCTACAAATCACAGCAGGTGATGATGTGCTCATGATGAGGGCCCAAGAACAAGGGCATGGCTGCTGAGGAATTTATGTTAATCCTAGAATGCATCATTTATAGAAACTGGAATTAAAAACCAACTGTTGGAAGAGGTAACTTTACAAAATTGTAGCAGGTACTGTTTCTTCATCAACCTCTGCTCGATCACAGACTCTAGAGACTTTAAGATGTATATGGCTTTGAACCAGGGGCATGAGGGGAAAGAGCCTCTATAGTGATCATTTCTCACTACAGCAGCATCACAACCTTGCCAAAGCTTTATCCTTCTTGGCATGACTGGCAGCACCTTTGTCTGTAGAGGGCCAGAGAGCACAGGTTAAGGTGCTTTACGAATGCACAGTAGTGAGTTGTGTCTGTGCAGTCTCCTGCAAAAGAGAAAAGAATGCATAGCATGGCATTCATTAGAGAATGAGTAAGAAATGAGACACACCTGGGCTACTGATTTGCACTGATTTCAGAAAAGCAGCGGCATCACTTCTCCACATGGTCATCTGGCTTCCTGTGGCTCCCTGAGAGTCTCACAAGCTCTCTGTCCTACGTCTTCAGGGCTGAGGGCAGAGGTTACTTTTTGCAAAGTCACAGGCCCCTTGGAAAACTTCTGAAAACCTCATACTTGCCTCTTTCCCCCTCCCCCCAAAGTAGCATGCAATTACATTCACTATGTAATTAGTTCGTATAATGTTCTTTTGAAATGCATACACCTTACCCTTGTTCATTCAAATGCTGATTTCTCCCCGGCCCCCCTCCACTCTCTGGTTTCAATCCGGATATTGCATTGTGATACTTATTCTAGGTGTCCTGTCTAAACTCTGTGTAAACAGGCCAAAATAAAGCAACTAGACTGTTAAGCAGTGGGAGGAGCCAGAGGGTGGGAACTGAGTGGGAGGAGAAAGGGTGAGGAGAGTTAGGAGAAGGCAGAGCTGGAGGAGAGATTATAGAATGAGTTTGAGAGATGGACTGGACATAAAATATCACAAAAAGCAAGTATAATGTGGGAAATCTAAATGTTAGGAAACCATGAGGGCTTGGAGGTTTAGGAGGGAGTAGCTATTGCCCAGCGTTGCATTCTAGGTTCACTAAATAAACCCAGTCTCTGTGTGGTGATTTGGTTATACAGCTGTTTAGGACATTAATCATAATTACAACAGTAATTTTAGGACATTTGCTCGCTTACAGGAGCCCACTGGCTCAGTCTTAGCAGAGGAGACTGCTAAGTAAGTGTGTGTGTATGCGGAGCGGCTGCCACCACTCTGAAGAATCAGTGCTGCTGCCTGCACCCCCAGCCCTCTGATGTGACTTGGATAAGGAAGGCACATTAGTGTCCCAGTTTTGGCAAGGCTTCTGGGGAGCTGGTGATACCTGAGAGGGGTACGTACTATCACAGGAAGGCCCACGACAGTGCCTCCAGGAAGCAGGCTTCATCTGCGCACAGTGCCTGTCAGCCACAGGCGTGCAGCTTCCTGTGTGAATGCACTCGACTTTGCGGGACTGGAAGCCCCTGCCACAGACTGCTGAGCAGGGCTTCCAGGGCCCCACATGCCAGCATGCCTCACAGGGCCCCGAGGTGCAGTTTCTCCCAAAGGCACGTCTGAAATGAAAAGAAGTAACATAAAATTGGAGAAGACGCGTCTTTCTCCTTACCCCAATCAAGCCTTTTCTCCTACAATGAGTTCTACCTACCAAAGGTTTCCTCCAAAAACTAATTTGTACTGTGCATGGCTGGCTAAGCAGAGTAGTGTGACAGTCATCTGACCAAAATAAAGATAAATACTTCAGAATACAGCCTAGGCCCCAGATGTTGAGAAGGACCCCATAGTCCACCCATATTATCACTAGATATGCTAGGAAGGCTCTGGAAATTGGCAAAGATATCTGATAAAAGGAAGAGAAGAAGACTTATAGAAAAAAGCCAATCAGCATTTACTTAAGGCTTCACGTGTTAAACCCACGGGTATGAAGAAGAAGAAATGGGTGAAATGCACCCAATGAAGTACCGAAATACAGGTGAAAAGTGTATGAAGAGAACCAGCAAGCGGCTGGCTGCCACAGTATGAGGAGTGCCCTGTGAGAAGCCAGTGGTGAGAGCTCACGCTCAGGTGTGTGCGAGGAGAATCAACGGGTGTGAAATTACACCAAAGAAATCCTCACCACCAGGGAGGATTCTGGTGCTCCACTGATGGTGAGCACAAGCTCTCTGAATCTTAGAGGGTTCTGTCCTAAACCATGACCTGAGCTGGGCACGCAGGAACAGGCCTGTAACTCTTCTACACACACACACACACACACACACAGAGAGAGAGAGAGATCTCCTGCCATACAATTTAGAGAGTAATGATGACATCATTACCCAGTACCTGAAACATGATCTCACAAAAAAGGCATGGCTGACAGGCTACATGTTCCCAGGGACTTCCAACACCAAATCACTTCATACCTCAAGGATGGACTACCCTAGCAATCTGAAGCAGATCTGTTTAGGCAAGGAAGAGTTACTACTGTGCCAAGCCACTTCAGAATTGCTAACAAGCCTTGTTGCTATTGATAGGCCCCGAAACACTCATCTGTGAACAGCAATGTATATGCCCAAGAGCATATCTGCCAAGTAGTGTGTGCTCACATACACTTAGATTCATCCACACATAGATTCATCACCAGTGAGTCAGAGACAAAATGTATTTGGAAAGTGGGGTCTAAAATGGAAAAGAAGCTCAGTGGTTGCTATTGTTTGGAAAGATAATGACCTCAGAGGACAGCCTCTCGGCAGATCTACTTTGAGGGATCTCCCCAACCCCCCATGTTCTAGGACACATTGCCATGGATAGTACATTTGCAAAGTAGGAGGCAGATCTGTTTCCAAGGAGGACCTGAGGTGGTTCCGTAGTTGTCTTTCTCTTTGAAATCTGGAAGATGTAGAACAAGACATGAATTTTGGGATAGTAGTGTCTGCCACATCAACCAAAGAGGTTAAAGGCGTTTAGAAAAAGCTGGTAATAAAGCCAAATAAAAAAAAAAGGCTCAGAGATGAGAGAAGAAAAACAAAGACAGCAACTTCCTGCTTTCCAGTTACAGTCCTGATGTATCTGCCGAGAGCCCAATGGACTCCCTGCTCACTGCTGTAACTGAATTACAGTTCATACAGCATCTTTTTAAAGGGATGTTGAAATATGACATGTGTAAGAAAACGGAGAAACGTGGCAAAAGTCTGACTTGTGAAGGAGTGTTACACAAAGTAGGACGCAATACTTGGATTCGCCAGTAGGCGGAGACACCATCAAAGGGTTTAACTAGGAAACAATTCTGTCCCACTAAATTGGTTATAAGGTTTACGGAAGAGAATCAGAGAGGATTGTCCCGTTAACTTCTTTTGTTTTCTCCAGTGGGTATAAATCTTAACGCCCCAAAGTTGAGTCACCCTGACCAATAAAGCAGACTGGATACTCCCTGCAGAGCTCAGATACCTACAGAAAAACAACTGAACAAATATGCGGAGAATAGATTTAAGAGGGTAGTAAATGGATGTTTACACGTGTTAGGTGATCCTGTCTTATTAATAAGGCTTTGTTGTCTTTGCAGCAACCCTTCCAAGTTGGCTTTTGTTGTTTCTGGCCTAAAGAGATTTAAATAATTCAAGTGTTTTCTCCTGGTTGAAGGCAAGCCCTTCCTAAATAAAAAGATGAGAGGCCCAGGGAGGCCAAAGCCAGGAACTCTTGGAGGCTGAAAAGCAAAGACAGAAGTTGATTCAGCTAAGGGCTGAATTTTGAGAGTAGGGACATCCAAGTCACATGGAGGTTATATAGACAACAACAATATAAATGCAGTAGGGCCCCATGTGTTTACACACACACACATATATACATACACACACATATATACACACACACACACATATATGATGGTAGTGGGAATCATGACATGATTGTTCTACTAGTTTGCCTCAATTTCTCACTCTATCCTCACTTCAAATAACTCTTGCACCACCAGCCAGATGGAGCTATTGATTCTAAGGACTGTCAGTGGGGCCCAAGCTTGGCTATTTGTCAAGGATAGACAGAAGCAGACAGCTTTACAAAGATGTAGGCTGCCAGAAAATATCCTGGAAATTTCTCCCATTAAATTCTGACTTTTGGACAAGGTTGGAAATCATCACAATAAGGACATTTCTGTGTCTTCAGCATTTCCTCAGATCCCGTAGATTCTCATGTTTCTTGTGGACAGGTCTGGGCTACTTCTATTCCCACAGTTCCAAGGCCTTCTACAATGCCATTCAACAGAGCCCACACATCCTGAGCCTTCCCGCGGGGCTACAGAAGGCTCCAACAGACAGCTCACCCACCACCGACTCTGTGCTCCAGACACCAATGTGATTTCTTATAAAATACTGTCTCACATCTACTGAGGCTTTGCTGTGGCTTCCGGGAGTCTCGGCTCCATCTGCTTCTCTCTAAGCATTTTGAAAAGGATATCTAAGGCCACCTTCTGTACCTTCTAATTCACACCTTCCCTAAACCACAGAGAGCAAGCATACCAATCCAGTAGCTATCTGTAGGTGGAACAGGGTTATAAAACTTCAGAGAGTCTCCTCTCAGAGCGCTCTCCTCTAATGAGCTTAGTGGAGCTCAAACCACCAGAGATGTGAGGCCAAATAACACCATAACCTGGAGAGCACCAGGTTGTGACACAGGCCAGCCATTCTGGCAAAGAAAAGCCGTACAAAGCAAATGGGAAGCACTTGGCACCTCATACACAAGCACAGCTCTGGGAAATTTCTGTTTACTCTTCAAAGCAAATCTACTCTACCATTTCACTTCCATATCCTTCGTGTAAGATGCTATTTGATCAGAGTCAGAGCCTCCTTGATAGATCATTCCATGCCTCCTTTGCCTCCTTTTACATTTTCTGCATCATGTTTTTGTTGCTTTGATTGAGCCTGTAAGGTATATTCAAGGGCTATAAGGATGATATACCAAGATTATATATATATATATATATATATATATATAAAATATATATATACCATATATATTTCATATATATATGAGAGAGACAGACAGTGATAAAAAGGGAGGAAAGGAGAGGGGAGAGAGAGAGAGAGGAGAATGCAGTGAAGGAGGAAGTTGAGTTATGTGCATAGCATAGGCCCACATCAAAAATTTTGGTGAGCCTTCTCCCTGAGAGCAAGTAAAGCCTGAATTACAGTAGTAATTGACTAAGTTTGCATTTGATCTGTAGCATGGAGACTGGGCTGGAATAAAGCAGGATGGAGAGAGAAAGAGAGACCAACAGGAAGGCTGTACTGCAAGGCCAGGTAAGAGGTGATGGTGGTCTGGTCAAGGGTGATAATGGGTGAAATGAAAAAGATGGAAGGTAAATTCAAGAAAAAGTGCACAAGGGATCAAAAATGCATATAAAATGTTACAGAAAACAACTCCATCACATTTATTTAAAAAATTGAAAGATTAAAAACTTATCTAATATCAATGAAAATGGAGATAACTCTCATATTGTTTAGATAGTTTGATGGTAATTTGGAAATGTCCAAAGAAACATGCTTGTGAATTCACTTTGATTTATAAATGTCTACCCCATAAAAACGTTATTTCCTGAGTGTAAAGACACATACATTCTAAGATGTTTACTGCAGCATGTGTTTGTAAGGGCAAAAATTGAAACAATATACCATCAAGGAAATAATGGAATGTTAAATATCACACTTAAATAGAGTATGTGTGGTAAGATAGAGCATGTTTACAATATATTCTTAAATATAAAACCAAGTTTCAGAAAAATATGTATGGTATGTTAAAATAAAAGGCTCCATCCATATATGTTCTTATGTTGTAAAGATGTCTTTATGACTGCACAGCAAAACATCTGGGATGGTGCAGATCTGTGTGTGGTCTCTATCTTCTCAGCAAAGCAGGAAACTAAGTTGTCTGTTGAGAATGAAGGCAGCAGCTCCAAACATTTTCCATCTGAGGAGAATGGTTCTGGCGTGAAATCACCTTTGGGGGATAGGAAATACTGCTGACTGTAGGTTGCCAAACCTTACTGAAGGCTCAGAACAGTAACTAGGCCAACAGTCAAGGTCATTCCACTTTCTTCAGCAGGACCCAGCATGTAGAGCAGTAAGAAAGAATTACATTCAGGGTGTCCTCTGTGCATGGGACTGCTTGCTATGCTCACTAGTCGTGACATTTTAAGTTCAAGTCCACAAGGAAAGTCCTTGGTGTCGTATAACTCGTGTGTCCCCTCACACTTGCTGATGACTGGAATGTTCTCTTGTAGGGTAGTGAAGCTGGCCAGCAGGTGGAGGCTGGCCATCCAGGTGCTCGAGTGAGTCAAGTCTACTCTACCATATCACCACTCAGACTTCCATGCAAGAGAAAACAAAGGGCTCCTTTGAAAACTAAAAAGTTTATTTTTGTTCTCTGCTACATCATTATGATAATAGCCAAATCAACACAGCTTCTAAATAGGAATAAATAAAAAATAGGAATATTTAACCTGTAAACCCAAGATAAATATTAGGCTTGAGCAAATGTGTGTGTGTTTGTTTAAAAATCTATTTTGAGTGCTCCTTTTTTTCCTTTTAGAGCATTTTCTCTTTATGTTTAACATCCAAATAACTGTGATTATAAATAGTATTTCAGTGTAATGTATACTATCGAGGATGACTGAATAAATCCTAATTGAATAGAAATTTTCAACCATGAGAAGTGATAGAAACCAGGAAAGATTCCATTTCCAGAAGTTCTGGTTCCTGAAGATGCAAGGGGAGGTGCATACTGCACCGGGTTGGGGTCAGTACCTCCTTCTGCCCTCACAGTTGAAGTTGGAGCTGTTGTGGGCACAAGCAGTGTGGTGGTGCTGCATCCTCATGGCATGGTCCACACAACGTCCAGGACACTGGAACAGAAGCACAGAACAGTGTCTCAAGCGCCCTGAATGCTCAGGCACATGGTCTGCACTGAGATTTGTGCTGAGGTGGATCAGCCACAAGTTACAGGGACCAGTTGTCCCCATGGCAAGTTAGAAGGGGTGGACGATAACTCTGCAGACAGACCTAACCCTTCTCCCCCCATTCTTCATCACCTGAAACTCAGACCACCTCAGAGAGAAGGGAAAAGGATGGAATAAACTCTGAATTAATTAAGCTTAAGTATGGAAATGGCTATATTTAAAACAGTGAAGCCCAACTGTGTTTCTGTATTTCTGCTCTGATCAAAGATGGAAGCACCTGTGCTAAGGCAAGTTCAGCTACAACTCAAGCTTCTTTGCAGCCCTTGAATTTTTACACTGCCATAATGTCCATTACATTTTCCTTATAATCATACTGTGCATGGAAAAGTCTTTTACACTTTTATTACTGTACAGTGAGCTCCCCCGTCAGCTCAAATCCTTGTGGTGTATGTTCTAAGTGCAGTCTGTGATTTTGCTTATTTTTCTTACCTTACTTAACCAGTTTCTCTCAGACAATCAATTTATGTTATAGCTATATTTCACTGGGCTTTAATTCACCCGCCATATAATGATCAAGCACTTAAAACACACATTGTAATGGCTTTCAGATTTGCCACACCACAGCCAAGTTTGGAACGTTATCATCATCCCTCACAGAAACCTGATAGCTCTCAGCAGACGTTCCTCCATTCCCACAAAGCTGCCTTCTGTCTGACAGATTTACCTGCTCTGGGCACAAGAGTGGAGTCCTGTATCTGTCTTCTGTATTTGTCCCAAGACCCTCCAGGTCTGTCCGTAGCGTAGCGTGTGCCAGTCCGGCATTCCTTTTAGTGATATTTATTGTGCCGACACGACACAGGGCAGGAGCTCTGCGCTTGCTTCATCATTTTGGCAGTGGGGTTACTGTTGTACTGACTCCGCTGTTCGATTATTGTGAGTGATTAGGTGGGCACACTCGTCTGTAGGTATTTGTGTGGTGTTCTCATTGCTCTTGGACACACACCTAGCAGTGAAACTGCTGGGGCATCCTCAAGTTCATGTTTAACTCCTTAAGAACCGGTGGGTTGTTTTGCAACGGAGCTGCACCACCGACAGCCCACTGACAGCCCTGTAGACGCCAGTCCTGAACTCTCTTCTTAAACCATCTGTTTTAAACCTGATGCTGCAGAAATGGCTGTAAAGTGGTATCTCATTATGGTTTTACGTTTTAATTTCTTTAATAACTAATCATGAGCACCTGTTGATGTCCTCCTTGGCCATTTGTCACCTTTCATCAAGAAATGTCTATTTAAATCCCTCATTCATGCTTTAATTAGATCGTTCTCAGATGTATTTTAGACATAAGTTCCTTTTCAAATACATGTCATTTAAATATTTTTCCCACCCTGTAGGTTATCTGTTAATGTCTTGATAGTAATGTCTTGATAGATGTTTTAGTTTTGATATGATTCAAATTATTCATTACTGTTTTGCCTATGTATTTGGTGTTCTCCATAAAATATCGTTTCCTATAGTATGGAGATTCATTTGTCTATTATTTCTTAAATTTTATAGTGTTGACTCCTAAATGTCTTTGCGATTCTCACGTTGTCTGCATTCTCTTTAAGCAAGGAGCATGACTCCATGCTTTTCTGTGGGTGCACAGTTGTCCTGCATGGAGCATATGTTAAAGAATATCACTTCCTGTTGTTATTGCTGAGACCAACCACTGACAGGAGACAACTTGGGGGAGAAAAGGGTTATTTTGGCTCATGTTTTAGGAGATACAGTCCTTCAGGCTAAGGAAGGCAGGTGACAAGAATAACCAGCAGCGGCAGCAGGGATGGGGTGATTTCTTAGAGAATCAGAAAGCAGGGTCAGGGGTGTCTTAAGCTCAGCTGGCTTTTTCTTTTGTATCCTATCCCATGGGATGCTGCTGCCCACATTCAAGAGAAGCCTCAGCGCCTCAGTTAATCACTGGAAACTTTATCACAGATACACCCCCAAGTACCTGGTGCTTTTCTTAAGTTAAGCAAGCTGGCAACTGAGATTAACCATCATGAAATATTATTTCTTTCTTCAATGGATAATTTGTCAATCTTACCAAGAATCAAATGGTTCCATTTTGGATTCCATTCTGCTTCAGAGGTGTATATGTACGTCTTCTGTTAAAACAGCACTGTCTTGTTGAAAGCTTTAAAAGCAGATGTTTGGGCCTTCCAACTTAATCTATAAGACTTGCTTTTGATATTATGCGTTATTTTTAGTTCCATATGAATTTTATATTAGGTTCAGCTTGCCAATTTCTGGTAGAGAACGCTGTGAATCTTTAGATAAATTTGGAGAGTGTTGGTATTAGCTATATCATGCCATCCATGAATACAGGAAATCTTTCTATTTTTTAAGATATCCTTTAATTTCTTTGAAAAACATTTTGCAGTTTTATGCTACCTAGTTTCTTCAATACTAATCTTCCTACTTGATTTACTGCCCTTGAACTTTGAAGTCACTGATCGATTGACCTGGTTCCGTGCTGTAATTACTCCAAACAAACTGGCATCCTAGTTGGCTTAGGATGAGAGAGGGCTCTCCCTGACACTCATAGTTTGTCTTCCTGAAAGTTTTTGTCATTATTTGTTCCCAGAATAGAGATCAGACTCATAATAAGTTCCATTCTGGCACTTTGATTAAAATTGTATTCCATTCATGAATTCATTTCTAGGTCTTTATAGTGCTGATATTTCTATTCAGCAAAGTAATAGGTCTTCTATTTGTCCAACTTTTCACTTACTCATTTTAATAATAAACAGCTATCTTTTAGCATTTTATTATATCTATATCTATAGATATTATATATTATATAATATCTATAGATATAGATACAGATGAGTGCTTTGCCTGTGTGAGTGTATGTGTGTATGTGCACACGTGCACCCACCATTGTGTGGCTGATGCCCATGGAGGCCAAAAGAGAACACTGGGTCACTGAGAACTCAAGTTGTCCGTGGTTGTGAGCCATTATGTGTATTCTGAGAATCAAACCTTTGGAAGAGCGGCCAGTGTTCTTAACTTCTGAGCTATTTCTCCAGACCCAACATACTATATTTGTCGTTATAAGGTTCTAGACATTGGAAACAAAATTCCTAGGTATGTTTCTTTCTATATATATATTTAAAACAGTGTTTTCCTAGGTAGCCTGGACTGGCTTCATATCTCAGGTTAGTTTGAAATTTGCCATCCCGACATTCTTCTGTGCTCATAGATGAGTGCCTTGCTCAGCCATTCACTGAGAAGCTTCCTCCTATAGCAGACGGGAACACATACAGAGACCCACAGCCAGACATTATACAGACTGAGAGGTTTTAGAATACTCAGCTCTAAACAGGATGTCACCATCAAATTTCTCCCCTCAGGGCTTAGGGAACGCTGTGGAAGAGAAAATGAAGAGCCAGAGTGGGTGGAGGACGCCCAGGAAACAAGGCTCTAAATCAGAATAGACCGGGACAGCACACACAGGGCCTGAATAGGTCTGCACCAGATAAGGTGCTAGGGCTGAAAGGAGACACATGCCCCCACCCCTAACCCAGAAGATGTCTCCAAATGACGAGTGAAATCTAGTTTTCTCCAAGAGAGTCTCATTGGGGAAGTGAACTCCTCTTAAGGCTGGGCTGTGTGCCCAGCGGCGGATGGCTGACAGAAAAGGAATTCATCGTAAGCTTTGGCGGTTCCTTGTCCCCATAATGCCATCTCAGGGTCTTATTTTTCAATTTTATTTTTTATCTTAATTGGTTAATAAAGTATTTTTTTCCATTCACCCTACAGGTTCTTTGTGTTATTATGGCTTCCAGTTTTGTGTTTATGCGCGAATTCTGAGTGTGCAAACGAGCGGGTCTCTGTGTCTGTATTTGTTTCTTGTGCCCTTACTTGGGTTCTTTTCCTTCTGTTTGTTTGTTTTGTCCTATTCCAATGTTTTAGTTTTATCTTATTATATTTTATTTATCTGGATGGGAGGGGATGTGGGAGAAACTGGAAGGAGTAGCAGGAAGGGAAGCCATAATTAAGATATATTATATGAGGGGGGAATGTAGTTTCAATAAAAGAGAAAGTATGACCCATTATCAATTTTTAAGTGTGTAATACAGCATGATTAGCTGTAAATACCCTTTTGCATAATGGCTCACCACAGTGTGTTTATCTTGTACTACTTTGGACTCTTTAAGATCACATCCTTATTCCCAGTCACTCAGCAACTTAAAACTACTGTTCTGTTCACTGCTTTATATGCTTGGCTTGATTAGATCCATGTATAAATGGACTCATAGTCTTCATATTCTGGGTCTGGATTACTTCATGTGATACAGCCCACGAAACTCATCCATGTAGTCACAAGCACAGGCTATCTCTCATTTAAATATTGAACGAATACTTCAAGCTAAATATTTTAAAACAATTTTAAAGTTCATTAGTGACAAATTACCGATTACAGATAACACTGCCAACCCACAAGTTTACCTGGTTTCCCGGGCTGACGGCCTGTTGAGCACATGGACGGGCAGAACACGGTTTTCTCCCCAGAGGCCTGTCTTTAGGAGCACATGCCCTCGGGGACACTGCCTGTACAGTCCCGTTGGCTTTTGTCTGCTTGCATGTCACTTGTCGACTGTGAAATCCGTCACCACAAGACACAGAGCACTCTGACCACATACTCGTAAACCACCTGGGGACAGAAGCTATAGGACCTTAGTGAACACTGCCACGAAAGGGCTGATTTGTTGATCCTGGCACTATGGGGGTGTCAGGGAATCACATGTCGCTCAGGACAGGATAGCAGCCTAGGCGACTTCCAGTCTTCCTCCTCCCCTCCTCTCAGGGAACTTGGTGTCACTAGGTGGAGAGAGCCAATGTAGTGATGAGTATGCCGCCTGCAAGGTTTAATGGAGAGTTGTCGCTGTATACCCCAAAGGGTCAGAGTCCCTGTGGGCTTCGTATCGTAAGATTGCTGCTTTCTGAAGGCTGACTCTCAGTATGACATGCTCCGTTTAGAAAGGACACTGGCTACTAAAAGATACTGCAGGTAGAATGCCTGCAATGTTGACAGTCCTTCTAAGAACGTGCCTCAAAGCGGCTGTCGTGTCTGACAGTTCCTCTGCTTCTCCCACTTCTGAAGCATGGGGAGCCACCCACAGTGTGAACACTGGTATAGGAAATGGAACTGTATAACAGTAAGATTCTCCTATTTTTTTAAAATCTGTATTATTATTGTGTGTGTGTGTGTGAATGTGCATGTGCACATTTGTGCCTGCACATTCTGTGGGTGTGTAGGTGACCACTGATATGTAAGGGGGCATTGGAGCTGAGGTCACAGGTTGTAAGCCCATGGACATGGGTGCTGGGAACTGAGAACAGATAGAGCTGAGTTGGAGGCAGTTGTGAGGCCACGGGCAGAGGTGCTGGGCACCTGGACAAGCTTCTCTACAAGAGCAAGAAGACTCCTAACTGCTGAGCCACATCTCCAGCCCCCAACTCTCTATTTTTTAATCAGAAAATTAGGGCTGAAACATCAGACCTGCCTCGTGGATCTGAAATTAAAAAATAGAAAAGTACCTCTTTACTTGTTAATTGTTTTTTTTTTCAGTTTTTATTTTTGTATCTTCTGGTCAGTTTTTTGCTATGCTATGTACCGCTGAATATTTTATTTAATATTAACACTTTCTCCGAGTGTGGCTACTGAGCTGTTACACAGTCCAAATTACTGTGCCTTTTTTTAAAAAGTTAAGTTTTTATATATTTTATGTGTATGGATGTTTTGCTTGCATGTATGTCTGTGTATCGTGTGTGTGCCTGGTGCTTGCAGAGGCCAGAAGAGGGTATCAAATTCCCTGGGACTGGACTTAAAGATGGTCATGAACTGCCATGTAGGTTCTGGCAATTGAACCCGGGTCCTCTGGAAGAATAGTTAGTGCCTTTAACCACTGAGCCATCTCTCCAGTTTCTATTGCACCTTTCAAAATCAGCAAAACCTAATGTACTGTTAAGAAAGTGACTACACATACATACCTTGCGGGGCAATCCCGGGTGTTACAGGACTGAAACCCAGCCAGTGGCTTCCTGTGAGGACCACAGAGGGCTTCATTCACTGCCTGCCCGCTAGCCGTCACGCACCGAGGCCTCTGAAGGCGGACTCCCAAGGGGCCACAGGTGGCAGAACAACGTGTCCAGTTACCAGGTTCCCAAAAAGGTTCTGCAGAAGGGAAATGAAAGTCACAACAACCCCAAATAAGAAAGGATGATGCGCTGGAGGCAGCAGGGCCGAAGACCACCACGAATTCCGTGGCTGAGCTACCTGCTGCATTTTAAGAAACGCACACAGAGAACACCATTGCACAGAGTGACGCTTGCTTTCTCTTGAGTAACTGTTGTACTTGCCAAACAGAAATGGTGGCTAGAATGGGGTCCTTGGAGCACAGCCTGGGAAATGGTTATTGTAGGTCAGCCAGGTCTACCAGAAAAACCCAAGAGAAAGGGAAGAGGTATTGAGTAGCAAACAAGCACTTCCCCAGCATTCCCTCAGCAGAGCCAACAGGACAGGGAGGAAGGCCTCTCTAGTTATGTCCTAATGCCATCTATTTTCCAAAAATAATCAGGCAGAAAAATGGAAGATGATTTAGCAGGAGGAGCAGGGACCAGGGATTAAGCAGGAAGATGAGGTGCATTTGAATTCCACTCTTACTCTTCCATTAATTCTTAACCCAAGCATCACATCAGTCCTAAAACTGAAGAAACACTTTGCTCTGGAAACATCTGGAGAGGGAAGAATGGAGGCTTCCATTAGACAAGTGCAAGCCAGGCACCCCCAGGCATCTCAGCTTTTGCGTTACCTTTCCCTGCCGGCTGACACTTGGTAAAAGATGAGGTAGGGCACAATGATGACAGGTTTGTGGATGGCTACAGAAAATGCCAAATTTCCCTGCAATAATCATGAATAATTGATAGCTACCAGATGTGTCCACATGATCCCCCACAAAATGGAGTAGTTTCTTTAACTTATTGTTTTCCACTCCGAGTTTTGAGTTTTTACCTTAAATTGCACATGGCATTATTTGAGAGCAGAACCATATATTATTTCTCCAGTTGGAGTTTCAGAATTACAGTTTATTTAAAAACATTTTTTTTAATTTACTGAAACTCTTTCTCCAGGATGAACAGGTATTGGGTTAGAAACTTTAAAAAATAATTCTTTATTGACTCTCTCATGTTCTGTTATGAAGCTACTAATTTTTTTTTTTACAGAGGCAGAGAGATTGGATGAAGCTAAGCAAGTTGAACGATGTCTATTTTGTGTCAGAGAGACTGGAGTAGCTCTCTAACTGGAGTTATGTGTAACTCCAGGTCACAAGCTCAGATCTCAATTGTACAAGCTTCACAATTGTTTGAACCCGTTTCCCCTCCCAGGCAACCACATTCCCCCGCCCCACCCCTCTCAACTATTAGTTACATAGTTTTACTTTCTCCTGGGGTTCTGTATTTTGCTTAGTACACTATTTTGGGGATTTCCTACTATCATTGGGAATATCAACATTGTATCTTCTTTTACTACTGAATAATACACAATTTCTGAATACTCCATAGTCCTTCATTCTGCTGTCAACAGCTATTGTGAATAAGGCTGAACATTCATGTACAAATATTTTTTGTGCGCATGTTTTCATTCTATCTGAATGAATACCTATGAAAAGTGCCAAACAGTTTTCCAGTGTGGCTTCAGCTCATCATCATATGGCAGCTTGAGTTAAAATATTGCTTGCTGGAATTTAGTCCAGAATTTTTGTTTTGGCTATTCTAGTAGTCATGAACTTGCATCTTCTGGTTTTGATCTCCATTTCTCCATTGCCACCTCCTTGTGTAGCAATTTCTTTCTAAGCTCAGCGAGACCCAGAAAATTCTAAAGGGACTTAAGTCTCTGAAATCAATCAGATGTGTGAGGTCCCTTTTCCCCCAAGGCTAGATGAGCAATAAGGCCTGCCGAGGACACTCACATCAGTATGGCTGCCTGAAGAGACATTCAGATCTGGTGTGCTGCCTGAAATCCTGCAGTGAGCTCCAAGGTTCCAGCTGTCATGAGCTGTCACCACGCTGGGGTGGCTGGTCAGTGTTGCAGCTGCCTTTGGGTCACTCCTACTCCCGCAAGTATCCCTCGCCCATGCTTCTGTAAGTCAACTCTTTGGTTCTCCAAGTTGGACTTTGTTGGTATCCTTATTTTGGCCTCTTGTCAGTTCCCTATCTATGGTGAGCGGACATTTATTTGTTCAGGTCTCCCCGGGAGTGCCACACAACACACTTGTATGCCACCTTTCTTACAGAGTCTGTCGAGGGCTTTTGTGTACCCTTTTGTAATGGAGGAACGGTGGCCACTGTTAAACTTAAAGGAGTTCCTTATGTTTTTCATACAGTTCTTCATCAGAAATATGTTCTGCCACAGACAAGCCAAAATAGCTCAGTTGGGAAAGCATCAGAATGAGGAAATAGGCTCTGCCAATATTTTTTCCAATTGCATTTGAAAAGCCTGACATTCATAGTCCAATACTCCCAGACAAGACTCCTCAGTAACCTTGACATTTTAACCTGACCCTCAAAGCCCTGGATGGTTGGTTCTCACCATCCCTTCCCTCCTGTACTCTCATTACATGCATGCTGTTTTGTTTCTTATACATCAGGCTACTTTCTTTTTTTTTTTATCTGTTTTCTTTGCACAATATTTTTTTTAATTTATTTATTTTTATCTCAATCACAGGTTAGGTACTTTGAATCCCAGGCGTAGCCCCCTCCCCCATTCCCTCCTACCCTCCCACTCCCTCCCTCATCTCCTTCTTCCCCGCCCCCTCCAAGTCCACCAACAGGGGAGGACCTCCTTCCCTTCCATCCAACCCCAGCTTATCCTGTCTCCTCAGGGC
>CM053758.1:59609313-59634835 GCA_028658305.1 Pachyuromys duprasi | reverse complement strand
TCCCCCCCCATCAGGCTACTTTCAACAGCTAGTTTGTGCTAGCTGTTGGGGATTGGTCTGGTGCTATGTATGCTAATGCTAATTACAGGTCCCCAGTGTCTGGCTGCAGTCAAGATGAGTAAATCTCCGTCTCAAATATGTGGAAGCAGTCACAATGCTTAGCAGTGTAAGGAGCCAAGAATAGAGTGGGAGAGAAAGTCCCTAGCCAACATGATTCTTGGGGCTTGGGAGGTTATAGAAAACAAAAGGAAACAAGATAACAGAGCTCTCACACTAGACTCTGTTGTGTAAACTTTGCTCTACCTAATTTAAAGTTAATTGTTTGATAAACATGCTGAAGCCTGTAACTGGGCAGAAGAGAAGTAGGCAGAGCTTAGGTTCCTGGGCTTGGGGTCAGAGAAAGACTAGGAGGTGAGGGGTGAGGAGAGAGGAAGCAGAAGACGTAGAAGCAGGAGGAGAAGTAAGTCACCATGGGACAGCACAGCCCGTGAGCACGTGGCTATGAGGACTGGCCTGAAGGAGCAGATGTAGCCCAAGCAGGAACAACTGTGGCAAGTAACGGGCTATGTAACTAGGAAACAGGAGTGGCTTAGAGGGTTGATACCTGCCCAGTCATGCTGCCTTAAAGCTTTTAGGAAACCGAAAGGTCTCTGTCTCGACTACTTGGGAACTAGCTGGGGTAGAGAGGCCAACTAGTCTACTATCCCTTCCACAACAGCTAGCTAATCTCTTCTGGGGATATTTCTTCCCCACCCTGCTGCACTGAGGGCTCCATCTCCTCCGTTAGGTCTGGGCTACCATATTTCCTCCCCAGAAGGCTATCCTGACTATCTTCTCCCAACCAGTCACCCCCAAACATTGCGTACCCCATTGCTCTGACCATTCCGTCCTTAGTGCTTAACTGCAAAGAAATACACAGATATTTATTTGTTTACTTATTTCTTGTTCATCTTTCCTGGTAGAAGGTCAAATCCATACATACTGTCCTAGTCAACAGAAGGACAGGGAATGCCATATGTAAGTAATTGAAACAACAATGGTTAACCTGACAAATAATTCTCTATCAAATGCTAGCCTAATTAGTAACTGAAGGGCTGGCACACTCTGTAGTGTGCACACTTAAGTGTTGGTACGCATTTCTGCATAGGTGGTCTCTGAATCTGGGTACAAGGTGAAAACACTGTAAACAATGTCAATAAGCCAAGTGTTGTCTCCAGCAGAGGCCTGACCTCACAGGAGCACTGGCCTTAGGCATCTACTTTTTAAATTAGTTGCAAGGGTTTGTGTGGTGTTCTTGCCTGTGGCACATGCAGCCTCTAACTGTGTTCTCACAGTCTAGTTCTTGTTATTGAAGGGTCCTCTATCTTCTCAGAACAAATGTCAGGACATCCATGGAAACCTATTCACCATTTCCAGGAAGGGGTTGGGCCTCTTCTTCAGCAATGCCCTGGCACTTTGGCCATATTTTTCTCATAGTACTTCCTATACTGCCCCAGAAAAACTGTTCACATGACTCTTCTTCTCTTAGACTGTAAGCTTCCCAGAGACCAAGTCATCTTGTAGACTCCAGCCCTAGGAGAAACAAGTGCTCAGCATATATCATTGAATGTTCAATAAATAATAAATAATAATAATCGACTGTGTAGTATCTAAAGGAGTAGAAACACATGACTGTCTTAAGTAGCGATGCTATCAGTGACACATGGTACAGTGTTGATGGACAGCTTAACATCATTTACCTTTTCTATCCTATTTCTTGCATCTCAGGAAGTCAGGGTCTTAGAAACTACACCTTCTAGATGTATTCCATACAGCATGACATTCTACATGATGTATTGTATAGCTGTAAGGAAATCCTCAATATCTCAAATCCCCAAATGACATAGCTTTTACTGTTCTATATAGTAAAAAAATGTGGCCTGACAGTGGCTTTGGTTGGTCCTTGGCCATCACAACTTTATTTTGAGTGACAAAGAGCTGAGATCATTGCCAGTTTTCCTGACTGTCCTTCCTGATTTTCTTATCTCTATCTTGCTCCCCTTGGCCTTCTGAAGAGGTAAGCTCAGAACACCAGGTGAGGTTCTTTTGATCACATACTAAGGCCTAACAAGTTGGTATGTATGGGAAATTTGTGTGTGAATAGAAAAATGAAAGAACTGATGCCACAAATCTTGGAGAACTTTTTACTGTTGATCTTTATTCAGGTGATGATAGTTTTGAAGCTGGCAAATCAACACCTACATCATCATAAGTAGTGATGTGTGTTAGGAATATGAGCTTAGTGGGCTGCCTTGTTTCAAAACTGTCCCACTGAGAAAAGAATAGGTTGTAGTACCAAAGGCTGAGGAGCAAGGAAAAAAAAACCAGTGTAAATGTCCAGGAATACATTACAGAAAGAGAAGCATAGAGGTGCCCCAGAGAAAAATACATGACTCAGAAAGGAAATATGTAAAAAGTCAAAGTTCCAGACCTTGAGGCAGAGGCTCTCCTGTTGAGTTGCTGTTCTTTGCTCTGTTGTTGGATGCCTGAAGACCTCGCCTTCTCTGTGCCTTAGGAAATGCATTCTTACTGCCCTGTCCTCTTCGTTCTGAGAAAACAATGTGTAGCATATCTTAAATCAAAAGCCATCAAATTCTCACTCCAGATTGAGTGGTCTTGAAGAGAAAATGAACTATGAAGAAAAAATGAACTTTTTAAAGAGCGTTCACACAAGTCTGGAAGTAGGTGCTGCATTTGTGTGCGTGCATGCCTGTGTGTGTGTGTGTGTGTGTGTGTGTGTGTGTGTGTGTATTGGGGTGGGATTTAAGGGTAGAGTTATGTACCAGCATGAGACACTTCTGCATGTTTATAAGGCCAGCCTTCCTTACAAGACAGAAAAAAAATACATCTCTCTCTATTAGAAAAGGAACCAGAGGAAGCAGATTGATGAGACTGAGCTCCTCCCCACTCCAGGAACTCTGCTGACCATGGTCTTAGGGTGAAGAGAGTGGAATTTTAGGAAGGTTGCAAAGTTTGTGTGTCAGGGTTGTAGGGTAGTGGAGAGAAGCCAGAAACTAAATAAGTGCATGTTTATAAGGTCAGCCTTCCTTACAAGATAGAAAAGACTGGTTGGCTCAGTGGGATTCTTGAAAAGAGGCAGGTGCTGGGCAAAAAATGAGCTGACCCTAAAGACTTAAGTCTAGGATTAAGCAGAGGAGGGAAATTAGCCCAGGGCCTTAGAAGGGAACATGAAGAATTCATTCTAGAACTGGAAATCCTTGGTGAACTGCCAGAGGTCTCACTTTTTGAAGACTTCAGGTGCTTGTAGAGGTTCATTGAGAAGAGCCATTTAAGGATCCGCCACCTTCCCACCCACCCTGCAGGACCAGGAGGGTACCAGGAACAGTACTGACAAAGGGGGCCACACATTCTGGCTCTAGTCTAATTCCTCTGTGACCTCCCAGTTTCCTAAAAGAAAATAATAACTATGTCCCACTCTGATTATTCTAAATGCTAGGGGAGTTAATGGCGACCAGTATTTATTTCGAACAGAGCATGGTGGCCCACACGTATTGTCCCAGCACTTGGAAGGCTGAGACAGTATGATGAAGAGTTTGGAGCCAGGGTTGACTACCTAGCAACATACTGCCTCAAAAGTCTCCAAATCCAAAATCTAAGTGCAAGTGTTATACGCCAGCCATTCTGACTTCCAGCTGGGGCACTTGCGTTTTTTTGTGTGTCTAGGTTTTCTAACTATCAACAGGAAAGAGCATGAAGAAAGTTCTGTCATGTGACTCAAGTCTTATGCTGGATCCTTCTGTGGTTCAATTTCGTTTACTAATTCATACTTTACACTTAACCGGTGTTAGGTGCTGAAGAAAGAGCAAGATAAGAAATGATCTCCGGTGACCATCTGATTGAGTTCTGTGGTTTATTCTCAATGTATTCCAAGCTCTGTAGAACACAGGATGTCTTTTGTTAATTCCTATAGCTCATTTTGTTGACAAGAACTGATGAACTACAAATATCATACCCAGCAGGAAAAGGCAACAATCTAACATCCTGTGTTTAGCATTGGGCTTGAGGCACTGGGCATCTCTGGCATAGCCTCCCCCACCATAATATTATAAAGTTATTCTACACATGATTGACAGCATGCTTTATACTGTGTTGTTTCCTCAGGAATGCAAAGGAAATATCAGAATTTTCCCTACCTCTGAGGGACCTATAGTTTTGGTTAAGGAACTGGATGAGAAGGAAGGAACTGTTGAAAAACATTATGTATCAAGATCTGACAGATATTAAATAGAGATCATACCATTTCTCTATTTTTTTTCTTTTTTCTTTTAGTTCACATGGTAGATAGGCACTCCAGGGGCCTGCTGAATAAAGGTGGTTGGTGTGTGTAAGAGAAGCAGTGAAGGCTGTTTCTTACAGGGACAGAAGTATTCCTGGAGGCCCCAAAGAGGAAAGGGTGTGTGTGTGTGTGTGTGTGTGTGTGTGTGTGTTTCACAGGACCAGAAGAAATTTTGACTAAATCAAACCTCAGTACATATATAATCAAGGTCGAGAATTAAACAGACATAGAGGTAGGATATACAAAGTCTTAATTCTGGACAGAAAAGTACATGTCCCTTAAGCAGAAGAGCAGCTTCACAGTGACCACCTTCAGAGGAGGCAACGGGCCTGACAGGGCGTTAGAGGTGCTTTTAAGTAGGTTGTGATAGCTGGGGTGAGATTTGTGAAATACCTGGGCCATTCACACTTTGAGTCCAACATCAACAAATCTGGGCCCTCCTTACTGTACGTTAGAGGACACATCAGGAACAATTAGGACTGGATACTCACCCAGCAAGTGGAGCACAGAGGTGGCCATTGCTTTCCCAAGAGCATTGGTGGCTGTGCAAATGTAGGCTCCTTCATTTTCAAGGGAAGCATTCTGCAACAACAGGGATCCATTGAAAAGCAAGGAAACATTGTCACTCAGAGATCCTCCTGTCTTCAACCAAGTTACATTAGGCTGAGGGACACCTTTGGAACAAAAACAAATATGACAAAGGCAATTCCTTTAAGAACAGGGCCATACACCTACGAGACAAATACCATTCAGTGTTTGGTGCACAAGTCAGGAAATGGGCAAGTCATAGTGTTGTAGTAACTAAAAAGGTGAGTGTTGGGCTAAATAATGTTTATAATTATCTTGCCCTATGCTTACCATGGCAGTATTATATAACCTGCTATCACAATAAGACACAGACATCTGTTAAATTTTATAATTGCCTTATTTACCTAGAGCTGTCTCAGTAACCTCACCATCCACCTCCCAACCCTCATCCAATACCACACTGCTTAACCATCCTCACCTGGACTATTTTCCATCCATAATCTTACAAATACTTGCTTTTATTTGGTGTTTTTTCCATTCACCACTCTTAAGAGTCCTTCCTGCCTGACCATATGGTTGCTTCTCCATGCCAACTCATTGTGGTATCCTCCTGCTTCCTTTCTTCCAATTTCTCTGTTTCCTATAATTCTTTTGAACCTAAAACCTGGGAATATTGGCCATGCCAACCCTATTCTGCCCTGCCCAGGTTTTAGGCCTTTAATCAACCAATCAGGTACAATGTCTTAGACAGGTTTACACAACAAGGATGGGTTTTCCAGGCAGGAACCAGATCATGAGGGTCAGGAACTAGCATCAAAACACAAGCATCAGACTGAGCCCCCCAACATCATAGCTAATAGGAAATGGCTGATTCTGTTTTTATGGCATACGTATGAGGAATTGTAGTATGGCAAAGGTGTTGGGTTGGTCCAATCATGTAATCAGTCATATATTATGTTAGGAGTTAGGAGCCAATGGGATTGCTTCACTCTGGGAATGGAGAGAGTTTTGAAGTTAATGGGAAAATGGTTAAAAAGAAGCAGTTGGTGAAGCTGAGTTGTTACTATAGAGTTGTTACCAGGAAGACTTTGGAAAGGAATCTAGATATTCTAGAATTCAGGGCTGTGCACATGCAATGGAAACATACCTCCTTGGAGAAGAATGCATGATCCTTGGAGAAATAGATTTTCTTCATTAATAGGTTTTATTAAAAAGTACAACTTTAGAGAACAAAAAGGAAGTGTTAAGTTTTGAGTCTGGTCAGTGAGGCAGAGGCTTCAGAGAATAATATCACAGAAGCCTGGACACAGGGAGGATATAAGAGCTGAAAAAATTTCTTCAAATATCTTGATGGGTCTTAGCATTTCTCTTGGCTATTTAACCTTAGAACAATTTCACGTGACACTTAAGAGTGAAGGGTGCCTCCGGTGGTGCCTGGGACTGAACTACTACCTGGCTTGAGGGATGTCCTGCCCTCCTAGGGCACTCTGGTGGAAAGAACATGGAATGATCTCCTGAAAAAAAAATCATTTCTCCACTATTATCATGATATGTGTAGGCCACCTTGCAGCAGACAGTGAGAGAGACCAACTTCATGATGGGCTTCATTTTCTTGCTACACATAACAGGCCTAAGAGTTGCAAGGAAACCCACAGGAAAAGGGCAAACAATCAGAAACAGCCAAGACATCTGGCCTGGGGAAGATAAGGTTGCTTAATTATGGTTTGAAAATCACCTAAGTCCTGATCAGAGTCACGTAGCCTCCATGGGGCACCAGCCAATCCTATTTGAGGTTGCATAGCCACAGTAGGAATTCCCCTCTCTGGCTTTAAAAGGGGCCTTCAGCCCCCCTTGGGGCTACCACCATGTTGTGAAGGTGGTGGCCCCAGCATGCTGGACTTCTGCAGAATAAACGCCCTTCGTTGCTTGCGTGCTATTCGAGTCTGGGGTCATTCTTTCAGCATATTCTGGACCCCAACAGCAAAAGGCATGTCTAGTTTAACTTGAGGCTTACTCCGTGAAAGGGGAGCCCATGCCTGAACAGCCAAGATAGCCCAGAGGGCTAGAGTAGAATCAAACACAACTGGCCAAAACAAAACAAAATGCCAATGAATGATTCCTAATGATATTCTCCTATACTCTTGGAGACTTGTTCAGTTGATATCAGAGAGGCTTCCCCTGTCAGCAGATGGGAGCAGACGCAAAGACCCACAGCCAGATATTATGTGGAAAGAAACTCTAAATTGAGGTTCTCCATGGGGTCTCTCCCCTTGGAGCTAGGAGGTGGAGTGTGGGAATCAGAGGGGATGCAGGACACTAAGAAAACACAGCCCACGCAATTGACTAAGCAGGGCACATATGGGTCACAGAGACTGAAGTGGCAAGCACAAGGCCTGTAAGGGTCTGGCAGAGGTCTTCTGTGTATATGCTATAGCTGTTAGCTTAATGTTTTTATGGGACTCCTACCAGCGAGACATATCTCTAAGTCTTTTGCCAGCACTTGGGACTCCTCCTCTTGAGTTACCTTGTCTATCTTCGAAGTGAGAGCTTTTGCCTTGTCTTATCTATCTGTCTTGATCTGTCATGTTTGGTTGTTGTCTCTTGGAGGCCTGATGTTTTCTGATGGGAAATTGAAGGACACTGGATCTAGGGGAAGTGGGTAGGCTGTGTGTGTGTGTGCATGTGAAGGGGGTGGAGTGTGGGGGGAGAGGAAGCTGTGCTCAGGATGTATGAGAGAAAAATCTATTTGAAAAAAAGATTTCTCAAAAAAAATCCCCCTTAAAGAAAAGGGAACAGAATGGAAAAGTAGAAGGGAGGTACTGCTTGCATTCTCTTCTCTTAGTTTGTTAACTTTGGACATCACGTTGGATTCCAGCAGCCTTAAGTGTGAAAGGAATGTGAAATAAAAACAGGAATGTTATCATGTTTAGATGTAATATTTGAGGGCTTCAAAACCTGCGTCTGAGTCTGAGTTGGTGGCTCTTAGGGATTTTATCTTTAATTCTATGGCTTTAGATGACCTGAGTTTGGGGGAATTTAAAAGGTGTTACCTCAAGATTCTCATCCTCTGAGGTCACCCTCAAATAAATGTAACGTAAATACTGGTGTGAAGGGACTTTGCAAATAAGACTAAGTTCACAAGTTAGATAACCTTAAAGTAAGATGATTATCTGGATGGACCAATTCAGTTCATGAGTCCTGAAGATCAAAAAGCAGAGCAGAAGTGATTAGGTCTAAAACAGGATGAAGCAGGGGAGATGAGGCCAAAGAAGCATTCGGGAAGATTGAACGTGGATGAGGGATACAGTCTGCCACTGATGATTTTGAAATGAAGGGAGCCATGAGTCAAAGAATGCAGGTAGCCTATAAAATCTGGGAGTTACTCCCAGCTGACTGTAACAAGAAAGTTGGACCTTGGATCCTGCAGTGAGTAGGAGCTGAATTCTGCTAACAAGGTGGAGGGGTTATATCCCCAGAGTGCCCAGAGTCCCCAGACAGGGATTTACCCCCACCAATCCCTTCACCTCTGATCCTCTAGACAGGGCTGTCAGCTCAGCCATAGTCTACGGACCAACCAACAGAAATGACAATAAATCAGTGTCGTCTTCAGCCTATACATTTATAGTAACTTGTTACAGCATCAGTACAAAATGAATACACCGATTGACATTAAATTGGGTTGGGAAAACTAGGCTGACTCTAAACAGCCAAAGGATGCTGATGTCATGTGCCTCTTCTGTACACATATACATAGAAAACTCAAGCTTTCCTAAGGTCACAGCTATTAGACACAGAAAGTGAGATTCAGAGCCACACAACTAGATTCAGAACATCTCTAGTAGCAACAGCAGGCAGCTCTCAAGCATTTCTTAATACATTCTCTCCTAAGCAGCTTATACTTGTTGGAAGGTTTGGTTGTGGTAGCAAACACATGTGAACACACATTTATTACCTAATATGTAATACACACACACACACACACACAATATATATAGCAGTACTTGACTGCAAACACTTAAAGGAAGTTATGGAGGTTATTGATCTTGTTTCCATCGCCCTACTAGATGACTGAATTTTGGCAGGTTTTCAATTATTTTCTCATTTATTTTTTAAAAAGTAACAATTATAGGAGTACAGCGACGGCTTTGTTGTTCTTCCAGGGAACCTGAGTTCAGGTCCCAGTACCCATACCTAACAGCTCACAACTGTCCATAACTCCAGCTCCAGAGGTCTGCTGCCCTCTTCTGGCCTCTGAGGGCACCTGAACATGTGTGCGCACACACAGACGTGCATGGTACATACACATAAATAAAAATAAATCTTTAGAAAGAAAAGGGTACTAGGAACACTACATTTTATTTCCTTAAGGTAAACATTATATCATTTGAGAGGGTTGTAGCTTTACCTCTCCCAATACTTACATTTCTGGTTTCATTTTCTTGCCAGTGTTTATGGAATCATGCTGAGTAACAACTTCAATAGCAATGACTATCTGTATCTCCCCCAAATTCATACACTTAAACCTATCCCACAATTCCTAAAAAGCAGGCTAGATTACACCTCCTTGAGTAGTTGAGAACCTTTTCCAAGGAATACATGTTAACAGTGCTGTTCACAACACTGGATTGAAATGTTGCTGGGATGCTGAAAACTGACTTTCAGGAGGGTCAGCCAGGGGGAGATTTTCCCCAAACAGCTCTTTTTTTTCCTTCAGCAATCTGATATGGCTCCAGCTGACAGCTTCTGATTTAACACAGAGTCCCTGGAAAAACCAGCTAGAGTCACTTGCCTCAGGTGTCCTGGAGCCTACCCTCAGGAGGTTTGTGAAAGCAGCCAGAATAAAACAAATGAGAAGCCAGGGAAGTTCTCTGGGGCTCTATATTAATAACTCAGGCTTTCTAAGGAGAATAAAGTCTTTTCTTTTGGAGCATCTTGGAAGGCTTGGGTACCGACTTGATAGGCAAGAGCTATACATCAGAGAGATAATTTAGAATCCCCACTGCAACTTAAATGCCTCGGGAAACAGGAGACAGGAGCCGGTTGGCCAGGTGATAGAATGCTTTTACCCTATCCCCAGATCTTCGGCTTCTTTCATCTTTAAATTGTTGGTACTGGTCAGTGCCTTGTTTTGTGGAAAGCAGACCAGTTCTGCTTCCGATTGGCGGGCGCAGAAGAGTCTGGGTAGTTTAATGTAGTAGCCCAAAACAAGGAGGCGCAGACCAGTCAGAAAGTGAGTCCAGAAGGTTCCGCAATGTCCACACTCGGAAAATGCATAGCTTAGAGACAAACACACTTTGACACAAGCCTCTGTGTGGTTAAGAGTGTGATGCTGACTCTGCAGCCAGTGAACGTCCAGAGCGGCTAGGAGCACCACACAACAGAGCTATGTGTAGTGAGGCTCTCCATGTGAATGGGGAGACAAAACCCTCCTGCCAAAAAGCCAACTCAGGGGCTTAGCACTTCAAAACACCAGACATCTGCCAATGTTTCCCAAGGACTGAAGAGGTCAGGGGACGAAGGTAGGATTCTTCATTCTACTGCCCTTTGCGGGCTTTCAAAACTACAAATGTCCACTCTGCAGATAACTCTAACGTGTCAGAAATGACTTACACCTCTATGTCTAACCTCGAAGACAGGCCATTCCCACAAGACTCACAGCTCTGGAATACCCGGCAGTCTGTTCCTACAACTCTGAAACCGCTTTTGGAAGGTGAACTGTTGTGGAAAAAAATGTTCAGCTCTGCAAAGGCTGTGAAACAGGTACTGCACAGAGCCTGCACCTCAAGGGCATCTTTAAAGTAGTCACTGTTCAAAAGCAAATTTCCTCCATCCTTGAAAGGCCTATGAACTACTCCACACTATAAAATCCTTGGTTTAGGCAGACTGCTCTAAGATGCTGGCTCTTCATGTAAGCACATAGCACCCCTGAATGTTTCTGTTACCTGTTGTTTCTTTCAGTGATTTTACAATATTATTTGATTCTTTTCACCTCCCCTTCTAGGACAAATGAAGGATTATACTAATGTTGACTGTCCCCAGGGGGTCATGAAGAAGTGCTGTCACTGTATAGTTAAGAGACTTACTGAACACAGCGTAGGCAACACCAATAAGCGTAACAATAAACAGGAGCTCACAGCATTGGTATCAGAGACAAGACATTAAGGCAACTACGACAAAGAAGTTTTCAACTGCAGGACCCCTTGCCACAAGGGAAGTTCAAGGAATATCCTTGAGAGCTAACTGCAAACTCTGCTGTCCTTTCTGGTGGTGAAGAGCCTGTCCATCGCAGGGGCTACCTCCAAAACTCAAACTGCAAAACTATGGCTCTTGCCGTTGGCAGAACATTTTTGATTAAATGTTGATGTACATTGCCTTTTCTGAAAATCATGCCAACAGACTGGTGTAATCGGCAATATCCTCTGAGGTTTTAGAAATCATTTGGGTCATGCCATTTATTCCCCAACTCTGAAACTAAAGCTCTTTCCCCAAAGGCTGCTGATTTTTTTTTCTTGTGTCATGGAGGAGGATGTCACCAACTTTTCTTCACAAGGTGGTCATTTCTGAACTCTCAGGACATGTGGCTTCTGCTTCACTCAGGACTAGAAAGTTTTTCCTAACTGCCAGTCATACCATATGAGCTGCTACAGACTATTATCCAGGGTCTAGTGTCCATGGCAACCATTCCATGTCCAAGGCAAGAACCGTCCAGTCATCCCCTGAAGAATTAGATTTAAAGTTAAGGGCTTGTGCATACCAGACACAACCATATGAGCTATTGCAGTGCACGCAGCATTGTACGTGTGGTTCTGCACATATTGCATAAGCCAATGACTCCAAGCATTGAGCATGGGGAGAAACGTCCTACACGGAAGCTCAGATGCTAAGAACAGTGGGCATTCCTAAGGCTCAACCTCATGAGCAGCAATTTTGGTAACTTATTCACCTAACACTGGGCTACAGGTAGACAAACTGCTTTAGAAGCTGCATTAAAAGGAATACATATGTCATGATCTGCAAGATGATTCTAAATTGTATGACTAAAAAGCAAGAGGAGGGGTTAGGGATTTAGCTCAGTGGTAGAACGCTTGCCTAGCAAGCGCAAGGCCCTGGGTTCGGTCCTCAGCTCTGGAAAAAAAAAAAAGACAAAATAACAAAAAGCAAGAGGAGGGGGCTTTTTGAGCTGAAGAACTTGTTTTAAATAGACTTTATTTGCATCTATACTTTTAGATATTCCAAGGATTGTGAATGGTTTTCTAAATTGACAATGAAAATACCCTTAAGTATATGTTTAAAATGTATAAATGAAGAAAAATAAATTAACCTTAACTTAGAATATAGTAAAAAAAGAAAGAAAGAAAGAAAACCAATATGTTCAGTTCATAAAATAGGGGTAAGCAGGTAATACTCAAATTTTATAGTCTGAAAATTATATATAAAACTTTGTAAGTAACTGTATTTTGATAAAGATGGTTTTCTCTTTTTTCATCTTCCCTTCCGTTCCTTTCCTTTCTTTTCCTCTTCTCCCCCCACTCTTTTATCAAAGAGATCTGTGACTGAGAGACATTTCAGAGTCAACATGTATAATATAAACCAGTAATCAATACAAGAACTGATGGGGTGATGAGACTATCTTAGGAATTTAGCCATATAATCCTGCTTTGCCACAAATATTTTCTCAAGATCCTTTCCTGAAAGAGGCATTATTAAACCCAGTAGAGAAAGCTAATAATTTGGCAAGTTAACAACAAAATTCCTAGGAATATTCCAAAATATTTTAACCTAGACAGAAAAAAACTGAAATTAAGAAAATACCTTTAAATTTTATAATATGAATCTTTTGCACTGACTATGGTCCCATGAATGAGAGGCTCTCCCTGTCTTCAGTCATCTCCTGAAACACCAAGCATGAGAATTCAGCCCAAATGAGGTCCATATTTTCCACCAACTGCTTGCACACACACTGGGTGCTTAAGTAGTTTGTATGTAACTTCTACTTCCATACCCCCCACCCTCTTTGATCAATGGGTAGCAAAAGGTAATGACAGAGGTAGAGAGCTTAAGCCTCCATTTTTGATAAGGTTATACTTTTTAGAACTGTATTTTGGTAATGATGCATTATATATTATATACATTTTAACATCCTATAAAGTACAAAACCATTGGCTTTCTCATGATCTACTTGGTTTTCTTTTTAAAATAATTGAAATGTAAAATTTCTATGCACAAAATGTTTGTTTTCTTGCTATATACAATGGTAAAGAAGTAAGAATAACTTCCACTAGTTTCCAAAAAAATTTTTTTGAGTTTTTGACACAGGGTTTCTCTGTAGAGCCTTGGCTGTTCTGGAACTCACTCTATAGACCAGGCTGGCCTCTAACTCAGAGATCCACCTGCCTCTGCCTCCTGAGTGCTGGGAATAAAGGCATGTGCCATCAATGCCCAGCTTAGTTTCCAAAATAAAGGAATTGGTCTACTTAATCTATACTCACACAGCAACATATGCATATAGACATTACTGGAGCAATGGCACTGGAGACTGAATCCAGAAGAGAAGGTGGATCAATAAACTCTCCAACTTTAAAACCGGAAAAGATAGTCAGACCAATAGACATGCAAATAATGACACAAAAGCACAAGAATAATGAAAAACCAAAGACACATGACTCCTCCAGAATATCAAATTCCTCAACCGCTGAATTGCAAAATACTGAAATGGCTAAGCTGCTGGAGAAAGACATCAGAAGTTCACTAATAAAAACAGTCAGCAACCTTAGAGGGGATCCGAGAAAGCAAATGAAGCCAATCGAGGGTCTGGAGAAGAAACAACATGGAGGGGAAAGTCAGGAAAATGGACACACGAAACAGCAACACGGAAGAAAACCTAAGAAGTCATGGAAATACTGGAAATGAAAATCTCACCAATAAAATCTGCAAAACAAAGTATCAGGGATGAAGAACAAAATCAAGGTTAACATGAAAAAAAAAAAAACCTAAACTAAAATCTGCAGACCTAAAGATGATAAACAACAAGGAGGACACTAGGGATGATGCTTAATTCTCATTCAGAATGGCAAACAGGATAGACACCAGAAACGGTGGAAGAGAGGTACAGGAAGGGAGTCTACCATAGAGGTCCTCTGAAAGGCTCCACCCAGCAGGGGAATAAAGCAGATGCTGAGACTCATAGCCAAACTTTGGGCAGAGTGCAGGGAGTCTTATGGAAGAAGGGGAGGATAGAAGACCTGGATGGGACAGGAGTTCCACAAGGAGACCAAAAAAGCCAAAACAATCTGGGCCCAGCAGTATCTCCAGAGACTGAGGTACCAACCAAGGACCATGCATGGAGAGTACTTCAACACCTTAGCCCGTAAGCAGCCAATCTTCATGTGGTTTCCCAAGTAAAGGGAGCAGGGGCTGTCTCTGACATGATCTTGGTTGCCTGCTCTTTGGTCACACCCCCACCCCCAGGCAATGCAGCCTTTCCAGAACACAGAGGAAGAGGATCCAGGCAGTCCTGATGAGACTTGATAAGCTAGGGTTGGATGGCAGGAGAGGAGGTCTCTTCTTTCAGGGGACTAGGGAAGGGGATGGGGAGAGAAGAGGGAGGGTAGGACTGGGAGGACATGAGGGAGGGGGCTACAATTGGGAAAAAAAGAACAGTGCCTACCCATGTGCTCTGCACTAAGATCAAGAAAATGCCCTGGCTAGTTTTTACATCAAACACAAGCTCATGTCATCTGACAAGAGAGAACCTTAATTAAGAAAATGCCTCTACAAGATGGGGCTGTAGGTTTGTAAGGCATTTTTGAAAATTAATGCTTGTTTTTCAGGGCCCATCCCATTATGAGTGGTACCATCCCTGGACTGGCGGTCCTGGGTGCTGTAAGAAGGCAGGCAATCCTCTAACTCATGATCTTCTGCCTCCACCTCCTTCAGCAAATCCTACCACAGATGGCAGAGAAATGGGGGGAGGGAGCAAGAGAGTGGGACTGAGAGGAGAAAATGGAGGGGTCTTGGATCAGGCTGTAAGGAAAGGAAGGTAGAAAAGAAGGAAGGAAGGAAGAGTAAAAGAAAGCAGACCAAGCTAGTCATAGAGCGCAAGCCAGTTAGCAGCAATCTTCTACTGTCTCTGTATCAATTCCTGTCTCCAGGTTCCTGAATGTTTGAGTTCCTGCCCTGATTTCCTTTGATGGTGAGCAGTGATGTGAAGTATAAGCAAAACAAACCCTCTTTTCCGAGTTGCTTTTGGTCATGATGTTAAAGCACAGCAATAGAACCCTTAGCAGAGAAAAGACCAAATTAGGATAGAATCACAAGCTGAGTGCAATGACAACTAAAGGCAAAGAAAATCTGCTCAATGAAATTATGGCACACATTCCCTCAAATCTAGAGAATAAAATATACATTTAAACACAGAAGCATTTAGAACCCCAAACAGACAGACACAAAGAAGCGTTTCTCAAGAACACATCATAAGATGTCAAAAACACAAAGCAAAGTTCTCGCTCTCTCTTGGTGCATGCCTACTTGTGCGTGAGTGTGTGTGTGTATGGGCATGGGTAGAGGATACCAAGTTACTTACAAAGACAACATGTCAGAATGGAATCAGATGTCTCATGAAAGCCAGGACAGCACAGACCTTAATGGCTCAAGCCCTAAAAGTAAACAACTGCCAACTACGACTGTTGCTTTATCCAGCAAAGATATATTGAAAACTGGTGGAGAAATAAAAAGCACTTCAAGACAAGTGGCTCATGACTTCCAAGCCAGCCCTGCAGAAGACACTTAAACTACTAGTACACAGAGTGAGATTAGAAAATGCAGTCTCCATTACAGGAGTGCAGGAACGAATGCATTCCATGGAAAGACGAGCAAAGAACAAG
Organism: Pachyuromys duprasi; assembly: GCA_028658305.1. Classification (NCBI taxonomy): domain Eukaryota; kingdom Metazoa; phylum Chordata; class Mammalia; order Rodentia; family Muridae; genus Pachyuromys; species Pachyuromys duprasi. The sequence goes on along the minus strand of CM053758.1, from coordinate 59,619,088 downwards.
GAGGGGATCTATCACATCTAACCGGCGGGCCAGTGCAAGCGCCTCGTAATCATGAGGAGAAAGAAAAGAACAAGGAATCACAAGCCAGAGGAGCCAAGAAAAGCTGGAAGAATTACAAGGCATCTCTCAATAACAATTTTACTTGCAAATGGCTTCAACTCTCACCAATAGAAAGAACCAGACTGGCTGACTGGATTTCAAAAACAAACAAAAAAGCCTCGACCCATGGAGCCAGAGCAAAGGCTCTTTAGTGAAGAGCGCTAGCCGCAGTTCCAGAGGACCAAACTTTGCTCTCAGTACCCATGTGGGACACCTCACAAGCAGTTGGAATTCCAGCGCCAGGGGGCTGGACAGCCTCTTCTGGTTTTTGTTGCCAACTGCACACACATAGCACAGAGTCGCACGTGGACACATACACACTCACATAAATAAAAGGAAAAATAATTCTTAAAAAATAGAACCCTGACCTCAATTTTCTGTTACCTCTAAGAAACATCTCACTGATGAGAAGTCCACTAGTCAAGTGAATAGAAGCCCCAAAGAGGCTGGACTACGTATCCTGATCCCTGGTAAAATACAATCCTAATCCAAGTTAGAAGACACAAAGAAGGCCATTACATATCAACAAAAATTCATCCAGAACACATAGCTATTTTATGTAAATGCATTGTATGTTGGAGACCTGAGTTTCATAAAACTAACAAGTCTGGTTTGTAAAAGAGGTGGGCTGGACTCAGGCCACTAAGACCCTTTTATATTTAACTTAACATTTTAAGAAATCTCAACCACATCTTACTATTTTTCAAGAGAGCTTTCTTTACATATTTTGACCTCATCCACTTCTGAGACAAGATGGGGGCCAGATCCAGGCTGTTCAACACGACACTACTTCCTGTGGGCCTCTGGACATGTAGAAGTTATATGTTCAGAGGACATGAGAATATAACCAAGACATGACACGCTCTTCCCAAAGGCTAGTCACACCTCCCAAATCTCCCCTTAAATACTGACTTATTTCCTGCTAGAATGTTTTTTTTTTAAAACAGCAGCTCTCACATAAATTAAAGACTCCTTTTCAAATCTATCAAACTCTTGCTTCACTGAATTACAGATTCTTACATTCTTTGCTTCTTTTCTTTTTACTACAACCAGATTTTCCAAATCATAACATAGGTAATTGGGTTTTTCGTGGACCAGCAGTTTAGCTGCAAAAATTGTTTCTATGAAGGACGTTGTGTCCACCTCTTTTGAAAGGGTTTGCCCCCCACTCCTGGGTTCTTTTCTCAGAAATTTCCAATAGTAGGTGAGAACTAAGGATACTCAGTTTCGAGTTCGAACTGGCCAGGTATCCTTGGCACTTTTCCTTCTTTTACTATCATTTTGTCCTACTTCTGCCAAAGACCTAAGGCCCAGGGTAAAACTTCCTTCAGGACACCCAGTGACTCATTCTATAGCAGAGAATGAATGGCCAGGGAGACAGTGGGCAGACACATGGGAGACAGCCAGGCAGAGGCAGGGCTGGGAGGAGCATGGGTGATACTCACATGCTCATGTCTGCAGACTAAGGGATATTTGGACCTGTTTTGTAGACATTTTCAAACAATGAGTAAGCATTATAGCTAGGGTCAAGGTTCCAACCACACACTTCCCTTCCTTTCTCTCAGATCGGAAATGATTCTACACCTTTCCCTGCAACTACGAATGGACTGTGGAGGACATCCTGACAGCTCTCTCTCAGCCTCAAGGAGGCAAACCTCATGAAAAGAATTTCTGGTTCTGATCATCTACTTCCTCTATGTTTGTTTTTCCAACGTACACTCTGGCTGGCCGTAACTGCCATTTGATTTTTCCATATTCTTGCCAACACTTCGTAGTGTGAAACTCTGAAAGTTTCCAGTGTGACAGATCCCACAGGGGTGTCATCTCTATCTTAATCTCATTACCAATGAGAACAGAGACACTGCAAATCTTTCCGAGCTTAGGGTTTCAGTTCTGACCACTGCTGCTTCCTATGGCTGGCTTACTGCTAATTTGGTGGTTTGTACTTAATTTGATTCATAGCAATCATTTATATATTGTGGGTACTGTGTGACAAATATTTCCTTCCAGATATGTAGCTTTAAAAAATTTGTTGACAATGTCTTGAAATGCTAACAGCAAAATTGATCAAAGTATTCATATATTGTGAAACTCAACCTTTAAAACTATGATGGAGTGGTTCAAGTTCATTCATAAAGTTCTCTAATCACCACAATGCAATAGGCATTTTTATTTTTGATTTGAACTTCTGGTATTTTTGTCATCCCCAAATAACAAACGTGTCTCTTGTATTTTAATTAAAATTTAATTTTTCGTATTTTAGACATTCAACAACTCTGGGTAGAGGTTTTTCTATACATTTATAATCAATTATCATATATCACCATTTTCTTAGCCACTTGCCTTTTGCCTTTTCATTTTGTCATTAGCAGCTCCTGAGTCTTTCCATTTACTCGAATCTGCCATGGGATCTACATCCTATTCCATTTTCTGTCTGTCCCTTGTCAACGCCACACTGCTCTGAGTCATCTGGCTTTACAACACATCTTTGTAACTGAGGGAGGCGAGCGAATGACCCTCTGGCTGCTGTGGGACACAGCACAGCAACTTAGTGAGTCAGCTCTGTCTTAAAGATCTCCTGGGGACCACAAAGCGTCATGGGATTGCACCAGCCTCCCTTCATCTCCAGTCCTTTCTTGCTCGCTTCCCTTTTGCATACAATGACAACTAGTAAATACCTTGAGTATCAAACTCTGCCTCAGCATGACTTAAAGTAGATAGTTACAAGCTAAGCATGGTGGCACATGGTAGTAATCAAAGCACTCTGGAGAAGGAAACAGTAATACCAAGAGTTCAGGGTCATCCTTGACCGCATAGTGAGTTCAAGGCCTGCCTGGGCAACTTGAGACTTTGCCTCAACAAACCAAACAAATTTAACCCCAATAAATCAACTCTTTGTAAGTGCTGAAAAAAATCTTTATGTTCTTGATGGAAATTCTCCTTAATCACTCACATGATTGGGCTTAGTTTAGAAGCAACTTAAACCTGTACACATTTGTCCTTATGCCCGTTGTCAGGGTCCTCTCTGTCCCACCTGGATCGCTTCCTGCTGAGGCCCGATGCTGCTCCCTGCTGCAGAATTCTGAAGCAGATGTATATACTGTACGTTCTAACTAGTATTCTACGCTGTTTGCACTCTTAGTTTACTTTGAATTTCAAAGTAAACCCAACCCTTTGAGGGATTTCACTTGCCTCTGAGGAACAGATGTCAAGTGTACCTCGTACTTTAGAGGTTTTCTACTTTTGGTGTCTGGGCCATAGAGCTTTGACAGTTCCAGCCATTTGGGGAACATCCTTTTTCTAGCTCAAGCCCATTAGTCTGTGGACCTGGAAAGCTTAGAAACCAAAGAGGAACTGACACATAGTAAAACCTGTACACTAGGGACTCCCCTCAGCTGCATCTGGTGAGCTTAGAGAATGATTCACAAACAAGGGAAGAAAATTACAGGATGGGTTGGTGAGATGTCTCTGTTGACAAAGATGCTTGCCCCCAACCCTTGAGGCCCTGAACTCTATCCTTGGGACACACATTAGGGAATGAGAGAGCTGACTCCTGAACTTATCCTCTCACTTTCACATGGGGGGCATGCTCCCTCAAAAAATGTATTAGATAATTATACGGTAAATAGTGTTTGTGGCATGTGCTCATGTGAAAGAAACATTTAGACAACAATGGTATTTGCTGCTTTTTGTTTCCAATCTTTAACATAAAGGGGCTGAAGGGGTGAAGCCCACACCCCAACATCCACATTTTACCAGAAAGTCTTCCTTCCTTCCTAACTTTATTTATTTATTTATTGGGTTGTTTTTTTTTTTTGTTTGTTTGTTTTGTTTTTTTTGAGACAAGGTGTCTCTGTGTATCCTTGGCTGTCCTGGACTTGCTTTGTAGACCAGGTTACCCTTGGTTGGATTCTTGCTAGTTACAGAACTGTCTGTCAACCCGCATTTTCTGACTTTTTATGAGCTTCACCACCTGCCTTTAAAAAGATGGCTCCCCATAGGAAGCTAAGCTGGGTGTAGCTTCTGCCCATGAGGAAACACTGATTTCACTACAGGTTTGTCTGAAATGGCGTGTGACGCGATGCGGTTGTGGTAGCTCCAGTGACAGATTCTCTGTGAGAGGGAGAGGAGCCCTGAGGGGTCTCTGACGTCTGTGTCCACAGCAGAGTGCTGCCAGGCACTAAAGACCAAGGGACTATTTCTAGAAAAACTAAACTAATGAATCCCAACTCTGGGCTTCCCTGGAGAGGAGGAGGAAGGGAAGAAAGAGGAGGCAAAGGAAGAGGAGGAAGACCAGCAGTATAATAGTTCAGGGCAGGAGAGGCCACCAAAGTTGGGAGAAGTTTAAACAAATCATATTTTGCCTGAGTGGATAAGAGACCAGACCTGAGCTGAGTTTGATGGTCTTCTATGGAGACTTTGTGTGTGTGTAAAAACAGTTTCCACTGCATCTAGTCCCTGACTTAGGACAGCAAAGAACAGGCTGCAAACCTTTTGATGGCCCCTCTCCCCACAGTTTGATTTGGGGAAGATAAAATTTTAAAAGAAACACTAAAAGTTGAGATTTCTCTTAATAGAAGTCACATCTATTTTTCAGAATCCTCTGCAGGTGGAGGGCTACAGAAATTGGAGAAGTCTGTGGCTTGGCATCGGAACAGTTTTGTTCTGCTTTTCTCCTTGCCCTGGCTAGAGAATGCTGGCCTGTTCTGTAATGGTAGGTCCATTTTGCCAGAAAATTCCCATATTTGTGGGTGGAGCCAGTCGGGAGTCCGGGAGAGCTGTCAAAAGTCTGCATAGGCCAAACACTGCAAGGACTGCCAGGAGTTGAGAAGTAATAGCTCGGGAGTTAGCAAATTTCCAGTGTGCATGAGCCAAAGGTATGTCTTTAGAAGTAGGGCAAGTAGGAGACCGTCATGGGGGAGGGAGAGAAGGGAGCTGGATGAGTGTGACCAGGTCCTTTCACGACGCCCAGCGTGCTCCTTGGCAGCCTCGGAGGCCCCTGCAGTTGCACTGCATAGTGTAACTGGTTCTCCTGCATTCTCTGGCAGAGAAGAGGAAGTTAACCAAACCTACAAGACCTTGGACAGTCAGAAGAGTAAAAGAAGCAAAGCCCCCTCCCCAAGGTCACATAAGCAGGAAGCAGCTGCTAGAGTAGAGGAGACTCTTTGGTAGGGCTGCCTACACATTGTGCAGAGAGCGTCTGGGCCATAGCTTCAGGGAGTGGTCAGCCATGCTGGGATGGGTTTTGGGGTGATGTAACTGCTTGAGGTTTCCATGTTCCTCTAAGTCACCCCAATAAACTCAAAGGTTTAAACTCACACTAGATTTGAATTTAATCTCTCTCTCTCTCTCTCTCTGTCTCTCTGTCTCTCTGTCTCTCTCTCTCTCTGTCTCTCTCTCTCTCTCTCTCTCTCTTTGGTGTGTGGTTGGTGTCCTATATGGGATTAGTAAACACTTCTCCACAACTCCCCAGCAAAAGAGTCAAAGTTACACATCTAGGCTCCCCGAGTCATCAGAGAACATCAAAGATGGCTGCTAATACAGGGATGTCTTAACAATCCTTGGAAACTGGGTGATATAAATGTTCAGACAACCAAGTCAATGTACCTACATAAATTAAGGGCGTATAGAAAGTTCATTTTGAAATATTAGGTCTCAATTTGGTATTTATGTCTCTTTAAGGAAGTGATGGAAAGCTACTCACACAACACTCTGCCCCTTTTACGCTGAGAGAAGTGTGAAGAATATATTGTTTGCCTATATTCTGGGGACTCAAGAATCCAGGTTAAAACTTAGGGATGTCTGGCTTAGAGTGGCAAAACAGCCCTAGTTCAGGTAGAGCCGGGCTGAAAATTTTAGCTCTATTAGTGAAAGAACGGTCTATTGGGCTGTGGGTGGGACTTAGTGGTAGAAAACTTGCCTTGCCTGAGCAAGGCCCAAGAGTCTATCCATAGCACTGCAAACAGTCTTGTATAAAGGTGGTGTGCCTGTATTAGCAAACAGTAGGAAAAGCCACTGACACATGGGCTGCTGAGGCCCTCTCAAGGACAGTGGGATGACATGTGAGTAGAAGATACTGACATTCCTAGTCCTAACCTGGCTTTGTCAAGGAGAGCCTTTGTGTATCAGGAAGACAAACCTAAAAATCCCATTTCTCAGTCTTTCTCTCTCTGCCTGTGTGTGTGTGTGTGTGTGTGTGTGTGTGTGTGAGAGAGAGAGAGGGGGGGGGGAAATGCTAGTGTGTTCATGCATGTGTGTGCAAGTGTTTGTATATGTGGAAGTCTGGGTGCTTTCTTCAATCACTCCACACCTTATCTTTTGAGGCAGGGTCTCTCTCTCACTGACTACCTAGCTAACCCACCAAGTAGCAAACTCTAGGAATCTACCTGCCTCTGTATCCTAACCCCCACCCCACCCCCAGAGCTGAGGCTACAGGCTACAGACACTTGCTGCTATGCCCCAGTTTATTGATTTGTTTATTTAATTTTTTAATGTGCGTGCTTCAGCTCTGAACTTAGGCCCTCATGCTTGCACAGCAGAGACTTTACTGACTGAGCCATCTCTCTATCCGTGACATGAGTTCACTTTTGAGAGTGAGACATACAGTGAGTATACTAGAAATCACAATGCTGTGCCCATCAGATTGGTGTATGGAACACTAAAATGCTAGCTGTCACCTTCTGGAAGTTACTTGGCCAAATACCTTCACACTGGAAATGATAATACTTACCTTTTACTGGACAGTGGATTGTCACATTTGCTTGAAGGGCTGCCTCCACAGTGCCTCCCACAATGACAGACACATGGTTGTATTCTGGTTTGGTGACATTTCTTTCAATAGACAAGATGACAGGTGCCTCTTAAGTCAAAGGGAGCAGAAAGTACGTCAGGTTTAAGCTCTTGTTCAATGACAAGCATCATTGATTCACTGAAATCAAGGAAGATTGCTGGCCTTTTCATCCCCTGTGGTGCTTTGCACACACAAGCACACACACAGCTAGAGGTACTTACTCAGTGCAGAGATGATTAGGTAGGTGAAGGATGGACAGGTGGATGGATGGATGGATGGATGGAGACATTCAAAGGTACTTTGCAGCAAATATATATATATATATATAACTATATATATAACTAGTTATATATATATAGTTATATATATATAGTTATATATATATATATTGAAGATATTTTAGCTTCATAACCAAAATTAAGGTTAATACCTCCTTGATAATTTCACAAAGATTCAGTTCACAAGATACAAAACCTCACGGCAAGGCAGAGTAGCCTTGGATGAATTGATGCAGGCCTAAAGCACCAGGGACTGTGACCATCTGCCACTTCATGGAAGGAGTAATGTGAGGTAGGACATGGATCCTGATCTATCCTGTTGCCCTTGGTATGTGTTATCCTGGATGGAGAAGGCTCTCCAAGGCCTCTCCCACTGAGGTAAGACTAAGCCAAGGTTCTGCTCAGTTAACATGTGTAGAAAGCACCACACTGTGCTCGCTGCTCAGTAGCCACAAGAGCAGAGCTACTCTTTAAGCAGTAATCACGAAGTCTGCCAGTGTATAAGTGGTACAACCAGACACTAGTTCAACACAGTTCCTATAACACCACGCATACTGCTTTCTCTGAGGGTCAGAGACAGATTAGGGTTGACTTGCTAATTACAGAATAAATGTCGAGTTCAAGGCGCATTCAAAGCTGTGCTGGGAACAGCCAACTAGGTAGGAGCTCACAACTCTTGTTAACTTGTTTCTAACCATGTACATGTGCAATTTTTCCCCCCTGCTGGGCTTTAGTAGGAATCCCAGTAAAAGTACTCAGTGATCTCATAGCCATTCACTCACAGTGTGTGGCTCAGAGATGCCCTTTCCCACACTGTCTAAATAAATTCACATCCATAGTAAAACTGTCACTATCGAAAGTTTCTTATTGAAAGGAAGCTGCTGGGCGCCTCCTTACGACCTCTCCCATACCTCTCTATACTGTAGAGCTTCTTTATTTATGAAATCCTGTGAGGCTATCTCAAGTGCATTCCCACTGTTTGGAGGAGAAGTCAGAACTTGGTATTTTAATTAATGTGACACCAATAGCCACATAAAACATGCATGGAAAAAATAGCAAAGGCAGAGCAACAGAGTCAGGATTTCAGTCTGAGACTTTCACTCCTGGAAATTTGATACTTACTTAATATACTCACTAATTAGCTCGGTCAGGACACATGCTTTATCCACTTATGTGCATATTTGTGTGAGGTGGGCAAGGAAAATATAGATACAAATACATGCACTCTTGATCTCAAGAGGCCTGGGCTACAGAAGGTTCCATTCTTTCTCAGAATACCTGGGCCAGTAGAAAACAATCCTGAGGTGGGGTAACAGTGAGAGCCCTTTGGTTGGAAGGAGTCCTCAGTTGTCACAGCTCATCCTATGGCTCATGAGGAGCTCATATCAGCTCTCTCAGAAGTCTAGGTCATCTGGGAATGAGCTGAAGAGCAGACTTTGGCATGCTGGTAGAGGCATACTCCTGTTCACTGCACGAACTACCTGAATCTGTGCCTGCTTAAAAGGAGCTAATCATTACAGGGCACAAGAGCCCAGGAAAAAACAAAGGCCTGAAGATTCTGGGAAGGCAGCTAGCTTCTGGTTGCTCAGAGTCAAAGAACCTTTGTACACCAACAGGCTCAACTTTCTCAGCTTCTGGATGACAAGCATCCGCCAGCATCTACGTGGTCCAACTGGGTTCTAACCCCCTGATGGTGTCTTTATTCTTACCTTGGTCCATGCATGACACAAAGAGTAGAAGAAAAGAGAGCAGTGAACAAGGGGTTGGCTCTCTGGTTTGTTTCTAGTCCCAGAATATGATTTTGCCATAAGGAATTGCTGCCTACAACTTAAAGAGCTAAAAAATGATATTCTACTGTAAAAAGCCTTTTGTTACAAAATGGCAATGTCCAGTGCCTGGAAAGGTATATGCTGGTGCAAAATTACAGCCCACAGGTAGGCAGTATTGGTGAGGGTTTAGCAGTTACTTCACTTAGAAGAAAGGGCCAGCTTTAAGAGTCGTGATTCTCATTCCTCGCCTGATGGAACTTGAAAAAGCCTGTAATGCCATCATTGCCAATTAAGTTCCATCTCATTAACCCCCAATTTGTTAAAAATGAGCCTCGCGATTTCTTAGACAATTAGGAATAGTGATTCCTCAAGACCCAGCTATACCACTCTTAGGCATATATCCAAAAAATGCTCAAGTACACAACAAGGATATTTGCTCAACTATGTTCGTGGCTGCTTTATTTGTAATAGCCAGAACCTGGAAACAACCCAGATGTCCCTCACTTGAGGAATGGATACAGAAATTGTGGTACTTTTACACAATGGAATACTACTCAGCAATTAAAAAGAAGGAAATCATGAAATTTGCAGGCAAATGGTGGGACCTGGAAACGATCATCCTAAGTGAGGTATCCCAAAAGCAGAAAGAAACATATGGTATATACTCACTTATATAGACCTATAGGATAGGAAGGTCATGCTGAAATCTACACACCTAGGGAGGATATACAGGAAGGAGGACCCAGGTGGGTATGATCAATGCTCGCTTGGATGAACAAATGGGATGGACATTGAGGGGAGGAGAAAACAAGCAACAGGGCAGGAGCATGCCAAGAAGG
>CM053758.1:59533679-59599623 GCA_028658305.1 Pachyuromys duprasi | reverse complement strand
TAAATAGGGAAAATGTACAATTAAATACATTTAATAAAAGTTACAGTGATACTCAAAAAAGAAAGGAAGAAAGAAAGAATAAAAGAAAAGGGAAGGGGGAGGGGAGGGGAGGGGAGGGAGGGGAGGGGAGGGGAGGGGAGGGAGGGGAGGGGAGGGGAGGAGAGGAGAGGAGAGGAGAGGAGAGGAGAGGAGAGGAGAGGAGAGGAGAGGAGAGGAGAGAAAGGGAAGACGTTGGAGCACGGGGCGGCGCTGCACGCTTACCGCTGCACGCGGGCATCTGGCACGGTCTCACGAGGGGCAGCCCCGGCAGGCCTCTGCACTGCCCCTCACCCAGGGGAACCCGCCGGCCTTTGGCGGTCAGCCTTTGACACACCTGCTTTCTTCTCTGGAACCCGACGCCACAGGTGACAGAGCACTGCAACAGGAGAGGCGCAAGTCAGACGGAGCATGCGCGGGCCAGCCTGGCCCGCACAGCGGTCTCCAAGGGCGATTTTTCACTGTACAGAGAGCCCCTCACCTCTACTTCCCTCCCTTCCCTTCCTCTCCCTCATCCATCTCCCCCTTCCCTTATCTCCTTCCTTTCTTTAGTCTCTTCTTTCTGAGATTAGCAAGTGACTGATAGTAATCTATCTTGTAATTTGTGGTTCTGTTTCTGACTTAGAAGTGATGCCTAATTTCTTTTTTTTTTTTTATGTGTGTGTGTGTGTGTACATAACCGCATTCAAGTGTGTGCGTACGCACGTGCTTGTGGAGGTCAGAGGTCAAGTGTTTTCCTCTGTTGCTCCCCACCTTTTTGTTTGTTTGTTTGTTTGTTGACACACTGTCTCTTGCTGAGCCCAGAGATCACCAATTGACTAGACAATTTGGCCAGCAGGCCCTGGGGATCCAGCTGTCTACCCTGCTCCATGCTTGGGTTACAGATGTGCTCCACCACCTCTGGCTTCTGTGTAGGTCCTGGAGATCTGACCTAGGTCTTCATGCTTGCATGGCAAATACTTTCCTGACATGCAAAATTAATATTGCTGCAATACTGTTCATAGAGGCTACGAAAATTAAGTAGTCAACAATACATTTAAGCAAAAGGTAAAAGATCTGCACAATGAAAATTGTAAAACGTTGATGAAAATCATCGAGATGGATACAAGAAACCAGAAAGAGAACCCATAATCACAGAAGAACGAATATCGTAAGATATGTATAATATACCAAGCAATCTGCACACCTAAGGTCACTCCCTTCAAAACATCAATGAATGCTCTTCACAGGACTGTAAAAGAAGATCCTAAAATTTGTTAGATAGTTAGATAGATAATCTCCAAAGCAAACATGAGAAGATGGAAGGGAAGAGGCCTTGCAATACCCAGCTTCAGAATATACGACAAATCTGTATTAGTCAATACAGGACAGTATGAATATAAAAAGAAGCATGTAGAGTAACGAGGCAGAACAAAAGTAACCCTGTGCATCTATAATCAACTGACTTTCTCACTAAACGGTATTGGGGAAAATGGGTTATCAACATACAGAAGAATGAAAATTAGATTCTTACCTCTCACCATCTACAGTTATTCAACTCATAACAGACTAAAGAAAAAAGTAAGATCTGAAGGCAACATAAAAAACAGGGGAACACACATTTCTGGGCATTGGAATAGACAAGAGTTTTTTGGATGTGACTCTAAATGTAGAGAAAACAGCTTTACAATCAAATGAGACTTTATCAAACTAAGAAGCTTCCACACAGCAAAGGGAACAATTCTCAGAGTGAAGAGATGACCCACAAAATAAGAGAAATGTTTCTATACTAAGTGTTTGTTATGAGGGCATCATTCAGTACATATAAGCAACTGTAAATCTTAGTAAGCAAATCCAAGCAGTACAAGTCAACATCTTCTAAACAGGCATTTCTTTTTTCAATGAAATAATGTATTATTTGGTGTTACTTTTATTTTGCTGTTTTTTCTCACAAATTTTATTTTATTTTATTTTTTACAATTTATTCATTATATATCCCGATTGGAGCCCCTCTTTCAACTCCCCCCAGTCCTACCCTCCCTCCCTCTTTCCCTCCTTTCCCCTATCCCCTTCCCCTAGTCCACTGAAAGAGACAGTTCTCTGCTATCTGTCCATAGCTTACCAAGAGGGACAGGAGCTCCAAAAGGAGACCAACCAAGCTGAAAAAACCTGAGCCCAGGGGTTCCTGCAGAAACCAAGGACCATGCGTGGAGAGAACCTAGACCCCCTGCTCAGGTGTAGCTGATTGGCAGCTTAGCTCAGTCTCTACGTGGAATCCTGAGTAAGGGGAGCAGGGGCAGCCTTTGCTGGCTCTTCGATCGCTTGCCCCTGGAGATGCAGCCTTGCCAGGACGCAGAGGAAGAAGATACAGGCAGTGCTGATGAGTCTTTTCTTCCTTTCTTCTTTCCTTCTTTTCTTCCTTTCTTTCTTTTTTGTTTGTTTGTTTTGGGTTTTTCTTTTTTGAAGGTTTCTCTGTGTACCCTTGGCTCTCCTGGATTCATTTTGTAGACAAGGCTGGCCTCAAACTCACAGAGATCCACCTGCCTCTGCCTCCCCAAGTGCTGGGATTACAGTATGCACTGCAGTGCCCAGCTTAATAGACATTTCTTAAGAGAAGACATTCAGATAACCAAGGAACACGTGGAAAATGTTCACTATCACTAACTGTCAAAGAAATGCAAAACCACAGAGAGATATTACCTTACTCTAGTAGGACAGACTTTCCTCAAAAAGACAAAAAAATAACAAATGTTGGTGAGGGTGTGGGGAAAAGGGACCCTGCCAGACCACAGGTCCACAAGGATGTAAATTAATGTCACCATTATGGGTAACAGTATGGAAGCTCCTCAAAAGAATTAAAATAGAACTGCCACACGTTCTGGGTATTTATCCAGAGGAAAGGAAATCACAATGTTAAAAAGAAATCTGCCTTCCCGTGTTTGTGAAGCTCACAGCAGCTGAAAGATGAGAGCAAAGGAGCCCACCATTGATAAATGGATACAGAAAATATGGCACATCTCTACCATGGAACACGTATTCAGACACTCAAAGGAATGGAGTCCTGTCACCTGTGACAATATGGTCACTGTGTTAAGCAAAATAAACCAGCACAGAATGACAAGCACCATAGTAGAATGCTGTAGCCCGGGGAGTCAGGGCAAGGGCAGAAGGAATGGGGAAGGGTTGATAAATAGGTGCTAAGTGACAGGTAGGAGCAGGAAGTTCTGGGGTGCTCTCGTCCAGTAGGCTGACTACACATAACAATAATGGACTGTAGGTTTCACAGAATTAGAAGGATTTGTTTTGTATTTGCTGAAAAGAAATGGCATACTTTTGATATACCTTCAAAGAGATAGACCTGCTTACCATGCCATAAACAGGCACCCACTCCCCACATACACACACTTTACAATTTATGTATCAGTGAACAATATAAAGTGGGGGAAAAGTATGGTTGGATGTAATTTGAATGTCTACCAAGATCCATATGTGCAGACATGGCTGCTAGAGTGGTGCTAATGTGAGGAGCTGTGCCTTTAAGACATGGGATCTAAAGGGAGGCTCTTGGGTCACTGGAAGTCTACCCTTCAACGGAATTGTTAGAGTTTTCCCATCTATCCTCCCTGGCTCCTGGATTGAGATGTGACAACTTACTCTCATCTTCGTTGTCCACCATACTCTCCAGAGACGAATGGTGCAAGCCCCAGTGTCTTGGAGTGCCCTAAACTGTAAGCCAAGTCAATCTGTGCTCTTCATGAGTTAACTGGTATATCACTGTGCTGATGCGAAACTGACTAATACAGAAAGACTCCATCAAAAAAATAAAAGACCCAGACTGCTATATACAAAACAACATTAACACTCAGTATTCACCTCAGCGACGTGCAGTTTTAACTTAAAGCTTTAATGTAATTTTTAAGCGTATTAGGAAAATTTGAATAAAATTACAGGGTCTGTTGAAGGCTTAGATTTTTTTTAAACCACAATTAATTTCAAAAGGAATATTCTGAAATTATTACATAAGATTAAGGAGACGTGAAACTTGGATAGGTATTTTTTTCTTTTTTATAAATTTATTTATTTTTATATCAATCACAGGCATAGCCCCCCTCCTTCATTCCCTTCCACTCTCCCTCTCCCTCCCTCATCTCCCTCTTCCCCGCCCCCTCCAAGTCCACCAACAGGGGAGGACCTCCTCCCCTTCCATCCAACCCCAGCTCATCCTGTCTCCTCAGGGCTGGCTGCAATGTCCTCCCCTGGGATCTAGCCAGTCTGTCACTCCCCGGCATGTATAGGGGAGGGTCAAAGAGTCAGCCATCAAGTTCATGATGGCATGTTTTGAGACTATCTAGGGCCTTTTGCTAAGCAAGGCAAGAAACTTAGTCCACTCTGTTTACTCCACCACCTCTTCCCGAATTCCCAGTTAGCTTCTAGTATATCATCCAGATGGTGTCAGGACTTCTGGTATTTATATCCTATTCTGCTCTATAAACTCCTAGTTGACTGGTTTTATTTTATACATAAATGTTTTACCACTATATTCCCTAAAACACACAAACACAAAAGAAAAAACAAACAAACAAACAAAGGTGAATGAATTCCTGAGGTGCTTGATCTAAGTCAACTTTACATCTCATTTTGGTCCTCCGGGTTCATCAGGAGGCATATCAGATGGTTCTCTGACCTTATTGCCTGTTCACATCAAGAACAGCCACTATGCAGAGAATAGTCTGTCAAGCCTTTGTCCCTCAAATCCTGCTCCTTTGTCTTCTTGTGTTGAATGCTCATGGCAATATATGGGGCCTGACAGGGGCTTTTGTTATCGATCTGTTTACCTTTTCTGCTCTGTGTTTTCATAGCATATGATAGTCCATGATTTGCTAATAAACATTTTTATAAAGTGCAGAAAAATGAAAATAGATCCATATTTATCACCTTGCACAAAGCTAAAGTCCAAGTGGATCAAAGACCTCAACATAAAACCAGACACACTAAACCGTCTAGAAGAAAAAGTGGGAAAGACCCTAGAACTCATTGGCACAGGAGACTTCTTCCTGAATAGAACACCAACAGCACAGGCTCTAAGATCAACAACCAATAAGTGGGACCTCATGAAGCTGAAAAGCTTCTGTAAAGCAAAGGACACTGTCATCCAAACGAATCGACAGCCTACAGATTGGGAAAGGATCATTACCAATCCCACTTCTGACAGAGGGCTAATATCCAGTATATATAAAGAACTCAAGAAGTTAAAAAGCAAGAAACCAAATAATCCAATTAAAAAATGGGGTATGGAGCTAAAAAGAGAACTGACTGTAGAGGATTATAGAATGGCAGAAAAACAAAGAAATGCTCAACGTCCTTAGCCATCAGGGAGATGTATACTTATTCTTAATAAATACATACATATATATTATATATATATAATTTCATTTAGGGCTGAGTGCACCAAAGTCTCTCTCTGCACATCACCCAGTTGTGGGTCTCTGTGTTAATTCCCATCTACTGCAAGAAGAATCTTCTCTGATAAGGGTTGAGTAAGGTAATGGTATATGGATACAACGATGCGTCATTTTATGTTCCTTCAGCAGATCGGCAGTAGTAGGTTTTCCATGAAGGCCTATAACATACCTATTCTCAGTTTTTCTGGCCACCTTATCAGTGTCAAGTGGGGGCTCCATCTCGTGGAGTGGGCTTTAAATCCAAACAAAAAGTGGTCGGTTATCTTCCTGAGATTTGCTCTGGTGTTGCTCCACTGTACCTTGCCAGCAGGTTTCTGTTGTAGGTCACAGGGTTTATAGATGGAAAATAGCAATGATTGCTTTTCTTCCTTTGTAGCATGCAAAGTACCTTCCAGCACTGTGGATGCTAGTCAGTAGCGGTGAAGCTCCCAGGTGGGTACCAGCTCGATTTCTCCATGTTCAATGACATAAGTAAGTTGTACCTTCAGCAGCGGGACTTAGTGTCACATTGTGGAGAATAACCAACAGCATTGGCAGGAGCCTCTGATGCTTGGGGAGGGGCTCCATGAGATCCCTTTGGCACTAGAGGTTTTATGTGGTGGCATAAGGTGTCTGGTTGGGACATTGTCTCACCTGTTTTATACTGATTCGCCTTAAATATCTTTCATAGATGTATTAGATAGTGCACACAAACTCTCTGGGTTTTTGTGAACTTAATATTTTTTTTTAGTTTGTTTTGATTTTTGATTATTTTTTTGGAGGGCAGAGAGAGAGAGAGAATGAAGTTAGGTGGGCAGGGAGGTGAGTAGGATTGGGGAAGAAAAGGGAAAAGAGGGTGGGAAATAATATGAGCAAAAGACATAAAAATTTTTAAGTAAAAAATAAGTTAAGAAAAATTTTTCAAAATAGGTTGTATTTTTGGCCTCCTCTCCTCACCTGTTCCCATTGTCTTTCCATCTCTTTCTACTCTCGTCTAATCACCATAAAATCTCAGACATCACTTTTTTAGCCCCTTTCCCCCTGGACCTTTGGGAACACAGAACCTGCTTTTAGTTTTCTCAGGGAAATACCTTACATGGTTGCTTGCATGACTCTCGCTTTGCCTGCACCCTGAGTCTTTCTACTTCAAGTTTTCATGCAAGTTGTCATGCACAAATTTCATCTCTGAAAGCGTCTATCTGCTGCTGAACAGAATGCACATGGGGGATGCGCTGACACACTTCCCGTGGCTTGTCATCACGACCCTATCATCAAATGGTTTATTTCCTTTACTCACGGCTCCGTTCCGGTTGACAGCATTTTAATGGTTTCGGGGAAAGGAGGTTTTAAATTACATGATGCTGTTACAAGTCAGTTATTGCTGCTTCCATTTCTCCCTTCACATCATTTCATCTTTGACATTTCGCTCTCCCACAGTTCTGCAGGGACAGTCTCTGCTGCTCTCATACAGGGTGCCTGGTTCTCAATCCAACATCTCTGTAACTAAGGGACTTTGAACAGGCCTTTGAGCTCAGCCACACTTATTCTTGTGGAAATCTGTATCCCTCTTGGTATCCAAGGAAATATTTGTCATCATTCAACTTTCCTTCTCACTTTGACCCCAAATTTTATGGCGTTTGGCAGGTGTGTTTCATAACTTATAGTTTGGAATTGCAGCCATTTTTTTTGTTCATTGATGACAGAATTTCTCTCTTATTTATTTTCTTTGCGATTTGTTGTTGTTGAATTCCAAAGGAGAAGGATGAATTTTTTAGATGCATTTATTGTCATGTTTAACAGAAAATAAACACCTAAAATTTCCATATAATAAATGTATCAATTTTTATTAATTACCACTGAACCAATTTTGTTCACATAACATGCTAGTAAAAACAACCATCAAACGTTTCTTTTTAATTATGTTTGATGATTCTCCCAGTCCCCATTTTGTACGGTACAATCATTTGTAAGTCCCTTTTCTGGATAAAATACTTACAGACTGTCCAGGACTGTGGGAGAGAGGTGACATAATCTGTGTCCCCAATTATCACACACAGGGCCTCAATCTTGTGCTGAAACTTCTTTGGTTTTCACTGAAGATATCTGGCAGATTTCCCAGAAAGATGGTGTAGTAATGAAATGCCCGAAGTTCTTGTATCTCTGCAAATGTTTGTCTGAGGCCTTTCAATTTGAAGGTCAGTTGGGCAGGGTATAAAATCTTTCACTCAAATTTTTTTGTTTCTTCAGTACCTTAATATGTTACTCTATTCTTTTCCAGTATAAAGTAGTATTGTTGAGGTGTCTGACGCCAGGATGATCTCCTTTCTCTAACAAGCAACTCGATCCTCTTGTCCAGGTTCAGAAAAACCACATCTTTTTTTTTTTTAACGTAATCATTTTAGTAAGATGTGTCTTAATAATGAACACTTTCTGGTTTTTTTTCTCATTATACCCAGGTTTACCAAGTGTAGGGAGTATTCTTTCAATGTAGCAATTTCAGTCTCTTATTCTGTTCTATCCTGTTATTATGTGATTTTCCTTTCTCGGTGCATCATATTCATTAGATTATTTTCTCTTTACTTTTCATAGTTATCATTTTCACTTGGATTCTATTCTGTTTGATTCTTTGCACATATCTTTAATTACACTATTTATGTCGAGTCATTCCTGAGTTCTTTCTAGTTTAGTATACATTTTGAAAGAAACTGACCCTTAGATTTCTCATTCTTTCCTGAAGCTTGTTTGCTATTTTTCTATATCACTCTATTTCTATGTATCTCCTCCATCAGATTTTCTATTTTAATTTATTTCCATAGTTTTTTTTTAGTTTCTTTCAGCTCATTTTGTAGCATTAAGTTATATTTTCATGTGCTTCAAAGTCAAAAATTTTATTACACTGATGTGCTACTATTACCTTGTAGTGCTCTTTGCAATTGTGTGATGCTCTCATATACATTAACAGTCAGCTCTCCGTGCTGTTAGAGAATAGCATTGTGAACTGGGGGTTGTATTTCAGAATGTTTATTGTCTTCACAGTGAAACTCCTTCTGGTCTCTGGTTTAAAATGTAGTCCACAGTTTAGCCAAAGTTTTGAGGTCTGTCTTCTCTGGATGCTCCCAAGGAAATGAACATTCTCTTTCCCATCATCCCATGTCACCCTCCTTCCAGATGTGAATTTCTAGCACAATCTCTGAAGGTCTGTGGGAGACCTGTGTGGTCATTCTTCATTCACATCCTTATCTTGGGTTTACTGATTGGTCTCCACTCGGGTTTCCAATCAGAGTAGGATCATTTCTTTGTCTGAGTACGTGTTGTTGGTTTCTGTGTTCAATGGCCTTACAACTTCTCTTCCTTTTCACCATCTAGTGGCTGACTTTGTAGCCTCTGCTATTTTATTGGTTTGGCCCTTCCTTGCCCCTTGCATCACATGTAAAAATTATCTGTGTCCCTTTTTCTTGGCAATCCTAATTGCTTTATTTTTATTTTGTGTTCTATGAGTGATTAGAAGATAGTAAACAACAGGGCTGCTACCATAATTCTGCTTCTTGAAAAGTCTACACATATAATTTAAAAGGAATTGTTGACAATACACACTTAGATGCCATGGTATCCATCATCTGTGACTGCAGCTGCTACTTCCAGGTTGCTGATTCCTATATTCACAACTTTGGCACAAATCTCTTCTGGGCTACAATCATTTATCAAGAGCTGTAAGGACCCTCAAGCTGTGTGTGTTTCTAAATGAAATCTATTTTCTCTTCCATTTGCATCACCTTCTGAACATATTTTTCCCCTCTAGCTAACTTTAACATCAGTGCCACACTGTCCATTAGCTCTCTAGGACAGAGATAGAGAATCTTCCTTCTGTTTTGCTCATTCACTGTCAAGTTGATGATTAAATGTACCCATTACATTTCCCAAGTCTCTTTCAAAACTGTACTTAAAATGTTCTTATTAATTTGTTGGGAATTTCATACAATGTGTTTTGATCACATTCAGACCCAACTCTTCCTGTTAACTCCTCCTAGTCTAAGACTGTCACTTCGTATTTCACTTGGCACTACTGTGGTGTTTACATAAACATTTCCAGCTGAACTAGTTTTAAGAGTGTTCAAGTTGTACACAAAATTATCTAAGTGAATCATTTCTTATTAATGAAAGCAAAACAAAACAAACAGACAAAAATGCTGTCTTCTCTTCTCTAGTCCATCAGATTCATTATCTCCTAGTACTCCGAATCCAACCTTGAACTTCCATGGCTTTTCAGTGTCTCATCTTCCCGCTCTAACACCTGACCCAGGCTGCCTGACTGTCTTAGCCTCTGAACAGTCAAATGCTTCTGCCAAGCCTTTGAGGACAACAGGAATACATAGGATAACCAGAATCCTCTCCTACCTGGTACAGCCTCAGCTTCCACCCCACCTCCCACCACTTCCTTGATGCATCCTGTTCTAAAGTCCCATGAGACTCATAATCCTGGAAGTCTCACATAATATCCAGAATACCCTTTGGTCTCATTTTCAGAGCGGCCCTCATTTCTTCAAATGCGATATTAAAACCACATCTTCTCCCTAGTACTGAAGTAGAAATAGAGGTTTCCCCATTTCCCATATTTATATACATATGGCACCTATACTGGGCTCCTCCTACGTGATTGTGAGCATCATTTCATCTGTTTGCTTTCTTAAAGTGTGAGTTCGTCTCTCATTCCTGGTATCTCCAGCAATCAGTATAGCGGTGTTCAGTAAATGTCTACTCTTTGAGTGAGCAAGCTTGTAAGGCTACGGAAATAGGACTATTTAACTTAGCGTGAACAATTATAACCTAACAGTCATCATATTATAAATAGTTAATACATGTGGGTCTATAAAATAATACTGATAGAGAGATCTGAATTCAGGTCTCATATATTTCCTTGGCTCTACCAAATACCAATTACAAAGATTAAAAATGCAAATGAGAAGCCCAACCAAGTTTCTTAGACTTTGTAATAAAGAATGAAGAAGTTCGGGGGCAGGGTGAGAGATTGCTCCTAGTTAAGAGTGTATGCTGCTCTTGCTGAGACCCGAGTTCCATTTCTAGCACCATGTTAGGTGGACCGCGCATGCCTGTAGCTCTAGTGCAGGGGTATCTGATACCTCTGGCTCTGTACACACCTGCACACACACACCACCACCATACAGTACACTTAAATTTTTTTTAAATCTTTGAAAAAATTTAAAATAATAAAATAATTCAGAAATTGAAACTTCTTGAGGGCAAGTCCATTTGAAGTATGCGCTACCATAAGATTGTGTGCATATACATATATGTGTGTGTGAGAGAGAGACAAACATACACAAAGACACACACACACACATGGGTGGAGGGGAGAGAGAGAGTATGAGCAGGATATCATCTTTCATTCACTTACCAGGTTCACAACTGGCTTCTGAGTGACCATGCCTTGGCTAGGGCTGGTGTGAACCCCTTCGGGAAATATTTAGCAGCTGAAACAAAGGAGGAGCAGATGGGCAGAGGCTGTGAAGTTGAGAATGGCTCATACCTTTGACCAGTTTCCAGCAGTCAGCTGTGGGGGGCAGTCAGTCCTGGCGCAGGACTTATGAGACGATGCCTTGGGTCCTTGGCACAATTCATCTGACAAATTCAAAAGGCTGCCATCCGTTAACAGCTGGCGGCAGGTGACTCTCCGGGTCTGAGTTCCCCCACCGCATGTCCTGGAACACTAAGAAGAGAGGCAGTGAAGCAGGAGGCTCACTTTCTGTTGGTGCAAAGCAGGGCTGCCGCCGCTGCCGTAAGCAGAGTGGGCCACGGACTGCCAGGCGGCCGTACCTGCTGCCACTCTTCAATATGCCAGCTCGGAGGGCAGTCAAACTGATTGCATGCTCGTAAGGCATGAGGCTTCTCCTCTCCGCATTCCTCCAGAGGGGCTGGGGATTCCTCAGGATGGAGGCAGTACACATCTCGGGTCTGGATTCCAACGCCACAGGGAGCTGAGCAGGGTCCCCAAGAGCCCGTGTGCCATCTGGATCAAAAGCCAAGCAGGGAAAAGGCAAAAGCAACTGAGAAAAGGTGAACCTTGCAGTGAGGTAAAACACAACAACCACAGATCACCTCAAGCGCCTCTCTGAGCCTCTAGACAAATGTTTCTCAATGTGTGGGTCGCGACCCCATTTAGCATCACATCGGATATTTATATTATGATTCACAACAATAGCAAAATTACAGTTATGAAGTAGCAACGAAATAATTTTATGGTTGGGGTCACGACAGCATGAGGAACTCTATTAAAGGTTCACAACATTAGGGAGGTTGAGAACCACTGAACTAGACCTTACTCCTCTATACGGGGCCCCACACTGTGGTATCTCCACAAAGACATTTGATCAAAACACAGAGACGTGATATTTAAAAGGAAGAAATGCCAGGGAAGTGGCTAAAAGTCTCACTTGTTTGGCAGGGTCCTGAGCGACAGGGAGCAGGTTGGTTTTTCTTCCCCATCCTGCCCTGCCACCATCCATCAAAACTAAAACCTTGACTTGTTTTTGAGTCCCAATGCAAAGATGATTTACAGAGTTGGCAAAAGAGGTTTTAAATGCTTACAAACACATCTCCGAAAATCTTCAGGGCACCTGGATTCATTACTTGTAATATCCCTGAGAAAAATTCCTTTATGTTAGGATTGGATTTACAGCACATATATGATGTGATTCCTTTCTACTAAGATCTTGGGAAAAATCAAGTCTCCTAGGGAAACAGCTGGAAAAATGAAGACTACAGCAGCGGCATTTGATTCATGATGCCAAGTTACTTCGGTGAAGATTCTTGCAGCTTCTGCCCTCACTCGAAGCTTCCGCGCCCCATTTCCTGACGAGCTGGAGAACACCGTCTATAAAAGTCTTCACCCTTCTGATTAGTGAGATGTTGTGTGCTACGGTTATTTTTTTACTTGTGGATATTTGATGTTTAGGGAACACGAATTCTTAACAAGTTACCGAAGAGATACGGCAGGAGTGAACAGTTTAAAAATGCTTAAAAAGAAACCGTCTCTTACAAGACCCCTGTGCCCTGCTCAGTTTGGTCTTTGTGGAGCTCTTGTTCTCCCCAAGTCTCAACAACCTCCCCCAGATCTATCATTACTCTCGCCCTTTGTCAGAGGCTCTACAATCAAGGACCATGTGTGGTTGTGGACTGGAACCCCCGCATGGATGTGGCCCATGATAACTTGGTGTAGGGCTGAAGACCCTATTCAGGGAAACAGGGACTGTTTCAGTCATGATCTTGATGGCTGACTCTTTGACCCTCCCCCATATAAGCCGGGGAGTGACAGACTGGCTAGATCCCAGGGGAGGACTTCGCAGCCAGCCCTGAGGAGACAGGATAAGCTGGGGTTGGATGGAAGGGAAGGAGGTCCTCCCCTGTTGGTGGACTTGGAGGGGGCGGGGAAGAAGGAGATGAGGGAGGGAGTGGGAGGGTAGGAGGGAATGGGGGAGGGGGCTACACCTGGGATTCAAAGTACCTAACCTGTGATTGAGATAAAAATAAAAAAAAAATGCTTAAAAAGGACGTTAAAAGAATGCTGATTCCAGGGTGTTTTGTAATGCAAAAAAGAAAAACAAGGAATTTCACAAAGTGAAATAAGATCATAAAGGATTAAGCGGTAAGGGACAAACCTGTCCACTGTGGGATGCAGCGGTCATTAAATGCTGAAGTTGGACATACAGTAATTACCCACAATGCATTGATTGCGTGTGTTATTGTATTGCTGACTCAAAGGTTCCCCACGTGCCAGATAAGCGCACAACCATTCAGCTCTGAGTCACAGTAGATCTGTTTTTATACTTCCTGACTTTCTCTATATTTGTCCTTTATCGGCAGAAAGCAAGTTCACTCAAAAAAACATATCTCCTGAACATTCTGTCTGTTGACTATTTTCATTAATATTAGATTTCCTCTTGAGCTTTGGAATTTCAACTTTTGGGGGAAATTTGGAGGAAGTGTAAGATTCTATTTCTCATTCTCTCTGTCATCCTCTTCTTCTTCCTCCTCCTCTTCCTGTTCTTCCTCCCCTTCCTTTCTCCTTTCTCTGTCCCATCGGAACTGAATTCTCATTTGCTATAACTACACCAGAGCCTCAAGTCTACAGAGAGACCCCACAGCGCCCATTTTCTCATCAAGGCATACTCCGCTCTGTTGCAAGCTTGGATAGCTGTTTTCGTGGGTTTGTTGTTGGCATACAATTTTGATTTCTTCCTTTTATACCAGATCTATCAAAGGTCTATATTTGGAGCAAAAAATGAGACTTTACCACTATTTCAGTTGGAATTTTTGTCAATTAGACTATCATTGACCATATCTAAGTGTCTGTAGCCTTGGGCATGAGAAAAGTCTATAAGCTACACACATGCACACACACATACAACATTTTCTTGGCAATATGAATACATACCTAATTATTTAGGATGTGTCTGTTTTACTGTTAAAACTATTCAGCTTAAACTTATAAACATTAGGAATGACTTCAGTATGATTATTTCTCAAAAGTATGCAACTAGAAAAATCAATTATAGCCCCAAGGGACTGAATATGGAACTATTTTAATCCAGTAAGGGGGCAACAGTTTCTTATCAACTAAAAACAAACTAGTGTGTGTGTGTGTGTGTGTTAATTCCACAAATGAGTAATAGGTGGGTGCAAAAACACATCACACATCACTCTTGTCTGTTCTCTACTTCCCTCCTTCAAGGTCGGACTCTTGATAGAGAAGGCTGTCTTCAGACTAGTGGGAGCATTATGTAACCCTGCATGTTTCTACAGACTTCTGGCTCTCTCCTGGAAAAAGCAAACTCTGTAAAATAGCAGGCATGCAGCAGCTACAGGATAGTCCAGGGGAAGCAACCTCACAAAAGCAAATAAGCACACAACACCCCCTGGGAGACCCCAGGCTAATACATCAATTGCATTTGCCTTAAGGTAAATAAAGGCGAGTCTCAGTGGTAAGTTTCACCCTGGGGTGATATGTTACTGCTATTGCCCTTGGAGTCAGTAAATATTTATACGGAAAATATTATGCAACCCCCATCCCTGTTATTCCTACACCACTGGTTTCTAGAACCTAAAACATTTTTGCAAACTTACCTTTATTTTGGCATGGAACCTTTGCCTCCCCTGGGTTTTCTCCAACATAACTCTCAATCTTTGAAAAGGTTATTAGACTTGCAACTCTGAAATGAGGGACAATATTTCCTTTTGTATGAAAAACAGACTCTTAATTTTGCAGTGTGGCCGATGCATATTATCTGCACCATTCATTCCATCTTGGAAGCTCCAAGGCAGGTGCTGCAGAGGATGGGGTGAGTGACAACCTTGGCTAAGGCAGTGAGGACGGAAGGGGCACAGTGTGTGGGGATTGATGCAGGAACAGACAAGCATCCTTTAAAGAAAAGGCCTTCCAGATTAGCTGTCAAGTCCTGCTCTGCTTTGGTGGTCAAGTGAAGGAGGACACCATGCACCAACCTCATCCTGCTTTTTTCTCCTGGACGGTTCTAGCAACGGTTGTTAGTCTTAGAACTTGACCAGATCTGTGTCACCCCCACACATAGTGCCCAGTTTTCTAGGACTTGACTTAACGAGTTCTTTTACTTGACTATGGTCACAATGTGATACTCATTCAGCACATACTGTATTTTCTGATTTTGAATGTGCCTTTGGGCCAGTGAGAGGAGACCTGATGCTCTTGATGGTGAGTGCAGACTCTGAGCTGCAGCTCCTTGAGTCCCATGCTTACAATGGGACAGAAGGGATGCAATGGGAAGTGCTGCTAAAATGATGGTTTGGAAGGTTCCAGTTAGGATGTTTTTAACTTATTGAGTGAAGTTTTCAAAGGAATTAACCACACTTTAAGCTGAGTAGCATCAAACCCACAGGAGGCCACGAATCAATGCAAAATGTGAGCAAAATGCAACTTGAAACCATCAACCCACGTCAAAGATTCCATAAAATTGAGGGTGTAGTTTTGGGGAAGAGACTTGCCTGAAATTTATGAGGATCTAGGTTCCATCCCCAGCATCACAGAGGGAAAAATATTGGAGACCAAGGGGCTTTAGTAATCCTAAAATCTATACTGTTTTTATTTTCAGATTAAAAATAACTAGGCTAAGATATTCTCTCATTCAAATCTTAGGAGACAGAACTGCTGGTGTGGAGATCCATCCTATATTTGCTCCGTCCCCACTCACATCCATTTTTCCTGGGATCATCAAAAGTTCCTCTTTCTGTAGTGTCTGATGTCGGTTTCCTCTTTACATACTATTGACTTTCTCTTTGCCAATGAGATGAGAAATGAGTCAGTGATTTCTTTTAAGTGAGACAGTTAACTAATGTCCTGGTAGAGAAAGACCCTGAGTCCAGGAATCAGTATGAGCAAAGGACAAGGATGCATGTGTGAGCACGAGGAGGCAGGGGCCCTAGTGAGCGGCAGAGTATGGCTCCAAAGCAATGCTCAGGGTGAGTGAGTGTGTGTGTGTTTAAGGCAATAGCCATAGAAGATGTGATTCAAGGGTTACAAGACATGATTCAAGGGCCAAGGTCACAAAGAATTTTTATGTTCCTATGAGTTGCCCTGCGATTCCTCCAAAGATGCTGGAATTACATAATTTCTAATATCTGTAACTAAGAATTTATTTGCAAATGGTTTTTGCAGATGGTTAAGTTAAGGGGTGGTCATTAGAGTGGGCGCTAGACAACCTGAGTGGTATCTTCTGGAAGGAGGAAGTCTGGACACAGACATGCAGAGGAAAAGTGATCCGAAACCACAGGAAGAATGCTCTTCACAAGCCACAGAGTGCTGGAGGCTGTGAGTGAGGAGAGAGGCCTGGAAAGGTTCTCCTCAGAAGGAACCAATGCTGCTGACTGTGGTTTTGGACTTGATGTCTCCAGATCTGTGAAATGATAAATTTCTGTTCTTCCAGCCACTTTGTCTACGGCTTTGTTGAGGCAGTCCCTGGAATCCAAGCCTATGCCAAATAAAGTGGACTTGGTGCCCAAGTAAAAGAAAATCAACCAGAGGGCTCCATTTAAGGGAGTCACACCGTGGTCACCGTGCAAGCTAGAAAAAAACATCTCAACTCTTGCTGAGGACCTGAGTTCAGTTCCTAGAACTGACTTCAGTTCTTAAAGCCCACATTGGCCAGCTTACAACTACCTGTAATTCCAGTTCTAGGGGGAATGATACCCTCTTCTGATCTCCGAGGGCACCTGCACTCAGTATTGCACACACCTCCATGCACATGGATAGACTTCTAAAAATTAAAATAGAGAATTTTGTCAATGTTCTGGGGCCTCTGTTCATCTTGTGATAATGCAAATTGCTCTCTGGAGATGTGCCTTCAAGCTGTGGAACATTCTGGTTTACTCAGTTTTATTGGTGTGGCTACAGACACATAAGCAGACACAGCTGTATTCATTAAGAATAACATTTTTGTCTATATTTATTGCCCTACATTGTCTCTTTCAGTGTCCTCGACTAGAAACAGAGTCCTGGTGAAAACTAGATTCATGCCAGTCGGGAATGACATTTGAATCTAGAGAGAAAGGACCCCAGTGTCTTGGGTTGTCTTTTTTTTCTTTTGATTTGTCTTAGTTAATGGCTATGAGAATTTCATGCTTCATCATTCTGTAGTCACTATTTAAAATCTGCACAGATTTAGACCATTTCTTTTATATCCATCTTTCAATTTAGAGAAACAGAGAGACAGAGACAGAGTTGGCTAATGTTGAGATTGGGGCTCTCAGGCAGCAAAGTTTCCCTGGAAACCAAGAGCTCGGCCCCACCAGGAGCAGCTTCCCTTTTGTGGTTTGGAAAACACAGAGTTTGGACTAGATAGTATTTAATAAAAAAAAAATCTCCATTCAAAGTTTGACTTTGTATCATGCAATTTATTTACTGTGTGTTCTTGGGCAAGTTACCAACTATCTAAAAACTCACAATTCTGTTCTCGTATTTAGAAACCAAGGTTATTTATATGTTCCACATTCATGATCACATTTCTAAATGGATATGAAGTTATTGACTAAAACAGCAAAGTGATGTATGTTATAGCACAGACAGTAGTTACAAATTCATTCTTCTGCATGACAGGTTTTAGGTCCATAGAAGATTTCTGTATGTGTTGTGAGGCCCTTAACAGTCCTCTACAGATGAGCACAGTGTGGAAAGCAGGGCTGTGCTCTGAGAACTTCTGGAAAACACTACAGATACAGGATTAACCTTATGGCCACACACACAGAAGCAGACTCAACTGTATTCAGTGAGAATAACATTTTTGTCTACATACAGTAAAAGGGCAATGATGTCCCTGTGGATTCACAGAAACCCCCTGCTTTTTTAAAAATATTTGATTCAGATTTCACTATTAGAATGAGAAGAAAACTAAGAAACTGGGTAAGTATCTTGGATCACTTCGGTTTGCCCACTTAGTACTTGGCATCATCCCTATGAGAAATTTCTCATCATATTCACACTCTACACTCCCCCAAATAAAGTCGTTCTTGTACCTGCAGCAAGTACTCCAAGACAACCACCTTCCCCAGAAGACACTGAAACCCATGATGGCCCCAGTCCCTTATATAAAATGGTGTTATCTTTGTATACCTACACACCCATAATGGCATCACCTCTGTATACCTACAGAGCCTTCCATGCACTTTAAGTCATCTCTAAGTTCCCCATAGTACTTGGTACAATGTGAACACTGTGTAACCCTTTAATTGCTGTATTGGGCTGGTGAGGTGGCTCAGAGGTTAAGAGTGCTGTCTGTTCTTTCAGAGGTCCTTAGTTCAATTCCCAGCAACCACATGGTGGCTCACAACCACCTATAAAAAAAGGATCTGATGCCCTCTTCTGGCATGCAGGTGTACATGCAGACATAGTGCTCATGCATAAATGAATACATTTTTAAAAAGAGTTGCTATATTATACTACTTGGGGAATAGTGACAAGAAATAATGAGCCTGGTGATAAACACTGTGGTAAAAAAGCAACTTGGGGAAGAAAGGCTTTATTTCATCTTACCACTTTATAGTCCCACATAGAGGCAAGCCAGGGCAAGAAAGCCAGACCCAAGGCAGGAAACTGGAAGCATAAACTAAAGCAGAGACTATGGAGGAGTACTGCTTACTCACTGGCTTGCTTCCAAACCCATAATCACTACACATTTCTTATGGAGCTCAAGCTCACCTGCCTAGGGATGACGCTGCCCACAGTAGACTGCAACTTCTACATCAATCAGCAACTGAAAAAATGTTCCACAGATGTGCTCACAGGCTAATCTGATGGAGGCAATTCCTCAACTGATGTTCCCCTTTCCCAGGTGGGCCTAGCTGACAAGCAAGATTAGCTACCACACTTAGAGATGTATGGGACAGATAAAGCATTTCCACAGTGCTAGAGATCAAACATAAGGCTTTCCATGCATTAAGCCCTTGCAGAGCCCTCTGTACTGAGCTATACTCCTGGGCCATTAAACCAACACTTTTTTGTTCATGATGGGTTTAAATGTGCAATTGATTTGAATGTTGAACCTTTGGACACAAAGCTGACTGTGCTTGATACGCATGGAAAATTCTGGATGCTGCTAATAAAGTATGTCTCTTGACTGGCAGTGAAGACACTTTCCCGTCCATTCATCTTGTTTATTCTGTAATGAGTATTCCAGTGTGGATTACCCTGGAATGCAGTCACCGACATGCAGGTGTGCGGCAACAGGAAGAGACTTCCCTGTGCTGTTTCTGGGCTCATCTTTGCCTGGCAGCATGAAGCCATGAGCCTTTACTGCCTTATCCCATCTGAATCCAGAATGGTGTCTCTGAGAGCAGCCTGGAAGTTCCTAATATTTCTGATGGAAACCAGCAAAGTCAGAGATGTAGGGATGGACAAAACCTGTATGTCATCTTGTTACAGGTTTTACCAAGCCAGAGATGTCTGATCAGGCCTCATCCTGAGACACTCCAGGTTAGGGGACAAGGCTCATGAAGGAAGAATACACATCTCTAGTCTGCAAAGAACCTGGTGATTGGGTGGTTCAAACTCCTTGATCCTCAAGAAAATGCACCACAAACACGCTCACAGGCCAATCTGATGGAGGCAACTCCTAATTTGAGCCCCCACTTCCCATGTGACTGTAAATTGTGCCAAGTTGACAAAGACTAAGCAGCATAGAAAGGTAGTAGCATATAGTAGGAGGTAGACCGAGTCATCCACAAATGCAGATGAAGCTCATGCTTTGGGAACATGGATTCTCCTCCCTTAGGTGCTATGTCATCACAGGGAGAAGTTTCTCTGAGGAGACTTTGAGGAAGGAATGGAAAGCACTGGTTGATTGCTATCATAGCAGGCCAGTTTATGCCTCTTGATGTTTGATGCAAATGAAAGTCAGGCTGAAGAGGAATTCTCACCAGTTTAGTTGACCCTGAATGTACCCCAAAGAAGCTGGGACTAAAGCATAACTTGAGCAGATGAGAGCTCTGAATGGCTTGGCTGATCTGCTTTGATGAGTCTGTGAGTCTCTATGCTCAGAGAGTTTCTCTTTGAAAGGGGGCGTTACTTTCCAGAGAGCATTTCTATCCTAGCTGTAAAAGACAGCACATACCTGGGCGGGCAGGGTTCCGTGTTACAGGCCTGACTCATTGCAGGAGGACGATGAACCATGTCACACAGGCTGTCATTGACTGTCTGCTGGGTCTGGACGTGCAAGCACACAGCTATGGCTTCTTGATGGCCTGGAAGGTGGAAAGAGAAACAATACATATACAGAATACAGCACCAGCATATTACCTCCTTGACTGCACCAGAAGCCATCTAGGAAGAGAGCTTTACTCTCCAGCCCTTAATACCCCTCCATTGACCTCTAAACCCAGTCCCTCTCCTATCTCTGCTGAAGTCTACTCACTGGAAACTTTGAGGAGCAGCCTCTATCCACAAGCACCTGCTTCCGAAGGGACTGAAAGCTGGGTGCAGCCTCCAAGTCATGGTGCTGTTTCCCATGGCACACAGTTTCCTAAGGGAAAGCTACATCTTCTGCTAAAGATTATCATTTTTCCTAGGTCACCACCCACTGATAAACATTTCCCCGCGCTGTTCCTGTGACCAGCAATGCTTCTTCCGTTGTCAGAAATGTATCCCAAAGTACAAATGTTTGGCATGCCTTCCTCCAAGTGTACAACAGCCTGTGAGGCCAGACAAGCGGCATCCATGCCGCTATTTCATTTATTTAACAATAAGGGATTTGACATCTAGAGAGAAATGGAGGCTGAAATGGTGATAGGTTAAACACTGAAGACTTGGCCTGGGGCGATGGCTCAGTAGCTAAGGTGCACAAGGTGAGAACCAGAGTTTAGATCCCCCAAGCCAGACAAATGCTCAGCGGGTGTGTCCATTCATCTGCATTCTAGCCTCAGAAGGCAGAGAGCTGGGCTGCCCACACCAAGCTCCCTGGGGAAACTAGCCAATTCCAGATCCATGTGCTCTGGGTTTGACTGAGAGACTCTGCTTCAGTGGATGAGGTAGACGACTGATCAAGGATGGTTCCTGACATCACCTAGGGCCTCTACAGGTACTTCCGCATGTGTGTGCACAGACCTGTGCCAACATGCACGTAAACATGCATAACATACACAGACATACAGACACACTCACACACACAGAATGAAAAGATAAAAATAGAAAAATGGGTGAAAAAAAAAACCCTTGAAGAGTAAATTCCCTGCCTCTGGTTTCAGCGGCCTCTGTCTCGTAGTCTGGGGTGTCCAGAATCCGACATGTCCTTTACATGCAGTAATAGCCCCTTGTGCATATGTGAACATTCACAGGCATCTTTTCACTTGGAAGCCAGATAGACCAGTCCAAGTGACTCCTAAAGCCCAAAGACTCAATCAGTCCTCTTTGACTGTTGAGACGAAAACGAAACATTATTGGAAACTTGGAATTGGGTAAATTATAAATCAAACTTTTGATGAAAATATCTAACGAAAACGCTAACAGGGACCGGCTGTTGCTTGAAACATGTGAGCGTACCCGCTTTCATGTCAGATGCACATTCTGTTACAAGTTAGTGGGCCTTTTTCTGAATGCCATGTTTTAATTCAACCATTTTACAGCATTCTGCAGAATGTAGTCCAGGCCAAAATACATATAAGACAGATATTTTTCTTGTTCAGTTCTTTCTATTAAAACTTCTGCCCTGTCTTCATCTGCATTGTTATGCTCACCACGATGGCAGGATGTAATGAGCGGGAATCTTCTATGAGTGTTTCAAGCAAACACTGATTAACACAAAATACAAAAAGACTACAGACTAATCATTCTGAATTTTTTAAGCTTTGTAATTTTTTAATTTTTTAAAATATTTATTACAGTTTATTCATTGTATCCCAGCTGTAGCCCCCTCTCTTATCCCCTTCCAACCCCACCCACTCTCCCTCACCTCCTCCCACGCCCCTTCCCCAGTCCACTGATGGGGAGGTCCTCCTCCCCTTCCTTTCCCTCTGACTCTAGCCTATCAGGTCTCATCAGGAATGTCTGCATTGTCCTCCTCTGTGGCCTAGTAAGGCTGCCCCCACCCCCTGCCTGGGAAGTGATCAAAGAGCCAGTCACTGAGTTCATGTCAGAGATAGCCCCTGTTCCCCTTAGGAAACCCACTTGGACATTTAGCTGCCATGGGCTACATCTGAGCACGGTTCTAGGTTATCTCGATGAGTGGTCCTTGGCTGGAGTATCAGCCTCAGAAAAGACCCCTGGGCCCAGATTTTTTGGTTCTGTTGCTCTCCTTATGGAGCTCCTGTCCCTCCAGGTCTTTCTTTCTCCCCCTTCTTTCATAAGATTCCTTGAACTCTGCCCAAAGTTTGTCTATGAGTCTCAGCATCTACTTTAATACACTGCTGGGTAGAGTCTTTCAGAGACCCTCTGTGGTAGGCTCCTGTCTTGTTTCTTGTTTTCTCCCTCTTCTGATGACCATCCCATTTGGCTTTCTAAAAGAGGATTGAGTATCTTATCCAGGGTCCTCCTTATTGCTTACCTTCTTTAGGTGTACAGATTTTAGTACGATTATCCTATATTATGTTTACTATCCACTTATAAGACACCATATATGTCTTTCTGCTTCTAGAATACCTCACTCAGGATGATCGTTTCCAGTTCCCACCATTTGCCTGCAAATTTCATAATTTCCTTGTTCTTAATTGCTGAGTAGCATTCCATTGTGTAAATGTACCACAATTTCTGTATACATTCCTCCACTGAGGGACATCTGGGTTGTTTCCAGATTCTGGCTTTATGATTAAAGCTGCTACAAAAATGGTTGAGCAAATGTCTTTGTTATATACTTGAGCATCTTTTGGATATATACCTAGGAGTGGTATAGCTGGATCTTGAGGTAGCACTATTCCTAATTGTCTGAGAAAGCACCAATTTACATTCCCACCATCAATGGATGGTGGTTCCCCTTTCTCCACATCCTCTCCAGCATGTGTTGTCACTTGAGTTTTTAATCTTAGCCATTCTGATGGGCGTAAGGTGAAATCTCAGGGTCATTTTGATTTACATTTCTCTGATGACTAAGGATGTTGAGCATTTCTTTAAGTGTTTCTCTGCCATTCAATATTCCTCTATTGAGAATTCTCTGTTTAGCTTGGCAGGATTAACATAATAAAAATGGCCATCTTATCAAAAGCAGATTCAGTGAAATTCCCATCAAATTACCAACACAATTCTTTACAGACATTGAAAGAAAAATTTTCAACTTCATATGGAATAACAAGAAACCCAGTATTGCTAAAACAATCCTCTATAATAAAAGATCTTCTGGAGGTATCTCTATTCCTGATCTCAAGCTGTACTATAGAGCAACAGTAATAAAAACTGCATGGTCCTGGCATAGAAACAGGCTGGTGGATCAATGGAATTGAAGACCCAGAAATAAACCCACACACTTATGTACACCTGATTTTTGACAAAGATGCCAAAACTATACAATGGGGAAAAAAGACAGCATCTTCAACAAACGGTGCTGGCCCAACTGGAGGTCTACATGCAGAAAAATGCAAATACATCCATATTTATCACCCTGCACAAAACTAAAGTCCAAGTGGATCAAAGACTCAACATAAAACCAGACACACTAAACCTGTTAGAAGAAAAAGTGGGAAGAGCCTTGAACTCATTGGCACAAGAGACAACTTCCTGAAAAGAACACCAACAGCACAGGCTCTAAGATCAACAATCAATAAATGGGACCTCATAAATCTGAAAAGCTTCTGTAAAGCAAAGGACACTGTCGTCAGAACACAACGACAGCCTACAGGTTGGGAAAAGATCTTCACCAACCCTATATATCTGACAGAGGGCTGATATCCAGAATATATAAAGAGCTCAAGAAGTTGAACAGGAACAAGTCAAGTAATCCAATTAAAAAATGGGGTAGAGAGTAATTTTGACTTTTATTTCAAAACATCAAATTCCTTAGTAGCCTCAGAGGAGAATGGATGTTCATTTAGTAATCGATTTTATTCATTTTTTTTAAAATCTAAGAAAACTGCAGTCATATTTGAAATACATTTTAATTTGTAGCAAAATAAATTCTTTATGGAATATATTCAGAACACTTTGGAACATTTTATGGAAACTGACTGGGGAAGGGTCTTAGAGTACTACATGAAATCATTTGAATAAAATTTGCAACACCCATGACATATTGTTCACCAACAGAAAAAGTTCAAATCTACAACATAATTTAGAGTATTTATTGGTGTACAACATATTTTCTAACGGTGGTCACCAAATATTTCATAGACCACATGCTGATCCCAAAACGTGATGTTGACCTTCTCACTTCCAGAGGAGGCTTGATCAAATAGTTATCTTTTAAAAAAAGGTGATATTTATCAAAATAGGTTCATCTAACTCATAACAAAATGCATGTCACTACATTTATGTGCTTAGAACACATTAATGAATGTGCTCAGTGAAATTTTCATAATAAATTCCTTTTGTTGCATGAGACTGCCTCCCTCATACTTGACTTCTGCAGTGTCTTCATAAAAATGTCATTTCTTGGTTACATGCCATATGCACACACACACACATCATATGCCAATGGCAAGGAAACATTCAAAGAAATATGTTGTTGGGAAATCTTTCATTGTGCAAACATACAGTGTTCTTGTACAAACAAGACAGGGGTGACATCTCGACATGATATCACATTATGGGACCATCATCATCTATGTGATGACACATGGCTACATCTGTATGCTCACATATATAAAAATATACACTCAGAGTCTCCATCAAGAAACAAACAAATGATTAAATGCAGCCAGCCATTGTTGGCACACTCATCTAATCCCAGCACTCGGGAGGCAGAAGCAGGCAGATCGTTGTGAGTTTGAAGCCAGCCTGGTCTACACAGTGAGTTCCAAGCCAGCCAGGGCCACGTAGTAATGCTTCATCTCAAGAAAACAAAACAAAGAACAAATACATTTTTTTTTTGCGTTTAGATAAGTTTTACTTGGGTTATTGACAAGTCCATATCATGTCTTCACATATAAAGACTGTGTGTTATATATGTATGTGTGTGGTATGTTGCACTGTGATATATGTATGTGTATGTTATATGTGCATGTGTGTGCACACATGTGCACTTGGGATTACATTGAAAATAATGTTAGTATGATAAGTAAAGATTGCTCATATGTTATGGATCCTCAGAAGTCCAGAGAACAGTGCAAAGCCTTAGGAAATGCACACACTGCTTGGTGTCCCACATAGGTGAATTCTTTTCAGGAGCCCATGAGGACACGGCTGGTAAAGGTTGAAGGTTGTGGAAGGCTGTTTGGCCTTATGAAGGGCATCATAAACATCACTGGAGCCTGACAGGAAGTGACCAATTATATCAAAAGTAGCTGGAAAAAATTACAGCTTGAGGCCTGTCAGGATTTGAAGAGATTTGGAGAGAACAAAACAGTGAAGGTTAATGTACCGTGTCGGGAACACATCTCCACAGGGAGCATATTAAATTGAGTCCAGAATGAGCCAACCTAACATTTCTTCTCTTTCACTGCTTGTAGGACTCATCAAGAGAAAAGCCGCTTTCTATTTGCCAAGAGCATGGCAGTGTTAAGGTTTCTAAGGCGCATAAAAAGAGGTAATTATCCAGGGTCCTGAACTTGGAGAGAAGTTAAGTGTGGGGCAAACACAGAGCAGCATTGGGGGATGCTGAGGCCATGTGCTCTTTGTGTTTCATGTCCAAGTAAACCGGAAAGGCTAAATTCATAGTGAGATGAAGTGGACTTTCAGGAACGAGGAAGCAGCAAGGGAGAGAGGAAGAGACATGGAGTAGCCCAGGCTGGCCTCCAGTCCACCGGCTGAGACCCAGGCTGGCCTCCAGTCCACCGGCTGAGAGTGATCTTGGAACTGCTGATATCCTTTCCTCTACTTCCCAAGCGCTGGGCTTGCAGGCATGCCCCACTGCTGCTGACTCAGCTAAGGCTCCTCTCTCTAAATTACACGTGGTCAGCTCCATACACAAAACAATAGCTTCGCTGTCGCCTGGAGTAAGGCACACGCCGCTGCAGCTGGGCTCAGGGACCAGGCAGCAACGTTATAGGGCAGAGCTCAAGGTGCGGTGTGTTCAAAGACTGAGACAGACAGGGAAGGGAAAGATGGTGAGGGATGCTGGGGAGCAGGATTAAGAATTCAGTCTCAAGAGTGAGGATTCGAGGCATAGTGGTTGGCCTAGGACCTACCAGGGCATTCCAAACCATCAGCTCAAGGCTCCCCAGGAAGAGCGGAGCAAGCTCATGAGCTGATGGCTCAGAAGTAGTAGCTGCTTCTTTTGTTTTCTGACATGCTCCAGGGACTGACACCAGAAGGTGCCCAGGGAGTGAGTCCCCTGCATAAGAACAGGCTGGACAGCTGTGGCAAGAGTCATAGGGCAGGGATCATGGGTCCCAGATCACAGGGGAAACCAGGGCTCTTTCCTGTTAGTAGAAGAGCTAGCTTTCCTGGTGGATATGCTTTCTTTTAAATCAAGTGCGGGTGTGTGTGTGTGTGTGTGTGTGTGTGTGTGTATGGCTTTTTACTGAGTACTAGTGATCGAACTTAGCTCCTCATGCAGCCAGCGCTTTACTGACTAAGCCACACTCCTGGCCTCTTGCTGGCTATTTCCATCCTTCCACATTAAGCAGAAAGCTAGAAAGCAGCTCTTCAATCCTTGCTCCTTGCTAATACTTATTCCTTAAAAAAAAGCCCCACAATGCTTAAATAATTCCAAGGCCCACCTCTCTCTTAGGAGATTCTGGCTATATATAGCAGTTACCTCCTATGCCTAGCCTGGCCTAGCTACAGCCATCCATCACGGGGGTTGCTGGCCTAGCAGCAGGCACAAACAAAAACATTTTCTCAGGATGCATCTAACTGACCAGTGCAGCAGCTCTACGCCGTCCCAGGCTGCCGGTTTCTATATAAGATTGCTTCACTGTATTCATTCTGCATTTTCTAACTTATTCCATACTACTCAGTGACCCTCTTTCCCTCTCAGCGAAGCCAATTCTTAGGCCAAAGGTACTGTTTTAGTCACCCTATAATCATAGTCCCCAAATATAAAAAGAAAGGGAAAAAAAAAGCATCGTTTTGCTATTGAATAAACTCTTCCCTTTTAGCATTTTGCTAATTTGCATACCTGGCTTAGTTGACAGGGTTATACCCTTAGCAATAGACCACACATCTATCCTAAAGGAAAGGGTTTGAATACCTCCCAAACATGTCGCAGTGCAGGGGGTGAAGCCAGCATACTCCCAGTCGTAAATCATCTCCCTGTCCTTTCCCTGGAGAGGGCCACCCATCTCTCGAGACACAGGGCTCTGGTCACTGCAGGCGTCAAGGAGGCAGGGCCGCTCCGTGGGGGGCTTAGAGCCTTCGCACTCCTCCTCAGGGAGCTCAGTGTCCGTCTGTGTGAACGTGAGGAGCACGCGACACCTCACCTCACGCACCTGGGTGCCGGGCCCACACGTGGTGCTGCAGGCTGACCAGGGCTCCGGGATGAACCTGAAGAACACCAGAAATCGAGAGATGGGTCACATGTGGGCCACCAGAGGAATTCTGCTGCGGCCCCAATGACTGCTGGGCGGTTATGTAGTTAGTGTATTTTGACATCTTGCAACCAACAGAGAGAATTCTTCATTAAAGACATGGTACTTTCGCCTCCACACAAAAATCAAAGTTTCATGCTAGGACCACTGTAAAACATAACAGTATTTCATCAGATGTGATAAATGAACCATAACCAGAGATAATCATGTGATTTTATTTACAAAATTGATGTTTTTGCAAATATCTATTAGCGAATCTTTGGCGAGCTTTTCCTTTGTAACGGGAGAACGTTGTACCTTCTCCAGACTGAAGAGCTGAGCCACAGGAGAAGGCAAATGTGTTTGCAAAGAGGATGAAGCTATGATGTTCTTTCATATTTAGTGAATACCCCCGCTTTTGAAGGTTCTTGAACATGATGGGAGCACACAAACTGGCCTCAGAGTGAGACATTTATTCTTTACCCTGAATTATTACCCACCAAGTCACGAAGGTCATCAAACTGGGCCTCTCAAATGAAATCTAGCCTAGAACTGTTCTTGTAAGAGCTCATTGGGTACAAATGACTTTTATGGTTTGACACAGTTGGTGATGAATGAGGACATTATGCTGTGACACATGAAAATGAAATAGAATCCACATTTTAGTGTATATGGTAAAGGCTGTACCTGGGACACAGCCACATTCATTTGTCAACCTTTCATTTATAGCTGTTTTTTTTTTTCTTGCTACTGGGCAGCTCTGAGTGTTTAAAACAGATCATTTATTTTGCATAATCTAAAATATTCACTCTCTGGCCCTTTGCTGAAAATATTTCTAACCCTTGTTTATGAATTCATTAAAAAGTAAGTTCAGCAGGGGCATGAATAGATAACTCCAAAGCGACCAGAGGGTATTAATACATTAAGAGGGCAAGGATGGGGAGATAGCTCGGAGGGTAAATGTGCTTGTTGTAGGAGCCTTACCCAAGTTCGACCCAGAACCCAAGTTAAAAGCTAGATGTACTAGCAGGAATCTATAATCCCAGCATTCCCATGGCAAAGTGGAGAGAGGAGAATCACCCAGAAGCTCCTGGGCAGCTAACCTGAAATATGCAGCATACGGGCAGAGACAAAACCTCCAACAAGGTAGAAGGCAGTTCTGTCTTGACCCCCAAAAGGTATTCCCTGAGCTTCTCACATACTTTGCAACATGAATGCCTACACTTACACTCACACACACTATCATGCACACAGATAGGCATACTTACACACATGCACATACACGCATGAACATGTCAATCTACACATACACATAAACAAATTAATAGTTTTTAAAAGAAAATAAAGTGACAGGTGAAAGAATTCAGTGGCAGATTAAGCTTAGAAAACTCTGGATTGGTGGATTCCCTAGTAAGGGGGCTGTCTCTGACATGAACTCAGTGGCCTGCTCTTTGATCACCTCCCCCTGAGGGGGGAGCAGCCTTACCAGTCCACAGAGGAAGACAATG
Organism: Pachyuromys duprasi; assembly: GCA_028658305.1. Lineage (NCBI taxonomy): Eukaryota > Metazoa > Chordata > Mammalia > Rodentia > Muridae > Pachyuromys > Pachyuromys duprasi. Next base: position 59,570,537 of record CM053758.1, on the reverse strand, counting down.
CAGCCAGTCCTGATGAGACTGATAGACTAGGGTCCGAGGGGAAGGGAGGAGGACCTTCCCCTATCAGTGGACTGGGGAAGGGTCAAGGGAGAAGAGGGAGGGAGGGTGGGATTGGGAAGGGACGAGGATGGAGGAAGGGGGCTACAGCTGGGACACAAAGTGAATGAACTGTGATTAATACAAAATAAATTAATTAAAAAAAGAAAACTCTGGATTGAGTAGTGTCAGCCAGTAGGTTTATTTATTGCAACATCCCCCCCCCTCCCAAGACTATGATATTTGACTTCCCACTGTAAGTGAGATAAACGCGATGCAAAGCGCCTTATAAGCAGCAGAACAGTGTGCATCTGGCAGACTGCTAGAGAAGTGAGTGGCTGCCGGCGAGATGTGGAGACCCTGAACAGCGTACCTCCAACAGCTCCTGACTGAAATGACTGCTGAGACACCTGAGCGCCTCCCCCCGGAAGCCCGCAGCCATGTTGGGGTGCTACTTAACCTTGAGAAGATCAACCTCCCGGTCTGATTGCCCTCCCCCGCCAGCCTCCATCTACCTTAAACTCTTTTCTCAATAATCTTCAACTCCACTTCAAACTAGCTCATCCTGAAATTATTTTCTACTGTGAAATAAACTTCCTTCATTCGAGGATCCATCTCTGAGGATAAATGCTGTCTCTGCCTCCCACCCCACAGCTACAGACATGAGTATCTCATTGATGGTGCACCACAAGCAGGTAAGACTCATTGTATACACTATGTCCCAGAACACTGATTATCAAACTATTTTTTTAGAGTCATAGTGAGAGGCAACTTAGGTAATCTGATGTTGAAGATAATTGAGACGGCAACATGAAACAGAAAGCATTTTCAAAAATAAAATAAGGAAGGATGCATCTTGGAAAAGCATTGTCTTCCAGGAAGATGTGATACAGAAGTTCTAACACTGAAGCCTAAAGTTACAGGCAGGGGCCCACCATGCTGGGCATGCCTGTAATCCTAGAACCCAGGGAAGCAGAGGCAGGTGGATCTCTGTGAGTTTGAGGTCAGCCTGGTCTACAAAGCAAGTCCAGGACAGCCAGGGCACAGAGAAAATGTGTCTCAGAACCTTCCCCCCCCCCACACACACAAAAAGTTGTAGGCAGAGTAGCAGCTCCCCGACATATTCCCAGGTAGCTCCTGGTGTATGTGATTACATCATAGTCTACAGCAAGAGGGACCCAACTGAGGGTCTTACAGTTATAAATTTAGAGATAAGCCTGTGTTGTCATAGTGGACCTAGCCTTGTCAGAGGGGTCTCTAGAAACGGAGCTCCTCAGATTGAAGTCAGAGATGTGGCAGGACCAGAGGTGAAGGGACCTGTGTTAAGTCCTGGGAAGCACTCAGGTCCTGCTGCTGGTCCAAAGGGGGAAGAGGCCACGTGCCACGGAATGCAGGTGGTCTCTAGACACTAACGACCACCCCTCAGCCAACAGCAACAAGGAAATAAGAATTTCAGCTCTAAAACTTTAGGTACAATGAAGAAAAGAGATAGAATAAAAAGAAAAATAAATGTAGTAGAAGAAAACTTTCTCATAAACTCCAGAAAGATCTAGACCCATGCTGTAAAATATCCCTGACTGGGCTGGCAAGATGGCTCGGTGGGTAAAGTCACCTGCTGCGAAGCTTGATGACCTGAGTTCAAACCCTGGGAGCCACGTGGAAGGAGAGAATAACTACAAGCTGTCCTCCGACCTCCACACCCTGGCTGTGGCACATGCACATAAACACACATGCACAAACAAGGAAATGATAAATAGTAAGCCTTTATTGTTGGTCAATATTATTGAAACACAAGCCTGACCTGGATTTGCTTTAGAGAAGCACTATAATCTTAATTATGTGGGAAAATATCCAAATATGCAAATATCTAAAACAATAAAAGAACAGCAGACAATGAGGGAGAAAAGGCAATTGAATATAGAACTAAAATAAAAAGGCAAAAGGCAGGTATAAATACCAGGCAAACATGAACAAAGGTCAGGCACGGTGTGGCACAATGTAAGGTCAGCGTTTGGAAAGTGTAGACCGGAGAACGGTGAGTTTGAGGCCAGCCTGGGTTTACAGTAATTTAGTCTTCCAGTTGACACCTTGTCTCAACAAACAAATAAAAACTTGTTCTCCAGCCAAAGAATAAACCCAGTAGACAACATATCATGGCTTAAATTTTATCTGATAGTTACAAAACATAAAGTTAACTGAAAACTTTGGGGAAAGAAAGAATTCAATAATTCACAAATATATTTATGTATAAATAAATATGTATATTTTATTTATGGATAAATAAAAACATAGATATGTAATGTAAAATGACCTGCTTCCACAGAATTCTGTTAGCTGTCAGATCCTATACTAAATATATATAAGTAAATATATTACTTAATATAATTGTTAATTATATATTACTTAATATAATCATTATATTACCTCTTTAACTTTATAAGTGAGAAAAGCCAAGTCTTAGAAATATAAGAACATTTCCATACTTCTATGAGCTTGTAAGTGACAATTTTATGCAAAATATGTTGGTCTGATACAGACAAGACTATGAGATGCTGGGTAAAGGGCCAGTCATATGGCATACCAGGTAAAGATGCTTGTTGCCAAGCCAACTTCAACCTGAGCTCAATTCCTAGGACCATGCGGTGGAATGGGAGAACGGACTCCTGGACGTACTCTTCTGACCTCCTCACACATGTGCTATGGCACAAACATGCCCATGTGTGCACACTAATAAGTGAATAAAACTTAACTTTTAAAAATTTGAAATACTGAATAGATTCAGCTCCCAAAGATCTAAACAAATTAAAAAGACACCTTCTACAATGGAGCACAGGTCTAAGCTACAAGGATTGTTGTTCCCCCCCACCCCCCGCAAAACTGGTCTAATTTCGATCTAAATCTCTGAGGTTATTAGAGTTAGGGGCTAAAGGGACACCAAACAACTCTAAAGATCTATGGAAGACTGAAAACAGCCAAGAACATCTTTAAAAAGTAGAAACAATTATGGAGTAATTGCCTAGCCTGACAGAAAAAAAAATTGAATTAAAATGTTAACATTGGGAACTGGAGAGATAATTAACAGTTAAAAGCACTTACTGCACTATAAAAATAAATTCACCTTTATATTTTATTTTATGTGCGTGGTGTTTTGCCTACGAGTTTCTGTGCATCGCATGTGTGCAATGCCTGCAGGGGCCAGGAGAGTGTATCGGATGCCCGGGTACTGCAGTTGCAGACAGGGGTGAGCTGCCATGTGATGTCGGGAGGTGACCCTGGACCATTTAGAAGAGAAGCCAGTGCTCTTACCAATTGAACCATCCCTCCAGCCCCCAGTTTTATCTCATTCTAGTTTAGCTCTAGATCTTGCAGAGGACCCAAGTTCAGTTCCCAGCACCCACACGGTGACTCACAATACCCATAACTCCAGTCGGGGGAATAAGACACAGGCTTCTGCCCTCCTTAACTGCCAGGCACACAGGTGACAGACATGCATGCAGGCAAGACAATCAAACACATAAACAAAAAAAGAGAAAATAATTAAAATACGCTACTAGCAATGAAATATTTACTCGGTAATGATATTTAAGCACCAAAGCAGGGCACTTTGGATTATCCAGCTGTGCTCAGGCAATCATTTAATTTTTTGAAATAAATTAAGTTATGCTAAGTTTATAAATCACATGGTAACATAAATCCCTCCATTAGCCAAAGTTCAGTACAGAAAATAATAAACAGAAAAGAATGTTCTCTCCAAAGATAATCTTCCAGTGTTAACCAAGTCTGAGAGAAGGCAAGCATTACTGTTGCTGGTGCCGAGGGAAGGGTTCAGTGAGTTTCCGAAAGGAAATTTGACAGCAGAAAAGGTCTTTAATGAGCCTGTCTTTCAGTCCAGAAATCTCACCCCAGAACTGATATCCCTATCAGGATAATGAGAGACATGTTACTTGAGATTTGCTGAAGTTTGGTTTATCGTGGTGAATTAACTAGAAGCAAATTGCTTCAGATCGTCACACCGTAGAGCAGTGATGGTTATGCTATTTTGCTGGCTAATACCCTTCAGCTGCTGCTGCCTCCAGATAAAGCCCAAGCTCTTTACTGAACCTGGGCTACCACCAGCATCCGCTTCCTTCTGCCTTGACCAGTCCCCTCGGTTCTGCAGGCCTTCGTCTATACACAGAGATCTTCAGCAGCCAGAGAACATGGGCCAGCCCCCCAACATACTCCACGTCCCACATACCTGCCACACAGTGCTTCCGGACGTCAAGATCTCAGTTCACCAATCATGCTTCCCAGAAGGCTGTCCCTGACATCTGACCCTGACGACCTCATGTCGTCTTAGAACACAGAGATACCACAGTGCGCTGGGACCTTAGACTAAGTTCCACAGTGCAGTTGCTTAGGACAGGAGAAACCTGAATTCCTGCAAGCTGACAGGAAACCGAAGCTCCTTCCCTAGAACAGGCTGAGCTTCCCTGCCCAAAATGCTTGGGCCCTGAAGATCCTCAGATTTTGAATATTTGTTTTAAGTTCCAGACTATCTGCGTATCCATTCGGAACTATCCTGAGACCTGAACACAAAGTCACTGGTTTCCTAGGTGTCTTCTGCATGAAACCTGGAGGTGATGTTTTAAGTGTCTGAATTTTGACTGCAGCCCACCTAGGCCATCAGGTGTCGTGCTGGTGCTTATACATTCCCTGAGTTTGGATTACTTTGTAATTTGTAGATTTGGACTAGAGTTGTCCAGCTGCTGTGATAAGTCATCAGATCTCTCTCTGTCCACCACTGACTAGCTCTGAGATACTGGGCCAGTCCTTAGTTTTCTGGCACCTTGGCTTACAGGCTCTCAAAAGAAGACAATAATAGCACCCTTCTAGGACATTCACAGGAACTGAATCCCCACAGCACACTTAGGTCTTTCCTTAAAAAGAAGGCCGCGGTGTTAGCCGTGGTTAGAAAAGCAGATTCCTGAAACACAGATGGATTCGGATTTAGCAAATACAATTTCCACTCGCAGAGAAGCCAAAATAGCAGTGAAGAAAACATACAATGTCTTACCCTGCACTATTTCTTTCATTTTCATATATGAAAAATGGGAGAGAGGGTAACAAAACCGATGAAATGTTGGGAATCCCGTGCAAGTACAGAGGCTCCGGAGAGGGACTTGAAAGCGAGATGACAAACAGCTGAGTAACAACCACATTGATTGAGAACACATTCCATGGCCAACAGCCAGGAGGGTCAGATCAGCCGTTCCCTTGGCTTCGCCTTATGAACTCTAATGTTTTATTTTCCTAATTAAAACAAAAGCCTTTGGACACCCCTGCTCTGTATACATTCAGAGCTTACCCTTTGTAAACCACAGTGGTGGGGGTGCTTATCTTCTCCTGGCTGGCTTGGCAGCCGTTCCTTGAAGGATGTGAAATACAGCTGGGATCATCCTCTTGTTCACTGTCAACAAGTAAGCATCCCAGACCACAAAAGACAGTGGCTCTAGAAGAGTGATTTGGAAGCTGAGATATGTTGCGGTTTTGTTTGGAAGTGGAGGGAATGAATAGAATCAGTGGCAGGAAACTAAAAACGTCACACCAGCCAGACAAGAGCAGGCCGGCAAATGCCAGGCGATGAGAATAAAGAATCTTACAGGAGCATTGCGTAGAGACCTCTGAGGGGGGAAAGGCGGGGGTGGGTAGGGGCCAGGCAGCAGGGACAGGTAAATCAGGGTTCCACAAAGTGAAGAGAACACAGGAGCAAAGAGCATATGAGCTTCACTCGGTGGGCAAGAGAAGGAGACCCCCCCATCTAAGTCTGATAGGGCTGGCAGAAATGCAGGCTTGGAAATGACATGGGTGGGGCCCGCTAGAGCAGAACTGCTATCGCTGTCTGCTAACTCAATATGAACAGTGTTTTCTGCACATTAAAGGGACCTGAGAGACTATCTGATCTATTAGTGCCAAAATTTGTATTCACAGCCTGCCCTGGTTTGTTTTCTATTGCTCTGATAACACACCAGGACCAAGGGCAACTTGGGAAGGAAAGGGTTTAAGTTTCCATGTCCCAGACTCGGTCTGTCATTGGGGGACAAGGCAGGAACCCAAGCAGGGCAGAAACCTGGAGGCAGAAACTGAAGCAGAGCCCACGAAGGAACGCTGCTTCTCATAGCTTACGCAGCTTGTGTTTTTATCCAACCTGGGGCTACCTGTCCAGGCTTAGCACTGCCCTCCAGTGGGCTGAGCCCTCCTATATCATTAAAAACCAAGAAAACGCCACGCGCGCATGCACGCATGCATGCATGCACGCATGCACTCTACCCCTTGGAGGAGCCTGGAAGGATTGTTAAAAATGCAGGTGATGCTAAGTATGGCACACTTGGGAAGCAGATGATCATGAGTTCAAGGCCAGCAGAAGTACCAAGATACTCCTGACTGAATTCATAGACAAAAAGTAGAATAGAAATTGTCAGAGTCTGGGGCCAGGTAGGTAACTGGAACTGCTCAATAGACACAGAATTCATGCAAAGAATGATGAAAACACTCTAGATGGATCAGACAGCAGGGCGAATTTTCTTAGTGCCGTTGAACTGTATGTTTTCAAACAGTTAATGAGCCAAGCCCTGTGTTATAAATGCAATACCTCAGGAAGAGGAAAAATGCATTACCATTGCAAAAGGAAAAAAAAAATGGTGATATCCTACTTCCAATATGCCTGGCCCAGACTTTATTACAACTTTTGTTCATTTGTTTGCTTTCAGATTTTTTGAAACACGTTCTCACTCTGTAGCCCAGAATGGCCTTGGAACTCACTATGTAGTCCAGGATTGCTCATGGTAATCCTCCTGCTTCAGCTTCCTGAGTGCTACAATTATAGATGTGAGCCACCAGACCCCACTTCATTACACCTTAAATATAGCTCAAATGAGCTTGACAGAAGTGATCTGAGGACCATATTTTAAAAAAAAAAGCTTTCCCTTTTAGAGAGAGACAAATGGAAGTATGTGAAAGTGCTCTGATGTGATGCACTGTGTTTGGCCAGGGGGTCGGGCAGGCACGGTACTGATGGTGTAGAGAAAGCAAGCGCAGCCTTGAGGGCCTCACCATGATACATGGGGGTCCTTAGGTCACTGAGCTGCCCTTCTGTGAAGGTTTGCAACTTTCTATAATGAAAGGAAAGGATTCAAGTGGAGTGTTGCTCTGACGGCAAGGGAAGGCTGATGAAGGAGGTGGAGGGCAGTACCAGCTTGCTGCATGTGGGTCAGTGCAGCCAAGGGTCCCATGCAAACCCTGTACTCTCTGTTACTCAGAAACCCTCAGAACGTTCACTTGTAGCATCCACAGTTCCCTCTGTGGCGGAGGTCAGGCCTGCCCGTGGGGAAGCATTTGGCTCAGACTGAGTTATGGCATGCCAGTGCTCTTGGCCTGCATAAGTAACCCACGCTCCCCGGGGGCGCACTCATGCTTGTGATCCAGTGACAAATGGGAGTGTTCCGGCAAGAGGGACAGGTTGGTAAGGGACCTGAAAACAACCACAGATAAAAAGTGCTGAGATGCTAAGAATGAGGGACTTGGAAAAAAGCAAGTTCTTAGGACCTGTGATAGGTTTCTCCAAACTCAGGAAAGTAAGGTATGCAGCACAGACATGTCTGTTTCAGAAAACGGACATTAGAAGGAGGTATTTGGATCAAGAGGAGAAAGTATCTGTTCAAGTGTGGTAGTGGGGATGGAGCGAGAAGCGACTTGAGTTACAGCAAAGTGCTTCTATTGTTCGACCACAATGAGCTGTGTCTCAATGGAGTGACCTCCGCCCACTGCTGAAGGCATTGAGTGGTTATTCAGAAGAGTCCCTGGGAGCTGTGGAATGGGAAACAGGCTCATGGTACTATGAGAATTGGAGCGGGGAACCACCATTATGAACTGCAGGCCTTGCGCAAGGCTTTGCCTCTCTATTCAATACCCTTTATTTGTAAAAGAAGCCGGTTGGGGTTGACATCCCAGGGAAACGAGCCAGATGGCTGTTGAGATCCTCCTTCCTGTCCCATTTGTGAATTGCTCTCTTTGCAGCTAGCTTGTCAGCACTCCAGACTCAACTGCCCACTGTGGGATCAGCTGTCCTGTCCAATTACTCCAGCCTAGCCCTGGTGCTGCTGTTCTGATGGACTCCTGGGTTAGACATCTCAGAATCTTTTACTTCCTTCTCCTCTTTGGTCTCTCTCGGTCTCAAGAACACTTCCTTGATTTGCTTTTGATTCTGCAAGTCTGTTGACACCATTATAAGCAGGCCTCACCACATAGCATGCAGACAGTAGCTCCTGATTGCGGAGGTAAGAGGGCCCTAGAGAACGAGGCACAACCTGCCCCCTTTATACAAAGGAAAATGAGACGCCGATACTAAGCAGCGTATAAACATGGTGTATAGTGGTGGTTCATAGTCCTAATCCACACAGTACTATGCGCTTTCTCTTTCTCTGTGTCCCACCAGCCCTGGGACTTCATCTCAGGCCACCCTGGTGTGTTTCAACATCATTAGTTTTACAGAGATTGGCCATGATGTAAGCTCAGGGCAATGGGTTTATTTGTACAGTACTATGATGGTCCTCGGTTAAACCGCATGTGCACATCCACGAACTATCCCCACTTGTCCCTGAAAGAGAGCAGGGGTCTGCTTTGAGTTAGAGAACACGATCTTTTCCATGCTTCTCACACACACTGCCAAAGCAGGACTGCTGAATTGTGAAATAAAGAAAATTCCTAGCCAACCCAGGCTCTCTGGAGTCCGTAAATCCAGGTCATTTGGATACTAAATGTATCGTTGAACTCCAACGAGTACAAAAATGACATATATCATGTAAACTGGCTGTGCCCTGAGCGCACCCATAAAAGGCCCTGGACTCACTGTGGTTCTTCTGTGGCTGTTCTGGTCTCTTCCAGCTCTTGTGCTTGTTTCAGCCAAGGCAATTTAGCTTCCACTGGACTTTTTTCTGAGGGAAAAAAAAGGAAAATAAACAGTGAACTTAATTACTATCAACCATTAAGGAGTTTGATACATGCTTGTTATTTGACTGCAGAGTTCATCAGCATTGGGTTTTTTCTTTTCAGATGCACAGTACAATCGTTTCTGGAATGAATAAAATTCCTCCTATTTTTTTAAGTTAACATACTAGAAAATGCAACCAAACTAATCCCTGTAATGTAGCTGAATGTGGCTGAACATCCAAAAGTTCAACGTACAACTGCTGTGTAGAACTCAGTGCCCTTTTCTGCTCCTATTACAGCAATATCAGAGCCTTTCTTTTGCCACAAATTCTTCTTGTCTCTTGAATTAATAAACCAATAGAGAAAAGCAAATATCACAGAGGCCAATGAAGTGGAAAGATGAGCTGTGTGTGGCTTACTCAGAATCTGCTGTTAACCTGGGAAATGAAAGCCATCTACATGGGCATAGAAGGGACAGTTGCTACTCCCTTCTGACCTTTGAGGCTTCCAAGACTTTACTACTAATCCAGTAGTAAAGTGAAAAATTTGGAGATGCTTCAGGGAGATTAGAGACACTGAAAAACTGTCCATGAAAGCCTGTTGATGACAGAGGCAATAAGCAAAGGCTTCGAGATGGGGATCTATGCCTGTATGCCTGCCATGGCAACCACTGATATTTCTATACAATGGATTTAGTCAGACATGTGGACTAATGGTCTGTGGGACTATCTGTATAAACAAGGAACTGAGGGAGAATGTTACCATCCTCCCTGAAGGACCAAGGAAGAGTCTTTACAAAGAGGCAAGAACAATTTTTTTCCATTTCTTATTTTATTTATTTATTTATTTATTTGTTTATTTGTTTATTTATTTATTTATTTATTTATTTTTGTGTGTGTGTGTGTATGTGTGTCTGTGTCTATGTCTATGTGTATGTCTAACAATTTGTAGGAGTCATGGTTCCCTGCTTCTACCACCTGGGTTCCTGGATTCAAACCAGGTTGTCAGGGTTTACAGCAAGTACCTTTACCTGATGAGCCAGCTTTCTAGCTTTTTTTTCTTTGTCAAGAAGATGCCTGTCATAAGGATAGGTACAATGAAATAATCACAGGAGGAGGGCAAATATCTGACAAGTGATCCTAAGACTTTCTAGTCATGAATGTCTGCTTATCCACATGGACCAAATGAAAAATTCTAAAGACACGCACAGACCCAGAGTGGCAACTAAGTCTTCACTCATCCCATCTACTGTGGCATGATAATGTCATCATGCCTGTGTCAAGGGCCACTGCAGTGGAGAGGCATCCACATTGAGAACAAACGGTGGGAAGAGCTATTCTGGGAGTGAGAACAGCAGACTTTTCCTCTCTCTCATTCCTTTATTGATCTTCTTTCCCGTATTCACTCTCCTTTTCCTTCTCCTCTTCATCTTCCTTTCCCTTGATTGCAGGAACTACAGAAGGAAGTTTTTTATATCCACCATGAAATGTGAGCAGAAACTAGATAGATGAGAACCACCCCGTGTGATCTACATCAACAGCAATTCCGTTTCCCCTCCAGACCATAAATCACATACATCCAACTTCCTTAGCCAGATCTCTTGAAAACAGCCAACAAAACCATCTCTGCAAGAAAATAAGTGGGGCTCCACAAGAAGACCAGCAGAGCCAACAAATCTGGGCCCAGTGGGGCCTGCAGAGAGTGATGCAACAACCAAGGACCATGCATGGATGGGCCCCTGCTCAGATGTAGCCCAGAGGCAGCTCAGTCTCCTTGAGGGCTCCCTAGCAAGGGGAGCAGGGGCTGTCTCTGATGTGAACTCTGGTGTATGCCTCTCAATCACTTCCCCCAGGGGGTAGGAGTGACCTTGCCAGGCCACAGAGGAAGAGAATGCAGGCAGTCCTTGATAGACTTGATAGTCTGTGGCCAGTTGGTAGGGGAGAAGGGCTCCCCCTTTCTGTAGACTAGAGGAGAGGTATAGAAGGGAAGAAGGAGGGTAGGACTGGGAGGAGACAAGGGAAGGAGATATGATTGAGATATAAAATGAATAAAGTAAAAAAAAGACTTTCAAAAAAGAAAAAGAAGAACTGAAATGGTAATGCACAACATTACCCAAACCTGGGAGAAAGATTAAAGAAGAAGAAGAAGAGGAGGAGGAGGAGGAACTGGAAATTCCTCAGTACTGAACAGAGCTGGAAAACCCCGTTTGATTTCAATTACAACGCACCTCACACTTACCTTTAGGCTTATAGCATGGAATGGGGATGACACACTCCTCTTTGATGTGAAGCTTCATCTGTGGGTTGCAGCCCCCAACGTGTTGCCCACGATGGTTGATACAAAGAACCACGCGGTAGCGCAACCCTCGGCCACAAGTCACTGTGCACTTTGGAAAAAGATGGGAGAAAGCCAATGAGCAGCTTTCCCTGGACAAGGTGCACAAAGTCATCATTCTTAACATAGAGGTGAGACCTATGAATGTATGTGACTATTAAACACAAAGACCTCTTCATAATACATTGTATGAAGAAGGAAAGATTTTCTGAGATGCTTCTGCTTCAGTGACCTCCCTACACAGCCCATCCTGGTTTTCTTTGTTTTAATTTATTTTTATCTTCTTTTATGTGTATGGATGCATTTCTGCACATGCCTGTGGAGCACAGGAAAGGGTGTCAGACCCCCTGGAAGGTTTTAAGTCACTGTGTGGGTGCTGGGAAATGAACCTAGGACCACTGGAGGAGCGGCTGGTGCTCTTAACTACTGAGCCATCTCTCCAGCCTCATATAATTTTCAGTTCAAAGGTATTTAAGATGAATTCAGAGCACAAGAAGAGCAAATGTTGTGAATTTCCTGTGCTCTAAATTAAATACGAAAGAAACTTGATGCAGGCTTTCTAAAGCTTAAACTTTTCATGATACATTACCCAAAGCAATTTGTGAAACTGAAAGAAATTCTTCTAAACAATGAATCTAAGAAAATTCACTTCAACCAACCACTCCAGAGGATTAACTTGTCTGTTCTGTCGACAGTGATCCTGAAGAGTTGTTGTCAGATTCAGAGACCATCAAGGATTATTCAGCCACCTAGTTTGAGAAAGCTACCATAAAGGATGAGGAGACGGCTCAGCCAGTAATGCCCCGGGCAACCATGAGGACCTGAGTTCGAGTCCTTGGCACCCATGTAAATAGTTGGCTGCAGCAGAGAGCTCCTGGAATATCAGGCAGATGCAGGAAGATCCCCGCACGGAATCAGTGGGCTCCAGGTTCAGTGAGAGAAATTCCACCACAAAGTAAGAAGAGAGTGGTTGAGAAAGGCATCTAAACATTGATATTTAACTTTCACACACACACACACACACACACACACACACACACACACACACACACACACACACACTGCCACAGGTGTATTGGGCAGTTAAAGCCATGGAACGTGATGCTTTATTCTCCCCCTGACTTTCCATGGACTCTGTGCTGTTAGCACTTTAGTTAATGCACTACTAATACCTATTTATAATTTGACAGTTATTCTTGCCTATAAAGCGAATGTTTTCAAGTCATGTGAAAATCTAGTAAGGCTTTTGAGTTTAACTGGATGCATCAATAGTGTGTAGGTGAGCATATGTGCTTCTGTGAATACATTTGTCCCTTTAAATGATTAGGCTCTAAAATGTTTTACCGACACGTGTTCATTGCATAAAGTGATGGACTTCATGAAGACATCCTCATTCAAGTGTATCATGTACTTGGGCCATATCCATTTCCATTACACTCTTCTATGTCCCTCCTTTGTCTTTTTCCCAAAATCCATCCTTCTACTTTATATGTGTGGTGCATGTGTGTATACATGTATGTACATGCATGAACATAAGTGTGTATGTGTGTGCATACATTTGTGTGAATGACTGTGTGCATGAACATATGTGTGTACACATGTATGCACACGTGTGTATGAATGCAAGAGCATATATGTGTGCATGTAGGTGCATACATGTGTGTGTATACATGAGCATATGTGTGAGGCCATTACATGAAACTCTGTTCAAGTTCCCACAGCTGTTGAAAGGCCAAGAATTCCTTCTCAGCACTCCCTGCTGCCACGCCCCAGCCACTGCTCCAGAGCTCAGGCATTTTCTTCTGAGATTCTCGGGACTTTCTACCCATCACTGTTGAGTCCTGCCTACCTCTGTGGAGGTCTTTCTCACTATGCACATCACTACAAAGGCTGGATATTAGAGACATCTTTTACTGTATCATGTCACTCTCTTTCTTTTCAGTACTGAGGATCAAACACAGGGCCCTGTGCATGCCAGGCAAGTGCTCTGCTACCAAGCTCCACCCCAAGCCCATCATGCCATTCATGAAAGCACCAAGCAAATTCTGTAGTGAAGTGTACAATCTGACCTAGACCCCATTTCTGAAAAATTGACTCACTCACTCTTGAATTTATTAATCTGAAATATGTATGTATATGATATTGAAAAAAATCTTTATATCGTATCCTAGAAAACTAACAACAAGATGATTATGAACCCACATCTCATCTCGACAGTGAATGTCTGCACAACTTTTTGAGTTACATTTTATGTACGTTTTTACCATAATTTAAAGTATACTTATGTTGTTTTGATTGGATGTTGGAATGGAATTTAATAATAACTGAGTATGAGAGAATTCTGACATTTAGAATCCTCTGGCCAAAGGAAACAGAAATGGTTTTATTTACTGTGCACATTTTCTTGGAGACTAAAACAGTGTGATCGATAAGAGGCTTTAAAACATAAAAAGTACATCATTTTAGGATTGAGCTTCGTAGAATAATAGATTGAAAAGTGACTTCAAGAAGAGAATCACATAGGTCAAATAGTTACGGAGGTCATTCCTGCTATTTATAAAAGATAGAAAGGACAAAACTGGTCATGGCATTTAGATTCCACTGGGCAGAGTTTTTGTTTTTTAATGCTGTAACCGTTTTATTTTAAAATGCCAGCATTCACCACACATTGGAAATTATATTCTTTGCTCCTAAGCTTATCATAAAAATGTATGTCAACCTAAATACAGGAGAAGGAGTAAGTCACTTTCTTCAGACTTCTTTTAGGGAGAATGTAGATGCAAACAGAGCTGGTACCAAATGCCCTAAATGTGCAGATGACGTTCTCCAGGGTGACATTTAGTATGGATATGGGAGCAGAGCAAGTGGCTCTCCACCTGGCCAACTCCTTCCAAGTGCAGCCTCCTTCCTGCAGCATTCCTGGACCCTTCAAGTGCAGTGAATCCCTTCACCCCTTCACCATGTGGCCCCGAAGTACCACACGCCGATGTCACACTACTCATGACCAACCACAAAGGCCCACTGTATCACAACTGTCTGCACGCATGGCTGTGCAATTAAATTCTAGGCCTTTGGGAAATGGAGGTTCGCGTTCTCTGTTTCCAGCATGCCAGCTGACACACTGAACAGTTGAATCTCTGCCATATCGAATATATGTATGTGTGTATGTATTTTCATCAGTTCTTTGAGGATGTCAAACACTGTGGCTTGAGTATAGTCACTTTCTTCCACCAACTCCTGACAGATCACCCTCCACATTCTGTACCCATCCAGCTCAGTGTCCTCATCTTTTAAAAACACGTTTATATACATTAATGCATGTATAGTATAGTTCCACTCAAAAGAGCTATAGAAACTTAAATTCATTATGCCTCACTCTCTAGAAAATTAAGAAACAAAGATACATATTAAAACAGGCACCTGCATTGTTTACGTTGGACCAATCTGTGTTTTATTTGTTCTAGAAGCCAATTCTCTCCTCTCTCCAGAGAGCTTAACTTGACGAGGTCTTCTCAGACCTTTAGGATGTTTTCCCTCTTCTCTTCTTTTTCCTGTTCTCTTCATGTGTTCTAAGAAGCCACCTGTCTGTAGAGGCCTTTCCCGATGCTTGGGTCTCTTAATTTCTCTCAAAGAAGGTATGCTACTTTTTGACTGCTGGACCAGGACACATTTCTAATGTCATGTGAACATTTCTACCTTCATTTACCAGTTCCTAGAAATGTGTTCTCTCTTTAATCTATGCAAATCAGGGACATCTTTATATGTATGCATATATATATATACATACACACACACACATATATATATATACACATATATGTATTTTTGTCAGTTCTTTGAGGATGTCAAACCCTGTAGCTTGAGTAGAGTCACTCTCTTCCGCCAACTCCTGGCAGATCACCCTCCATATTCTGTACTCATCCAGCCCAGTGTCCTCATTTTTTAAAAACACCCACCAAGTTCAATTAGTGATGCCCACACTCTTGGGTGTGTGACCATCCTCTGGACCACATTAGACTTACCAGTAGTCATATCCGTAAAGAAAACTAACTCCCATGACCACCTCCCCAATCTATGCTGGGATTTTGTCTGGTTTGAGCTTCCATAGGTCTTTGTCCACGCTGTCACACTGGTGTAAGTTCATGTGTACACCTGCCCTGTGCTATATTCTTCTTGTTGTTGTTTTGAGACAGTGTTTTTCTGTATAACTCTGACTGTCCTGGAACTCACTCTGTAGACTAGGCTGGCCTCAGAGAGCCTCCTGCTTCTGCCTCCAGAGTGCTGGGATTAAAGAGGTGCATCACCACCACCTTGCTAGCCCCAATATTTCTTAATGACTTATCATTATACCTATCAATCAGTGGGTCTCTCCTGCTTTATCAGAGAAGCTTATTTCTATGCGATGATTAACGCAGAGGTCCACGACTGGTCAAGGCACAGAAGAAAGGTGGCTATAGTGTGCTCAGCCTTAAGGGGGACATTTATCATATATCCCCTTCCCCAAAGGCTTGAGGGTCATTGTGAAGAAGGGGCAGAAAGATTTTAGGAGATTGTTGGTTATTACAACAAACCAGTGTTTTCCAGAAACAGTGCCTCTTTCAACTTCTGGGTGCTCTCTTTCTTGCTTGCCTTTACCTGACAGTATCGTCTTAGCCATCTGCCACAGCTGTGTTTTCTCTAAGCTCATGTTTGCTCAGAACCTACTATCTTCAACAAGGGGTAAGCATTAAATGGCAACAATGAATCCCTGACCTCTGGCTTCGGCATTTGCTCCTTCCACATGTACTACAATCCGTAATAGTAATAATCCTGACCTGCACTGAGGTGACCTCTCACCTTCTGACCTCTCCTCTACTGTCCTGCCTTCTAGAGCTCTCTTGAGGTAAGGACTATATTTGAATACATTACTTATTTATAAATTTGTTTGTTTTGTGTATGTGATATGTATGTGTGCATGCATGTTTGCATGTGTGGAGGCTCATGTGTGCGCATGTTCACATGAAGAACCACAAGGTTGACATGGAGTATTGCCTTTGATCATTTTTCATTTCATGTGCTGAGGCAGGCTCTCTCTCATGGAAGTCAGAGCTCACTGATTCAGGCTAATCTACCCATCTAGCTTGCCTCAGGGATCCCTTCTCTCTTCTTTTCAAGTGCTGGGATTACAGCTGGCTATCAGAACTGCTTGGCTTTTTAAAGAGGGCTCTGTGGATCTGAATTCTGACCCTCATACTTGAATGGCAAGTATTTTATCCACTGAACCATCTCCTCAGCCCCTTACATACAACTTTTCTAAATCATCATGTCCAGTAAAGTTTCAGACACATAGCAAACAGTGATTAAAATCTCAGATTTAATAAAAGTGGCATTTTTCTCAAGTCTCACCTGAGACCACTCCATGGCAACCCACTTGGGGCAATCAAACAGGTTGCAAGTCTGCATCACCTTGGGCTTGGGCGCATACATGCATTTCCATTCTTCCACTTGCAGTGTCTCTGCATGCATAGACTCCTCTACACACACAAAACTCCGTGTCTGGATCCCCCCTCCGCAGGACACTGAGCATGCAGTCCAAGGATTGTGTTCCCAGCTCAAAAGCAAACAAAGAAAATTCCATTATCTATTTGATGTGTGATTGTTTGTTTCAAGTGTGCAAGGGGCTTCAAAGAGGGTGTGACTTCATTGTATCAAGTCACAATTCCACTGAAAGAACACAAACCTTGAGTCTCCTAGGACTTTAATCTTAACTGTGGTTACAAGGAATGCACCTTCTCTGAACATGAGTTTTCTATATGATGGGAATAGTATAAGCACCTTAGTTATCCCTCAAAGGGCCATTATGAAGATTAAACTAATTAGAATATAGAGTGTGAAATGATCTTTAAATTGTCTTTCAATTATAAAATACTCATGGACCACATTACTGAGAATCCTAGAAAGTCAGAGCCCAAAGGAACCATACTATCTGAGCATGGTGTTACATGCTTGTATTTCTAATACTTGGGAGGTCAAGGCCGGAAGATTAAGAAGTTGAGGCCAACTTCAGTTGTATAGAGGCTGGGGCCAACCTGGACCACATGAGGTCCTGTTTCAAATGAAACAGCAAGGAAGAAAGGAAGGAAGGAAGAAAGGAAGGAAAGAAGAAAGAAGGGATACTAATCATCTAGCTATCAAAGAGGATTCAAATTCTAATCAATGGCTCTAATTCAGTGGTTCCCAGCCTGTGGGTTTAGACTCTCTGGGGTCAAGCAACCCTTTCACGGGGGTGAGATATCAGCTATCTCACATACCAGATTTACATTAGAACTACAACAATAGCAAAGTTATCATTATGAAGTAACTATTTTATGAAAATAATTTTATGGTTGTGGATCACCACAACATGAGGAATTCTACTAAAAGGTCAAAGCATCAGGAACGTTTTGAACCACTAATCTATTCTGTTGTTGTCGTTGTCTGTTTCTTTCTTATACCCAGTGTTCCGGATGAGCTTGATGTCATCTTCAGTGATGGGTAACAGCACTCCACACGCCACCTTTCAATGGCAGCTCGCTATAGCTAATTCTTAGAATCATCTTTCTCATCATTGAGCTTGTTGCCTTTTAACTTTATAAACAGGACAAAAAAAACCCATGTAGAATCCTAAATAAAAGGAAGGAAATATGGAAATATTTAACTCACCGAGGGAGAGGTTGGAAGTGGTCATAGGGCATAATCTCTTTAAACCCGTCACTGCAAATGAAACCCACAGCGAAAATAACTTTCTAAATCCATCCATTCATGCAGCCATTCAGTAATACAGGTTCATTGTGAAAATATCATTTCTAATTCAGTAAACACATCTGTCAATTGACAAACCCAGACTTGATATCTCACAAGACAGAAGTCTTCCACCAAAAATGCTTACTGGCTCATTGGCTACTAAACCAAAATTCAGACAGCATTTCTTTAGTTTTCAAGAGAAACACTCATTGAAAAAAATTATTAATTAATTAACTATATTTTTTTCACTTTTTATCCCAGCTGTAGCCCCCCTCCCTCTTTCCCTCCCAATCCTATCCTCCCTCCCTCATCTCCCAGGCCCATCTCCAGTTCCATTGATAGGGAGGTCTTCCTCCCTTCCATCTGACCCTAGCCTATCAGGTCTCATCAGGACTGGCTGTATCTTCTTCCTCTGTGGCCTGGCAAGGCTCCTCTACCTGGTGGCATATTAATCAAAGGAAAAATCCTTATCTAAGTAAGCTTATTATTTCACTTTAAGCATCATTATGCTAATACCATTAATTGGTGCTATGACCATACTACTGTGTTGGCAGGCTCTTCAGAGTCTGTCCCTTAAAGTGTCTCTGTTAATAGTGATGTCCAACCAGACTTACAGGAAATGGGCAGTATAGTGACAGGAAATGTGACCAGCGGACAAAGCTACTTTTCCCACTTGCCCACTGTGGCCATGGCCAGCTAGAAAACAGCTGGAGGATTCAGGGGATTGATATTGGGCTGATATTTTAAGATGCTGTACGAAAGCCAGGAAACTTATTTGGACAATCCAAGTCAGCAGGTACTAAATTACACAGTAGGACAATTTCTGCATAGCTTTTCAACCTTGGCATGAAAACTGCTTACTTCCTTGAACAGTGCACTATTTATTTGGACTTAAACGTGAACACTTCAAAAGCCATGTACTAATGGGTGACCCAGTTTAAAGCCTAAAATCGTGAATGGGAGATACTTATGACTGACAGATGGACCATGAGTGGAGTACGGGCAGATCCATACATATGGATCTTTGCTATATGTATGTGCAAGAAATGCCCCAAAGGCTTCATTATAAAAAATCTTATGTATATAATCATAAGACAGGAGAGAGCTAGCCCGAAATCAGCAAAAGTATCTTGGTTCCTTTTAACCAAGTGGTTTTAAATGTGCTCTGCCGTCAGGATGTGCTTGGAAGTCAGGAACCAGAAGCACATCTCCCTGGAAAGATCGCTGTGTCCCACTTGGAGTGCACTTGCTGTACCGACCTCGATGGGCAAGGATCCATGCTGCACTCCTTCAGCTTGGGTTTGGGCTTCACGTTCTCTGGGTAGTAATGGCAATAGTGGTCAGGGACCACCCTCTTCAGGCGGATATCCATGCACTCCGCAGAGTTGAGCTGATAACCTAAAGGTGTGTGAGAGGAAGGGATGAGAGCTGTACCAGCTTTGCATCTGTGTGGCAAGAGCGCGTGCCACACGCTTGCTTTCCTCTGTAGGTCACCTAGCTCTCAGTGCTCTCTGTGGCACGCAGCTCTGGGACTAACAGAAGCGCAAGGGAGAATTGCCAAATGGGTACTAGGGCTCTTCATGGTAATTAGGCCAGAAGCGTTGCAACTGAGGCCTAGGAGATGGGACTTTCTGCAGAGGAGTCTCAGGGTCTTCTGAAATGGCTAAGACCCAGAACCAAGCATAAATACTTGAACTGACCATTGTCTACTGGCACATATATAACTGACTCCTTTTAGGGGCTGTTTGGACCTTGGGTACAGTTTGGCTCTTCATGGCTCTCAAACTACTGCCTGTCTGTCCCTGGTCACTATGGCAGCCCCTCACTTTCTCCTTTCCTATTTCCCATTCCCATCTTCCCCTCCCCAGATACCTGTTCTGATTTATTGTTTATATATCCTTAAGTGTGACACTGTCTTGCATAATGCTGTTTGGGGTACAAGTTTTATACATTATTCATATATACATATATGAAACGAGTGTGATTAAATGTATAAACTCCATTATGTTAGAAAACATCTGTGGGCTAAGGACTCAAACTTGGGGTCCTGGACATGCCAAGTAAGAACATCGCCCTTGACCTAGACCCTGAGCACTAATGATGATTTAAATCTTGGTCTATTTTCCACTTGTTAAGGTATTTTTTTTCTTTTTTTAAACTCTACAGTATGTTTTGAGAGCTGACTGTGGCTGTTTCTTTTACAATACTCCACTGTTTGCCTCTGCTGTGTTTACTCATCTGTGCTCCTGAGGTAGCCAGGGTACCTTCAATGCCAATAACCTTGCTGACTAGGGAACTGGCAATGTCAGTGGAAGCAGGAGCAAAATCCATCTTCCTATTTCCTCTACCACACAGGCTTTCAAAGGGGAAGGAATGGAGACTCCTGATTTTAGTAAATCCAATTTGGACAATTTTTTCTTTGAGGAAACTGAACATTCCCAGGTACTGAGCACAGTAAACTAAAAAGTAACTCACATCATTACCCTTTGCCTTCCTGGGGATTCTGATGCCATCTTTCCTGGGGAGATGCCATCTTTCCTGTCACTGTATAAATGTCATTTTAACTTTTTTTTAATAAGGCAAATTTTCAAAGCAAAAATGAGCTTTAAAAATTAAAAACAAAAAACTCAAGTTCAATGTCTGCCAATTGGTTTAAAGGTCTAAAAATAAATCTCAAGTCCTGATTGCTGAAAGGGCTCTGGCTTTACAAGCCAGTAGGCAGGTTTCTACAAGACATGGCTTAGACGTAAGCTGAGTTCAGAGGACCGGGGACAGACGGCTGGGTACTCATTACAAAAAGTGAGGTTGAAACCACAAGAATGAAAAATGCAAATGGCGTCAATAACACAGTCCCCCAGTGCCAACGTCTGTCAGCAAAGCTATGCTATCAGATGACCATGGCAATCCCAGCCAATCTCAAGTGGATCCGGTAGATCATCACAGACGAGAGCGGGCAATCCTTCCAATACCCTTGGTGCCTCAGAGACCGACCAGCTCATTTTCTTCGTTATCCAAAAATCTCTGGCATGCCAATTCATACAATCACGTAGGTTTGGTTACTAATATAATTAAGATTTGGCAGTGTGTTCTGTATGAGTTTGATGTGGGTACTTTTATTTCCCCCAAACAAGTACAGACTAAGATTACGGTTCCTTGAGTCAGAGAAAATCCATATCCTAAGTGGAAACATTCTTCTAAAGGGATGGGATGGAGGACATGCAGGTGTTTATAATTTGAGAAAGGGAATTCGTTTTCCTATTTAATTTTATTGCAGTTTAGAGATTACCGAGAGTAAAGAACTAAGGCAGATTTTCTTTCAATATTGTGAACAAATGCGTTGAAATCCTGCCAGTGCATGGGAGAGGCCAGGCAGCCTCAGCAGCCTTTGTGTTCTTCACCTCCCTTCCCACTGGGCTTGACCTCACTGGGAGGTGCCCCTGTACATGCTCATGGCTCCAGAAGCATGGACTGTCTGTCTGTAGATAACAAAGTGTGAAAAACAGCTCTCCCACTCCCAAGAATTTAATCAATGGGACTACACTGAATCCCGTTGTGAACTGTCTCCCCTATAGAGAAAAGCTTCTCTTCGGTTTTATGAGTCCAAACAGAAGTGTCTCTCTGAAGAAACTATGTGTGAGGGGCCAGAAACAAGAGGAAAGGGAAGCCTGTTTCTCTGCTGAGTGAGAATTAAAATGCCTCCACCATCTCTTCGTGATCCATCAATTTTGGACCCATGAGGTACTGATGTCTTCCCTGGACCTGTGACCTCCCTCCCTAAGGATGTGGGACTCAACATGCTATATTGCCCCACTCAGGAGCTCTGCCTAGGGTCTGCTTAGTCAGCACCAGTGTGACTAGGACTGCAGGGAAGAGAGGGGCCTCCAGGACCAGTTTAGCTTCGGACACAGAAGGTAACTTTGAAGTGCTGACTAGGTGCCTTAGACACGTATCATTGCATTTTGCTACACAAAATGCCACCAGGTGAAAAGAGTCCTACCGACAGATGAGAACCAGAGCTCCAAATCGAGTTAAAGGAGAGTGAACCCTGATCCTCAAACTCCAACATTCTTCTCAGCCCACTAGGCCAGGCTGCCCTCCTTGTGGTGGTTAAGATAGGACCAGAGCCTGTACACACCAGGCAAATATTCTACCACCAAGCTGGATCACCAGCCCCAACACTGGCTGGACCCTTGCTGGGAACTTGGCATGGGAATGTCGGAGAAGAGGACCGGCTCACTAAGGCCCAGGTTTGTCCAGCGCAAAGTTTCCATTACAAACGGGGTTTCTCCTCAGTCAGCTTGGGGAGAGCTCAGGGATTCCGTTTCCTTGGAGCCTGGCACAGAGCCACTGATTGAAATATCTAAAGGAGCTTTTCTATCATATAAAATGGCCTACTTCAGGGAAAAAGATGCAGGTAGAAGTACCCTAGTAAGGTACTTATGGAGCATGCTCAAGGTCCTGGGTTCAATCCCTACCCCTACAAAAATTGGCCCTTGTGGTGCGTGCCTCTAATCCAGCACTTGATAGGCAGGGGTAGAAGAACCTGAAGTTCAAGGTCCCTGGCTACCTAGCTAGTTTGAAGTGAGCCTTATCTACAGGAGAACCTGTGTCAAAAAGCAAACAAGCAGACAAGAGTTTTGTATCATGTTTGACCAAGTTCAGAAATTAACAATAAACCCAAAGAAGGTTTGAGCTGGCAAGAAGTGAGTGTCTTCTACTGTAGTTGTGTTTTCACCGTATTTGTCTGTGTGGTTGAATCCCATATGGCTATAGACAATTATTTTCTACATCAGGGGTTATGATTCAGTTATTTTCCTAAATATGTTGAAGTTTTAAAAAATATACCCATTTGCCAGGCAATGGTGGCTCACATCTTTAATCCCAGCACTGGATCGGTCAGGAGGCAGAGGCAGGCAGATCTCTGTGAGTTCGAGGCCAGCCTGGTCTACAGAGTGAGTTCCAGGACAGCCAAGGCTGTTACACAGAGAAACCTTGTCTCAAAAAGCCAAAGAAAGAGAAAGAAAGAAAGAAAGAAAGAAAGAAAGAAAGAAAGAAAGAAAGAAAGAAAGAAAGAAAGAAAGAGAGAGAGAGAGAGAGAAAGAAAGAAAGAGAGAGAGAAAGAAAGAAAGAAAGAAAGAAAGAAAGAAAGAAAGAAAGAAAGAAAGAAAGAAAGAAAGAAAGAAAAAGAAAACAGACCCTTTGAGTCTTTAATAGTTCGGTGGTAACACATGCAAGGCAAAAATGGTGATGTTGCTAAGGCTCTAGCCCACAACCAAAGATGTTGCTTTACCGAGTAATCCTCACAATGCCAAGTACACCTTGAGACCCTGGGACCCTGAGAAACACAAAAGACCCATACTCAGAATTCTGACTTGGGGAGTCTTGGGTAGGTCCCAACTTTGCATGTTAGAACTGCTGAGACTGGAGTTCCAGAAGGATGCCTTCCTGGCTAGTTCTATATCATCTTGCCACTACTCAGAGTCACCTGAAAGGAGGGAACATTAATTGAAAAAAAATACCTCCATGAGACCAGCCTGTGGGCAAACCTGTAAGGCATTCTCTTAAGCAGTGGTTGGTGTGGGAGAGCCCAGCCCATTGTAGGTGGGAACACTCCTGGGTTGGTGGTCTTGGGTTCTGTAAGAAGGCTGGCTGAGCAAGCCATGGAGAACAGGCTGATAAGCAGCACTCCCGTATGGCCTCTGCAGCTGCTCCTGCATGCATCAGGTTCCTGCTCCTTTTTAGCTCCTGCCCAAGCTGCTTCCATGAAAGATTATGATGTGGAAGTATTAGCAAAATAAACCCTTTCATCCCCAGGTTGCTCTTGGTCATGATATTTCATCACAGCGATAGAAACCCTACTTGAGGAAGATGCCTAAAGGATCATAATCAAGTGGCCCAGCCCCTTGCATCTAAACAAACTGCCTGGTACTCAGAAAAATTCAGTTTTTCTTTCACTTGAAGGCCTTGACGCATCCTCACGCTATCACTCCTCCATTCTGAGGACACAGGTTCCCATTCGGCTCTGGGCTACCCTGTGATTTCCCACAGAGGAGTCAGCATCTCCTTTCAGGGAAAGCTTAAATCCCACAAGAACCTGGCACTGCCCAAGGAGCCCGCCTCAGTGTGCCTGCTTTTAGGATGGCAGAGGCCCAACCTTCTGAATGGGAGCTATTCTGTAATCTTCAAGGGAAGGAATGATTTGGGGCTGGGCTAACATTTCAAACAGAACCCCCACCCAAGCTGTGCCCCTTGCATAGGAAGCACAAAAGGCCAGTGTAATTGGAGCCTGACTTTGCCAAACGACGGACTGGAACCCTAACTGAGTTTTACCTCAGCAGTGCATATATCAAACACCAAACAGACTTTCTCAGGCTGTGAAGGGGGTGACAAATAGCCCCCAGCACACAGCTGGTCAGGTTGCAAGCACTCAGTATCTGTCTGGTCTTCATAGACCCCAGCAACTTGGGACTCCTCGGCTGGCACCAGAATCCCTCACTCTCTAGTTTAAAAGTTCAGCTCATACAGTGAGTCACATTGGCGCTGGCTGTGGCTGCCTTCTTCTTAACTTCAAGTCATCATGTCTCCACACTAAGTGAACCAGTGTTCACCAAAACCCTTTTACTTTGCATGTGTGTTGCACTTGGATTACACTTGACCCTAGACCTTCTCCAGCTGCCTATTGGGACGTTGAACTCGGCCCACCCAAGACACTATCTTCTATCCCAGTCTTAAAGCCCATCCCAACGAGGCATGTGTAAACCCTGACTCGCAGCTCTGGGCATCCAAGAATAAAGTTGGTGCCTCACCTCCTCCGCATGTCACGGTGCAGGGGAAGAAGTCAGTCTGTCTCCACTGATGGCTGATGGGCTGGTAAAAGAAGAAGTGGACCACGCTGCTTTTGGCCACTGTGTACCTGGTCTGGACAGAGAGAACGGTGAAGAATGGCACGTTCCACACAGGGAGCCTCGGCTCTTCCTGCCTTCTTTACTCATCTTGGCCAATGCTGACAAAGGACTATGAGGCTTTAGTGGGCTAGCCTGTCACTCAGACTTGAACCAACTTGGGGTTCAGGCGGTGACTAACAAGTCTCCCTGGAGTCATTTTTTTCATATAACTCTGCCTGTGAGCAGATTCACAAAACAGTTCATGGACCCGTTTGTTTACTTAACCAGCGCTTTTTCTTCCTGAAGTGTTAGTTTCAGCTTCCGTGACACCAGAAACTGAGATTTAATTTGGACTGGGTTTGCTTATAGCATAACATATGACTGGGACTCTGACTCCAATGATTCTTATTTTGCTTTGATATTACACAAATGATATTTAATTTTTCATTAGTGTGTATTCATTGTGTGACGCAATGGGCTTCACTGTGCTATTTCCATACATGTAAACAATATACTTTGATTCTAACTTTTTAATAACAACACCTTAAGTAGTCCATTCTAGACGTGCTTCTAATGGCATAACCTGGAAACTTACCTGCAGGGAACACAGATACACTGTGGTCGGATATGAATGTTCTAGTAGCTAGTGAAAAGAGAAGACCCCTGCTGGGGGCAGGTTGATTGAAACGTGTCATGGAAGTTTTGGCTTCTTTAAAAACTCAGTTATGTAAACATGTTTTTGTTTTAATCCCAGGTGTGGGATACGGAGTTGCTCTTAGTTTGTCCACAGCTGAAAAAGCTGATAGCAGGCTCGAATAGAGGGGCATGGTGTCTGCTAGTTGAAAACTGCTTCATTCAGGCTCAGGGAGAGCCTGAATGTGGTGATCTTTTCCAGCTGCACAGGGTAGAATTCTGAGGACTCTAAAAAGGAATAAACATGAAAGCCCAGAGAGAGGAGGGCTTCAGGGAGATGGATGGACAGAGAGAAGGCTTTGGAGAGACAGATCAGGGAGGAAAAGGCTGTTTGTTCATCCTGCTGCATTTGCTGTTTGCTGTTGCTGGCCTGCTAGATACCCTGGTGACGGAGACCGGCATTTTCCCAAAGGACCCGATGACCTTAAGTAGCTGAAACTAGTCTAAAAAAGTCTAAGTCCCCTTTCCCTTCTAACCTTCTTTCTCTCACACCTAGGATTAGGGTGTAGGAAGGGAGGTAGAGGCATAAGGAACCCCAAATAAAGAAGAGATTTTAAAAGACGCCAACAGAAATGTGAACAGTCACAGAGCAGGCTGGAGCCTGACAGACGCTGAAGAAGGCAGGCACCAAACACCCGGGGCTCTGGGTAGATAGTCTCTCTTGTAAAGTGTTGTATAAAGTGAATACCAAGACCTGAAAGAGCATTCCAAGGAAGCAAAGAACCTGTCCTGAGGAGCTAGAAGATGGCCCAAGAGGTAAGAGCCATTTTACTGCCTACTCCTCTAGAGGACCTGGGTTCTAGTCTCAGCACCCACGTGATAGATCCCAATGGTCCGTTACTCCAGTTCCAGGGGATATGATGCCCTCTTCTGTTCCTCATGTACACCAGACACATAGTTGGACATAGGCACACATGCGGGCAAAGCACTCAAACACAGTTTTAAAAAAACAAAAAACAAACAAGAAACAAACAACCTGACCCGGAAATAAATGCAAAGTCTAAAATAATATAAAGCCATATCCAGTGGTGTATAAAATGACATATAGGTTTGTGAATAATAAAATAATACATTCTAAAATATAGTGCTGATTCCCGAATGGGGCTCATAAGAGAAAGCATGGATGGTTTAACACTTGAATCAGATTAAAAGGGGAAAAGGAGAAAAACCACATCTTTGTCTTAAAAGACACAGCAAGCTTTCCTAAATTCCATCCTTTGATAAATTAACATCATGAAACAAAATTTCTTCCACCAGGTAAGACAGCTTCAGAAGATTCTACAACAAACTTCATATAAACCGGGCACGTGAGGGAGCTTTGTCCTGAAATGACAGACATCAGATGAAGGCTTCGGTATTCATTTCTGCTCACCAGTGTATCACATGTCCTAAATAATGCAAGACAAAAAGAGAACACAAAAGTGACAGAAAAGAAAACCACAAATGTCATTCTACAGATGTCCTGATCTGTACATGTATACTTCAAAGGAACAGGAAGTGACTAGCGGGGAGATGTTATGACAGTAGCGGCAACATAATAGGACATAAAAGTCTGTTTAGCTTTCACTAGCTAGACACACATATATAGAAACGGGGGAAGATATTATTTATAAGAACACCAAAACAAGCACCAGAGAGAAGTGTACTACAAAACACGTGAGCCACACATACTGGAAATCACAGATACTGAGAGTAATTTTAAGTAACTAACTAAATGTGTATAGATACCATATTTATGATTCAGCAGGGCTGGTGTTGGGACGCTGCTGATTTTCCTAATTAGCAGATTTGAAGAATTTGGTCTGTTTGTTTGAAAAAAAAATCTAAGTTTATTTACTTACATTTTTAAATACTTATATTTTTAATGCACTATTTCACGTGCATTGGTGCACTAATGTTTTGCCTGCATGTATGCCTGTGAGAGTGTCAGATCCCCTAGAACTGGACTTACAGATGATTTTGAGCTGCCGTGTGGATGCTGGGAATAGAACCCAGCTCCTCTGGAAGAGCAGCCAGTGCTCATAACTGCTGAGCCATCTCTCCAGCCCCTATTTACTTATATTTAATCTTAGAATTTATTCTTTGAGAATTTCATATGTGACTACATGTATTTTAGGTCATATCCACCTTTGATCCCTACCTCTTCCAAGGAGTTTTATAAAAACTGACCAACTGACTTCAAGATTGACAGGAAAATGCAGAATCAAGAAGAGCAAGGATCCTCTTCAAGAACAAAGCTAAAGAGTCATTCAGCACCTACATTAATATTTACTTTAACAAGGAAAATCACAATAGTATTGGAATAACTCTCCCCAGGAAACAAAAATCCTTCAATACATCTGCACAGTGTGGTTTCTGTATTTAGGGTTAAGAAAAAAAGGGGCTGTTCCCCATGCAGTGGCCTTGTGTTCATGTGATAGTCACACTGAAAAAAATACTAATTGAATTTCCAACATATACAAAACTAAGTACAGGTGAAAGGTAAAACATTAAAGCCTTGGGAAACAAACACAGAAGAATGTCTCTACAACTTGGATGAGGCAAAGATTTCTTGTTCAAGACACAAAGAGAACCAAAGGCATGTCACACTACAGACAGGCAATAAATATGGATATATCACACCCAAACAGGCAATAAAGATGATGTGCACACTGCAAACAGGCAGTAAAGATGGATATATCATACTGCAAACAGATGGTAAAGATGTCTACACTACACTTCAAACAGGCTGTAAAGATGGGTCTGCCACATGCAAACAAATTAAGAACTTATGCATAGGGAAACTAACAGTGGAGAAAACTATGACCATTAAGTGATTTAAGAATTCAGTGATAAGTCTGGCGTAGTGGTACTTGCCTTTAATCCCAGTATTCCAGAAGCAGAGGCAGGCAGATCACTGAGAGTTTGAGTTCAGCCTGGTCTACAAAGCGAGTTCAGGACAGCCAAGGTTACACAGAGAAACCCTCTCTCATGAAAGGAAAGGAAAGGAAAGGAAGGAAGGAAGGAAGGAAGGAAGGAAGGAAGGAAGGAAGGAAGGAAGGAAGGAAGAAGGAAGGAAAATCTGTACACCTAAAGAAACTAATCAAGAGAGAAGACTCTCAAAATGCTCAATCCCCATCCAGAAAGGCAAAGAGCATGGACATCAGAAGGAGAAAACAGGGAATAAGCCAGGAGCCTGCCACAGAGGGCCTCTGAAAAGCTCTGCCCTGCAGACTATCAAAGCAGATGCTGAGACTTATGGCCAACCCTTGGGCAGAGTGCAGGGAATCTTATGAAAGTGGGAAATAGTAAGATCTGGAGAGGACAGGAGTTCCACAAGGAGAGCAACAGAACCAAAATATCTGAGCACAGGGGTCTTTCCTGAGACTGATATTCCAACCAAGTACCATGCATGGAGATAACCTAGAACCCCTGCACAGATGTAGCCCATGGCAGTTCGGTGTCCAAGTAGATTCCATAGTAATGGGAGCAGGGACTGTCTCTGACATGAACTGATTGGCCTGCTCTTTGATCACCTCACCCTGAGGGGGGAGCAGCCCTACCAAGCCACAGAGGAAGACAATGCAGCCAGCCCTGATGAGACCTGATAGACTAGGATCAGAAGGAAAGAGAGGAAGACCTCCCCTATTAGTGGACTTGGGGAGGGGCATGTGTGGAGAAGGGGGAGGAAGGGAGAGATTGGGAGGGGAGGAAGGAGGGGGCTATAGGGGGATACAAAGTGCATAAAGTGTAATTAATAAAAAAATTAAAAAAATAAAAATAAAGGATTCAGCTTTAGAAACTCAAGACACAACATCCCGTTCTATTCCTAGAACATTCCATTCTATTCTATTCTATCCTATCCTATCCTATCCTATCCTACCCTACCCTACCCTACCCTACCCTACCCTACCCTATCCTATCCTATCCTATCCTATCCTATTTTCTATTCTATTCTATTCTGTTTTGACAGATCTTATTCTATCTATTGCCCTGATTGTCCTGGGACTTATACTATGGTCCAAGTTAGCTTTAAATTTATAATTCCCCCTTCCTCTGCCTCTCAGGTAAAAGTATATGCCCACCAGAATCCAAAAGATGCCCAAAGGACTGTGAGAAACCACATTATTTTTTCCATTGCCTGTTACTTTCCATCTCTTCAAGAAAACAGTTTATGCTTCTTCCTCAGTCTTCAGACATACAGCTCTTTCAGCAAGGTCTTTCCCATCCTATAACTCTGCATCTCATTTCAGGAGAAAATGTAAATTGGACACAAGGAGACTCCTTGTGACACCTCTCCATCTGCCTCCATTTGACCTGTTCCTCAGGAACTGCTCTGCTTCTTGCTTCCAGAACTCTTCCAACCCGTAGGGTACAAGAGAGAGCCCCTGGAAATATGCCAGGTAATACCAACTGCCCTGTGGGCCCATGAATGAAACGAGCAAGCACTATATATGCAAATGCTCTTGAAGTTGCCACCTTCCCTATTTAGTAGCTAGATCTGGCTAATGGGGGTGGTATTGAAGAAGTAGACTAAGAGCTCATGAGATGAGCTCTGTGTTATGATGCTTTTCTTGTTTGTTTTTTTCTGTTGTAACTAGTAGACAAAGTGAATATTATGTCTTAAGAGAAAATTTGTAATTAAAAAATGCCCTTGAGGCTATGGTTTCCTGGGATTTCTGTACTCCCACAATCCTCTGGACTGCCTCCACTGTACTTCAAACTGGAAACATCAGCACATCAGGGAGAAAATGTTAACTAGTCTCTCAGATGACCGTGAAATTGAGGAGCGGTTGCAGCTGTGACTCAAAAGGCGATGTCAACAGCTGAGATGTGGAGGAAGAAAGATGAGGAGTTCAAGGTCATCCATTGCTACACAGCAAGAACAGCTCGGGCTACAGACAAACAAAGAGAAAACAGAGTGGAAAAGAAAAGCACGCTCCAGATCGCTTGCTCCTTCACTGAAGAATCTCGAATAGGGGGTAGTGCAATGGACTCATAGGCAGGTCCAAACTGGAAGCCCGGGTAATCCCCAGGATTCAGAGGTGGAAGGAGAGCACTAACTCGCGCCTCAGCTCACGCCACAGCACACACCTGTGCCCTCCCTCCACAGACAATAAATACATTAAAATAATAATAGTAAAAAAGAAACTCAAATGACCCCATGAATCTGTTATCGTTAAAATAAAAAAATTACCAACTCAATAAAACACAGTTATTAAAATCTACTTCATATGTCAAAGAGAAACAATAAAAATGAGCAATGTTTTTTTGTTTGTTTGTTTGTTGTTTTTGGAGACATACCTTCCATTTAAAAAGATTGCTTTAGTAATAAGTTTTTGTAAAAATTCTACGAAGTACACCAGCTTCGATAACGATTTTTAAAAAGTTACCCAGTCCATCTCTTTTCCTCCAACAACAGGTGCGAGGTTGTTGTATATGCTGAAGGTCTGGGTTAAGGTACCTAGGAAGGGATACAGAAGAAACCTGCAAACACCACAGAAAAGACTTGACCCTCAGCGGATCTGGGTGCCTGGGTGCAGCGGGGTCCTTACACACATTATTTTCTAGACATCCAAAGCACCTGATGCTAAGGAGACACAGGGTCTCTACCTGGGCTCTGCCTGAGACTGAACACCTCGTGGCTTGATGCTTCATTCTGACGCGGCTTTCCCAGGTTGGTGCTGATGGAGGCAGCTACCCCAATGGGTTCTACATGAGAAACAGAGTAAAAGCCCTTTGCTCCCTAATAAGGGGAACAGGAACTATTTCTGACATGAACTTAATGGCTGGCTCTTCGATCCTCGCCCCTGAGGGAGGAGCAGCCTTGCTAGGCCACAGAAGAGGACATTGCAGCCAGTCCTGAAGAGACCTGATAATCTAGAGTTAGATGGAAGGGGAGGAGGACCTCCCCTATCAGTGGACTTGGAAAGGGGCAGGGAGGAGATAAGGGAGGGATAGGGAGGGATAGGGAGGGAACACGGGAGGGACTACAGCTGGGATACAAAGTATATAACCTGTGATTAATATAAAATAAAAATGTTAATTTAAAAAACACTCTAAAAAAAGCCGTTTTCTGCCTTTGGCTGTCCTTGACACCTGCTTGTGTCCCTCCTGTGGAGAGGCCCACCATCACTGTTCCTCTACCATCCCCTCCTACCTGTCAAACTCCTTCCTACACCCACAGAGGAACAGGGGACAAGCTCTGCACAGCTCATGCCTCGGCCTGAACTAGGGATGGTGCATCCTCACGATTTCACAGAAG
Organism: Pachyuromys duprasi; assembly: GCA_028658305.1. Lineage (NCBI taxonomy): Eukaryota > Metazoa > Chordata > Mammalia > Rodentia > Muridae > Pachyuromys > Pachyuromys duprasi. The sequence goes on along the minus strand of CM053758.1, from coordinate 59,538,617 downwards.
GGCTGTCTATGATTGAGTCCTCGTCCTTGCCCTCAAAGTATTATCCCATCCAGAAACAGCTCTCTTCATTAAACCTAGTTTTCAAAACAAAAGTTCAAACTAAGCTAACAACAATAATAATTATTATAATCTTTAGAGGTCACGGCTCTGTTGGTGCTTCTCTCTTTGTGTTCCTGTTGATCCTGATCAACTTGTTCACCCATCTGAACAAACAAACTCCCCAGGGGCAGACAACAATGACACTCAACACAGAGAATGATGAAATGTGAGATGCGTCTAGGATCACATACAGCAGTATATTGCCCTGCTTTGTGAGGTACACGATGAACTCACTTTCAGCTACTGACTGGGCCACTGTGAAATAATTTCTAAGATCATTTGTGGAATGTATTTTAATATGAAATATCCATAGTTTGTATATAGTTACATATATAACTAAGCTGTGAATCTTGGTAATGATGAGAAAATTTTCAAGCAGATTTATTCGACAGTTGCTTATTTACTTGTGTATGGCTCTGGCCATCCAACTGGCCTCAGATTCCTTCACTTGAGACAAATCTCACTGTGTAGCCTAGGCTGTCCTCAAATTCGTGATCCTCCTGTCTCAGCTGCTTGAATAAAATACAGGCATGAATTATCATGACCTGCTTGAACCACTTGAAAAAAATGTCCCTCGGTGGGCACATTTCAGGAGCATGCGGGATTCTTCACAAGGCTCTACCTCTGTGATTGGCGGAGAGGGGATTTGGATTGAGGGAAGTGAGGAAATCATTAAAATTCCTTTCCTGTTGCCACTGTCTTTGGACTGACTTGCGTCCCACAAGATACAATACTGGGGCCAAATAGTGGTGGCTCACACCCTGAATCCCAGCACTTGGGAGGCAGAGGCAGGCAGAGCTCTTAGTTTGAGGCCAGTCTGGTCTCCAGAGCAAGTTCCAGGACAGCCAGGGCTACAAGAGAAAGCTTGTCTTATAAGAAAGAGGGCAGGGGTGGGGGGAGAAAGAAAAAGAACAGAAACAGCACTGAAGCCTTAGCCCAAAGACTGTGAGAACGTTATCTGACTTGGAGACAAGATCTCTGCAGATGTCTGCTCCTGAGATGAGGATGACAGGCTGGGCCCTAGCCTAATAGGCCTGTGTTCTTATGGAAACGGGGGTTGACTATGGAGGCAGACATGTATGGGAAAGGTAATAATTCCTGAGCTATGACAGAGGAGAAAAGCCACAAAGCAGGTCTTCCCTCACAGCCCTCCGAGAGCCAATCCCACCAACACCTTTTTTGCACATTAGGCCTCCAGGACAGTAAGACAGTGCCCTCTCTTGGTCCTGACATTCCACCTGTGCTGTTCTGTAACTGCAGCCTCAGAGTCCTGGCCCTAAACCACTCTGCCAACCTCACCCCTCATCCCCACCACCCTGCTCTAAAGCACCTGGGAGTATGTGGCTCTGACTGCTATTACCACCACATGGTGAGGCCATGGCATGTTCTCTGACAGAGGAAAACAGGCAGTGATCACAATCCTCTAGACAAACCAGACTCTGGGTAGACAGCATGCAGGACTTCAGAGTCAGGGTACAGAAAACTGAACACAGATTGCATGCTTGAAAATAAGGGGAAAAGAAACCAGAATAAAAATGACTCTGCCCAAACAACAGGTGGTACAGGGAAATTTTCAGGCCACAAAGAAGATAGAGTTTCTTTTTCCCTCTGCCTGTGCCTCCCAAAGAGGCTTCTACCCCAGAAGCATGACTGCTCATCAAAATCATTTAACTTGATTTTATATGGTAATCTCAATGAAATGCACTCCAGCTTGATATTACCAAACATTTACTCGCAGATGCCAGTGTTAGGTAAATTCCTATTGGGTGACCAGTGTGTATAGCTCAGCAGTTCTCAACCTGTGGGGCCCAACCCCTGTGGGGGTTGAACAACCCTTTCATAGGGTGGACAGAGAGCATCAGAAAACACACATATTTACATTACAATTTCTAACAGTAGGAAGACTACAGTTACGAAGTAGCAATGAATAATTTTATGGTTGGGGGTCACCACAACACAAAGAACTGTATTAAGAGGTTGCAGCATTAGGAATGTTGAGAACCACTGCTCTAGCTCATCAGTCAGCAACTGCCCCAAACAGCAATGATGTGGTCAAGAGTATCTACTGCCCCTGGTGGCCAGGTACATATATCGCAGGAGCAAAATCCTCATGCTCCTGGGCAAAACACCCCATGCTCACAGAGATGTGACAGCAGCCACCATGAGAAACTGTGTTTAGGAAAACAAGATTATGGAGAGAGAAGCCCACAGAAAGAAGAAAGGCCAAGTTTCCTGGAACAATTCTAGCTAAAGACTAGAAGAGAGAATGTTTCTTTTCTCTCGGCGAAGTATGCATTATACGTAAAAATACAGTAGTGTTCAACAGTTCATTTACTACAAGCCCCACTTTTGTAAAATGTGTGATGTAAACACTGAAGACAAACACAGCCCAGCACTCACACAGCTGGCAGCGGCCTGGAGGCCTGGAGCACTGGGCTCCCCTGCCTCAGAGTTCTGCCTTAGGAGGACGCCGTCTCTAGACCAGATATTCTTAGCTCAATGAAATGGAAAGAGGCACAGTGAAATGCAGGGGCCAGTCATCAGTAGCCCCATGTGGACCTTCCTCCCTCCCTCTAAGCAAAGTCCAGGCATTGCTTGATTGTGTGATGGTCCAGGAAGAGATAGATGTAAGCAAAGAGTTGTTTTCCTCAGCCATAGACCAGCTGGGCAACACTACCCTGCCCTGAACCAAAAGGCGGGGGCGGGGGAGAGTAATTGATGGAAAAGACTATTTTCTAGAAACCCACATTGTTTGGACAAGGCCCCAAGTCAGGGAAAAACAACATCAGAGTCATTCTTACTTCATTTTAAGTGTCTCCAACTTTGCCGGATTCTCTCTCACCAGGCACACCACAGCCACGAAAGAAAGTGGCTGTAGGCATGGAAATGCCCTTCTGTTTATATGCAGTTAGTTGTGTGTAACACCCTCTTTGATAAATATGTTTTTAAACAACCGAGTCTTGAGAGCCCAAAAGCTTTCCAGACACCGAGGCTGAAGTCCAGTGCTGTTTATTCTGCCTGAGAGAGACAGGAGCCTAGGGGCTTGCTAAATCAGCGCAGAGAGCACGCTGTCAAGTTCAAGTCACAGCCAATTAAGAGGTGAGCGCATATTTGGGTAAGAAGGCCAGAAATAACCTTTTTTTTTTCCCCCATGCAAGTGATGTGAATATGTAGCGTTACAATTATTTTAAGAATCATATATTATAAATGAACTTATGGCCACTTTGCCAAAACACATGTCACTGCTGCAACAGTCACTGTGGTTTCACTTTCTGATTTGCTCTTTGGTATTACAGAGGTAAACACACACATACACACAACTGTGTGTGTACCTATACACGTCTCATAGAGCTGGGAAGTTGGCTGGGAAGTCAGCTCCGTTGGCAGAGTGCCTGTCATGTAAGGACATGATGTTTAGTGCCTGCATTTAAAGCAAAAGCTGGTGCATACTTGTGATCCCAGCCCTGGTGAGGCAGGGCAGCAGAATCTCAGGATTCCCAACACACTCATCCTACCCTAGTCAGTGAGCCCTGGGCTGTATGAGAGACTGCCTGAAAACACAAGGTAGACAGCGCCTGAGGAGCAACAGCCAGGGTGGACTTCTGGCTGCCACACGCATGAGCGCGCACATGCCCCCACACACCTAGAATCTTCATATGTGTGATCATACAGAGACTCGACAGGATCTGTTCAGCTCTGTTTGTGCTGATATTATAACAAATATCTTGAACTACTAATCTTTGCGGGTGCCTCTCCCATCTATCCAATCATGGTCTCTTGCTCAGTCAGAACCCTCTACATTGACTTAAGGATTACACAGATTCTCTTAGCAATTAAAAGGAAAAATACCGTGCACGTGCCTAAGAGAGAATAAAAAAAGGGACACCGCAAGGAAAGCACAGAACTCATGCTATAGTAACAGACCAGAGAGGGAAGTATTTAGGCTTGGTGCTTTTAGGATCTCACACAAGCCTCACAGAAACCTGTGGATGCCAGGCAGATGACACAGATACCTGCAGCAGGAGAAATGGCAGTAGATGCCTGTTCCTTTAATGCAATGCAATGGGGGAGGGGGAAATTGAAGATAGTGTGGGCAAACAAGAGAGTGAAGCCAACCTCCTTGGCATAGAGCAAGCCAGATCTCTTCTACTTTTATAGCAGAAAACAAAACAATTTTTAAATAACTAATGTTTTTATATTTAAAAAGTCTCTTCATTTTCCAGCATTGGCCACTGTCTTAGTTTCTGTTCCTGCAGCTTCCATAAAGCAGGGGCAGAGATTACTTAAGGGAAGAAGCGTTTGTCCAGAGTGCCACCTGTCATGATGGGCAAGCCAAGGAGGCTGCAGCTGGTCACACCATGGTTCACAGGTGGAAAGCAGAGCCGGGAGAACGCATGTTCAGCTCACTTCACCATCCACACAGTCCCGGACCCCAGCCAAGGAGTGCTCCCACTACGGGGGCTAGCTGAGTCCTCCCCCGCTCAGTTAATGTAATCAGTATAACCTCAACGGGCAAGCCCAGCAGCCCATCTCCCAGGTGATTCTAGAGTCTGTCAACTAACACTAACCAATCACACACTGTCTGGTCACACTGCAGGCTCAGGTTAGACCCGAGGGCTTCAGATCAGTTTGCAGATGATCAGTCCTCTGCCATCTGTCTGTCAGCACAACCAATGTCTCAATAAAACATTCTTTGTCAAATTGCAGTTTTTTTTAAATTTATTTATTTTTATCTCAATCACAGGTTAGGTACTTTGAATCCCAGGCGTAGCCCCCTCCCTCAGTCCCTCCTACCCTCCCACTCCCTCATCTCCCTCCTCCCCGCCCCCTCCAAGTCCA
>CM053758.1:59517402-59533179 GCA_028658305.1 Pachyuromys duprasi | reverse complement strand
ATGGTATATACTCACTTATATAGACCTATAGGATAGGAAGGTCAAGCTGAAATCTACACACCTAGGGAGGATATACAGGAAGGAGGACCCACTTTGGTATGATCAATGCTCGTTTGGATGAACAATTGGAATGGACATTGAGTGGAGGAGAAAAAAAAGCAACAGGACAGGAGCATGCCAAGGAGGACCTCTGGGGGGTCAACATAGCGATGTATCAGAGCAGATATTAAGACTCGCGATCAAGCCTTTGGCAGAGGGCGAGAAGTGATGACAGAAATGGAGGAAGTTGGTGAGACTTGGGGAGAATAAGAGCTCCACAAAGACCAAATTGAGCAGGGCACAGGGGTCTTGTATGAGACCATTTCTACAACCTAGGACCACGCGTGGATGTGGCCTGGAAACCCTGCTCAGATGGGGCCCATGATAGCTCGGCGTCAGACTGAAGACACTAGTGAGGGAAACAGGGACTGTTTCAGTCTTGTACTTGATGGCTGACTCTTTGACCCTCCCCCATACAAGCCAGGGAGTGACAGCCTGGCTAGATCCCAGTGGAGGACATTGCAGCCAGCCCTGAGGAGACAGGATGAGCTGGGGTTGGATGGAAGGGGAGGAGGTCCTCCCCTGTTGGTGGACTTGGAGGGGGCGGGGAGGAGATGAGGGAGGGTTGAGGAGGGTGGGAGGGAATGAGGGAGGGGGCTACTTGGGCAAAACCTGTGATTGGTAACAAAAAATAAATTAATATAAAAAATAACTGAAAAAATAAATAAAATGTGGTATGTTTTCAACCTCTAATACTGGAAAAAGACAGGTAGATTATGCTTTCTTCTTTGAGATTCTTGCTACCTGTGAAAGCAGAAGTCGTGATACATCTTGGGGAAAATAGGAACTAGGTTCTATTTTAGCTTTTGAGGAAGAAAGACAGAAGGGAGTCTTTGAAGTTCATGCATGGTCTACCTGGCATTATAAGCATGGTTGACCACACAAGGATTTGTGTAGAATCCCCAGGTAAGTGAGGACACTGTGTATTTTCTGGAGCAGTAGTTCTCAGACATTTTGATCTCATGACCATTTCGGGAAAAATCTGAAGGTGATAAAGAAATTTTTAAATGTAAGATATATTATTCTTGATGCTGACAGTACTAGACATTAATGTAAAAATTAAACTACTTATTATAATGTTTAAAAAAGCAATAATTAAGCCATTACTTGTTAATGAATGAATACATGTGTGAAAAAAGATGATTTTTCAAAGAAAAAGAGTAGTGATTGTAGTTTGTTTCCAAAATTTTTTAATGCCTGGACCAGGAGAAGACTGTTGAATGAATGTGTCTGCTTTTCTGTCTGTGTGTGGTGTATGTTGTATTACTTGAAGTTAAAAAGAATTGGCCAGGGGAGGGGCATAAGGGGAGAAGAGAGAGGGAGGGTGGGGTTGGGAAGAGACCAGGGAGGGGCCACAGCTGAATACAAATTGAATAAATTGTAATAAAGGATAAAAGGAATTAATTAAATTAGAATTTTAAAAAAAGACATGGCTGTGCTACAAAGGTAAGTAGTTACAAAAGAGAGGCAGGAGTATTTTAGCAGCTTTTAGAAGTTGTTTTGCTCAGTCTCTTCCAGGATGCTCTGAAGCCATACTGGTAGCTACTCCTTAAAAGCAGTCACAAATGAAGAAACTGAAACCATATGGGTGAAATTTCCACTCTATTAACACTACATTACAGTCTTCAGACCGTCTCTGCATATCCAGCCATGCTTGATTCTGTAGCATCGTGCATTAGCCATTTGGAAAATGTTGGTCCACTGAATTATGCAGTTCCTCCAAATGTTGAAACGTTTTATTATACATTATTAAACAGTAACATTTGTTAATCTCATTAGAGGAGTCTGTATTGAGAAGCTGTCAAAATTGTAACAGATATAAATTTCCCAAAGTTCTTGCTTTTGCTTGGAAGCTCAGACTGTATCATTGCCAACAAATGCTGTCAGTTGTTTCATTGAAATGCTGGGCTCATTTTATTCAGTTTGGAGACTATGTCTACCAAATGCCAGTCTCAATACCTATCATTTATAAATTATACTTCCTTCAAGTAAACTGAATTTTCTATAAACAAGGCAGCTAGTTTAGCTTGGAAGCCAATTTCAAAAGAAATTTTCCTTGTGACAACACTAATGTGTTAATGCCAAGGAGATTAACATTAAACATTGAGTTACCTGGAATTGGTGCAAAACAAAACTAATAACCTTTTCTGAATCATTGCGGACATTCTTCAGTAAAACTGCCATTTCTGTCAGGAATGTCCAGGAGTGGAGAATATAATGGCTGGTAATTCAAATCAAAGTCAGTATTTCTATGTCCTTAAATATTTGACATGGATTTGTGTTAAAAAGTTTCCAAACCTTTTCTGCACTTTTTCAAATATACTGTATGCTACTGCTACCTACATTCTACTGAGGTTGCTTGAACTTATGTTGCTATTGAATGGTAACTTAATATCTATGAATCAAGCTTTGGACATCCCTCCTTTGTTCATAGTCTTCTCAATATCCAGATGCATTTCTACTGCTAATGATTGTAGACTGACCTTTTTATATACCTGCATGTGAGTGAGATCATGCAGAGACTATGTCTCTGTCCCTGGCCTACTTCATTTACCATAATAGGCTTGATGTTATTGTGAATGAGAGGATTTACTTCTTGATATGGCTAAAACATATCCCACTGTGATACATATTCTATTTTCTTTATCCATTCATCATTTAATGAACAGTTCAATTGTTTTGGGCAGTTTTTAAGCCTTCTGCCACAAAATGAGGACTGGAAATATCTTTTGATGGGCTGCTTTCAGTTTCTTTGGCTATATAACCAGTACTGGGATTGCTGGATAACTTAAGAAGAGGATTCTACAGTATTTTTCATAAAGGAGGTACTAACATTGCCATCAATAATTTGAATATGTTCCCTTTTCTTCACATGCTCACCAATACTTGTTTTCCTTAATCTTTTGTAGTTGCCACTTTTATTGGTCTAAAGTAGTATCTCATTTGTATTTAGAGTTTCTTTTTTTTTTCCTTTCTACAAATTAGTGATTGAGACTTTTGTTCATTGGCTTGTTGCCTAGTTATCCTCCTTTGCGAAATGCCTATCTTTATATACCATTGCTTAGAGTTTAATTATTTTTCTTTTGAATTATTTCTCATCCATTCTGAAATTCAGCCTTGTGTCAGAGGTACAAGTAGCAAATATTCTGCAGTTGGTACCTTCATTAGGCTGATTATTTTCTTTTTCATGAAAAAAAAAAGAAAACACAATGTATTTTTTGAAAAATAATAACTTGCTAACTCTAATAGAATGCAGACAGCCAAGTATATCATGGGTTTTCAAACTACAGCTCCAGGTCAGCAGCAGGAATGTGAGCTGAGAATCTGTTAGAAAAGCAGGCCTGGGTTCTATCCTAGACTTCTCAAATTTGCATCCAAATTTAAGGAAGTTTATGCATAACACCATTTGAGAAGCACTGCATTAAAAAATAAGTCTAGAAATATATGCTTTTTTTTTCTTGGAATCAAATCATCTGTAAAAAAAGGCAACACTTGGTTAGCAGTCCCTGCAATAATATTTTATGTGTAGAAAATTTTCTGGCCACATGCAGTCCACTTGTTTTTGAAATCATTTTTTGCAATTTCTCAGTCACCAGGGTGACAGTATATTTTGCCTGACACATAACTTATCTTTTCTTGGAAGAGACAGGACATGAGGTGGTCCTGCAGGAAGCAGTGACATTTCTCTTTCTGTGTCAATACCTGAAGAGGAAAAACATTTACTACTAGAGTACTCTAAAGAAATGGGAATCTCTTACGTTCGTTTTCAACTATTGAAAATTTTTTTCTTGCAATAGTATTTCTGTTTTAACAGAGATTTTAAAGTATTTGATTGGAACACCCTTGATTCTGCCCTACCTAGAATATGTTTTGAGGACATATTTCTTTGTTAGTGTACTATGCTGTTGCATGCCTGTATTGAATTGCCTCAGAGACTAGTTTGTTGAATGTAGGCTGAGGTCTAACTTTGGACCACTAAATGGTAACGAGCTGGATTTTCTGTATAGCTTTTGTACATTATTATTGAATGTACTTACCCCCAGAAAGTGTACTGAGAGACTCTGAAAGCCTGCAGGAATTCTCTCTTGTCAACAGCAGTGTTCAGTCTTAACATACATACATATTCACTTAATAAAAGCACCTACGGATGTCTAAGGGTACCACCACCAACATCCTATCAAACCGGGGGAAGATTTTTGTAATCCTCAAAAGCTACTATGATCAAAGGCCCATCCTGCTGAAGCTTCCAGCAGGATCCCTTCAGTTGTAGATCCTAAAACGGTGTATACCGACATAATTGCCATGACTGATATTTTGGCTTGTCCTTGGTTGTCTTATTTCTTAATATAATTCTAGTCTTGCCAATAATTTCTCTGTGGGAAAATCATATTACTTATTTGCACTCAAATTGCTTAAACTCTGTGTGGATGAACTAAGACTTAGCAACACATGGTATTGATAAACTTACTTAGTCATGCAGTGTTTTTTGCATTATTTGTAAGGTATTTATTTGCTTATGAAATTGTGCTTAATAATAGAAACATGCTATCCCTCTAAGACTTCCATATACCAAAATTTTGTTCTTCACACCCACAGGCCTCTTTGCAAGCCCCGGTGAAGCTTGTGTTTGGAAATGCCATCATCTTTGTGGCTTTCTTACTGTTCCTAGAAATTATTTGCCAGAACTTTCCTAAATAGCATAGGTAGAATTTGAGAGGTGCTGGACATTAATTTGGGGACTCAGGTTTCAGAGGGCTAGAGTACATGACTCTCATGGTAGAGAGCATGGAGGCAGGCAGTAAGGTATAACACCATAGCAGTAACTGAGTACATACAACTGATTCACCATAATGAGGCAGACAGAGAAAAAGCAAATTGTAAATGTCATGGACTTTTAGAATCTCAAAGCTCACCTTTAGTGGCACAGCTCTTCCAACAAGGCCTTACTTCCTAATTCCTCTTAAAATAGTTCTACCAAGTGAGGGCCACATGTATAAGTTTAAGAGTCTGTGGGGGCATCCTCATTTTAACAAACACCCAACCCATCCAATATTTTCCTCCTTGTTTATTCTCAAATCCGTGTCCAATATTTACCATTAATTGTTGTTACATGTAGTCTTCCCCAAGGAAGAACACACCGTTTTGTTATCCAAGAGCAAATAATCAGCCCTGAAAACATGTGCATTATTGTTTTCATAAATATATATATACATATATATATATCATTCTAATTTGCTCATATTTGCCACTTTATATGCTTTCTAATTGTTCTCAAGTGTGAGCCTTTGTGGTTGTAAAAACATAATAGAATCTTGTAGCAACTCACTAATGTAAGACATTTATTTAAGAAAATGCCATACCCCTTTAAACCTGTCCTGTATATAAACACACCCAGCCTTTTGTGACTAACCTTCTCACAATGATCTGAATGTATCATGAAAACATTAAAAAAAAAAAAGCCATGATGGAGTACAGACCAAAAGAGACAGGGGCTCGATTGGCTGTGCAGTCTACTCTCTTGGGACTCCACACATTTTCAGAGCAATTCCTGATCATTGACCTGAAAATCTGAGGACACCAGAACTAATGCTTGTGTATCCTTCAGGAACATATTCGGCATAGATATCTTTCCGTTATTTTATTTATAAAATTAATGATTGGATGTTTTCAAAATTATTATGATGATGATGAGGCTTGCTGAAATGACTGTTTGTCTGTGATCTTTTACCAGCAAATATTTATGGCTATGTGCATAAAAAATAGATCCAATATCAGATAATCAATTTAAAAAGAGCTATAACCCTAAAAAAGTAGATGCAGTAATTAAAATTTTATCAATCTCCTCTCCCACAAAAGAATTCATATAAACCTAGGGCCAGGTGGTATATAGCACAGACTTCTACCAGACTTTCAGAGAGTTAATGTCAATTCTCTTCAATGTGTTAGTTTTGTTTCATCATCTTTATCATCATCACCACCATCATTACTAAAGCCAAGAAGTTGAAAATGGAGCACTCCCCTATGATCTGCTCTGTCATAATTCTCTTTTAAGAGTCTCAAACAAAATTATTAACAAGAAGAAGGGTCAGTATTTTCTCTCTGCAGAACATTGAGAGACTAATATCCCCTGTCTCTTAGTCCACAACAACAGGGTTTAGATACTAAAAGTTTGGTTTCAGCTGAGCAGCTCGGTTCCTGCTTTCCTTAGCTCAGTTTCTGGTTACCCAGGGATCTTTGTGTCTGAGGGCTGCCTATCTGTTCCTTGTAGTCTCAGTGGCTATGTGTTTCTCAGTATACCACAGGTCAGCCTGAGGATTTTCATGGCAAAAGATCTTAAAACAGCAAGAAAAGCCACTAGGATTTATGAGGCTATGGCATATATTTTACAGTGTTGATTCATCAAATTCTAGGGGTCCAACCAAATACATACCAAGCTGGATTCAAGAAGTGAGGAAATTGTCTCCACCCTTTATTTATGGAATCTATATAATGGTGGTTAATTCTTCAAAAGTACTGAAAGTGTCCAAGTGCTAGCTGAAGCAGCAGAAGTCCAAAACAAAGGCAGGTAAATGGAATAGGTGTCAGGATTATTTGGAGGGTGACCTGTAGGAATGACTAGTTATACTTGATGGATGTGTAGTTTGACTCTATGACTGTGCTTGAGAAAATCATTCTATAGATCTTGTCAGAACCCTGCAATTCTGCATGGTGATGAACATCAAAGTCATAGTTTTGCTCTTGGTCTGCAGAGCACAATTTGATATGCCAGCTATCAACAAGTGATATTCAATGTGTACTGAAAGTATCTACATCATAGTAGGAAATGATTGTCCTAGATTAACGTTCTTGGTTAATGCATGAGTTTCTGAGAAAGATCCTCAAATCCTTGCTTTGATATATTTTCATTTAGCTTCTTATATATTCCTAGGCTTGATAAGCAGTGTACTAGAGGGTGTTGGGTAGACAGAAGCACAGAGTAGAGAAAGAAGTGAATTATAAGAAATATAAGCTACAGAATATGTAAGATTTGGTCAGGCAAACATGAATTCTGGTGTTTCTGAGAACATATATCGACTATGAAGAATAATACCAAACACAGGAGGTGGAAGAAATGTATTACATGCTCTGGAAGAAAAAGATGACTAATGGTGGCTGGCAAAATCCTGTAGAAGAATGACCTATGCTTTCTTTATAGTTTGGCAGCAGTCTAGAGTTGACCCTTCCTGGGATATGCTTTTTTATTAATGTTCTCATAGTGAACAGTGGAGGAAAGCCTGTCTTGAGGATGACTGTGAGTCTAATCAATCAGGGCTCAGGCTTGGTTTACTACTGTCAGGAATGATTTGTTCTTTTCATTTTCTTGCCACAGAATTCTGATAAATTCATTTAAGGTGATCCACCACAGGTCAAATACACAGAAGTACTATCATAGCTTAAATTCAGTGCAGCAGTACCTGGCATAGAGAGGGCATTCATATCTGACTGGCAACATCATATAGAACCTATAGAATTCCATTATATGTACTGGTTTACTGTAATTTAACATCAAGCTGTATGTGAGGAGTTTGAACATTTAGTTAAAAAATTAACAGATTTATCACATTGAGGTATATGTATGTGGTACTAAGGGGGTGAATTGAGTATAGGTTTTGAATTACTTAATATCTTTTCGTATTTCAGAATTGTATTTTGAGCAATTACTTCAACTGATTAAGATTTTTGTTCAAATTATTTTAAGGTGATATTTTTCCCCTTAAAATTAGCCCATATCAAGTACACTAACTAGCTCTGCTTTCCATCTGTACTTACTTCTAAAGGTAACAAAACTATAAATCTTTGCTTCATCTCAGGTAATTTTTATCCTGTTTTCTGAAAGGATTTGGAATTTAAACCCTAAACTATTAAATAGAGGAGCTTAACTTGAAGTAGGAGAAGAGCTCTGTGTGAACATATTTCATCTGCTGGTAATTGTGCAAATCACTTATTTCCCTCAACTTCTAGGCACTGCTCTCTGTCATGTGAAAATGTCTAGTGACACTAAGGATTGATATCATTGCCTAAAAAAGAATGCTGTCCTTCTGAATGATTGTCTTGTCCCCAAATTCCCTGCCACCACCTTGATGACTATAATCAAATTAGGTAGTTGGCTGAGGAGAGAGGTAAATAAAATCTAGCTGTGTTATCAAGCTGTTTGGCTCTCATGTGCCTTACCTTTAAGTCAAGAAATTCTTAGCCAAAATAAGCCCCCTTCTAGCAAAACAATGGGATTAAATGTTATTTTCAAATGTTATAATTTAATGAAAATTAAAGATGGTAAACGTGTCAAGTTTTTCCTTCCTCTGTAAGTTGGCTATTTTTTTGGCAATTTTAATGTATCTGTGGTTTACTATGTAAATAATTATATTGCTTTCGGCATTGTAGAAAGTTTCCTCAATTGCTTCCCATTTCTGGTTATTTCTTAGAAATGGAATGGTTGCTTGTGTGATGTCACTCACCCTGGTGTTCATCAGAGTTCATCATGAGTGTTCATCATGAGTCATAGTCATATTCATGGCCTGTGACTCAGTGTCCAGTCTTCCATATGTTTCCTATATTCTGTTTAGAAATGGCTGAGGGATAAAAGGCAGTGTGTCACAGTGCCATAAATCTTAAGTTCATCAAATATCTTCACTATTTCCTATTCTTTGTCTTTATTTCTTATACTTTTTAAAATTTGACATTTTTGTCTTCCTCTGTGGACTGGTAAGGCTGCTCCCCCCTCAGGTGGAGGTGATCAAAGAGCCAGCCCATGAGTTCATGTCAGAGATGGTCCCTGTCCCTATTATTGGGAAATCCTCTTGGATACTGAAGCCAGTCCTGATGAGATCTGATAGACTAGGGTCAGATGGAAGGGGGGAGGATGCCCCCTATTATTAGACTAGGGGAGGAGTATAGGAGAAGAGAGAGGGAGGGTGAGGTTGTTGGGAGGGGATTGGAGAAGGGGCTACAGCTGGGATAAAAAGTGAATAAACTGTAATTAATTAAAATAAAATAAAGTGAAGAGATAGATTTAATTTTTTTTTTTACTTTTTTGGAAGGGCAAAGTCATGACACTAACAAACTTTCCTCTGAAAAACAAAATATATCAACCACTCTTCAGAGGAGCTTTCTAATCTCTGTGAGTTTAGTCATGTTTAGGGAAAAATTCTAAGACAGAACTTGGACAAATTTTCATACTCATGATTATCATGCTTGAGTGTAACAAAATACTTACAAAAACAGCAAAGAATGCATTTAATGAAAATCTGTAAAGATAATGATATTTGCAGGTAAGAAGATAGAACTAGAAAAGATTATGTTGAGTGAAGTATCCCAGACCCGGGGAAGAGAAATGTGACATGCTCTCTCACCTACAGTGTCTAACTCCAAATCCTCAGATGTGAGAATTAAAAAAAAAAAAAAAGGATGAATGACTTGCTGAAACCAGGAATAGGAGCATGTGAGAAAGAGGGGAATAACAGGATACAGGTGATATGAGGGGGAGGGGATGGAAAAGCAGGAGAAAAGTTTTAACTGCTTGGGGTGAAGGAGAAGGTAAGTGAACACAGAAGACGAAAGGGGAAGGAGAGGAAATAACACCAAGATTGTTTGATAAAGCCTCAAAGAATCATATTATTTTATATTTATCTAAAATTGCACATAAGGCATAAATGTATGCATACACATATCTGTGGAGCTTAAATGAAATTAAGCCTCTTGGACTGGCAATGGTCCTCACAAGAACCATAGAATAACAAAACTCCCACTACCCAGCACAAGAGACCTCCTTTTAAGTGGTTGGGTAGGGTAGTCCAAATGATTCCCAAAACAATATTGACCATTGCTGTTACCCTTTGATGCCTCTCAGAGGTTGAAGGTAAGCACCTATAGCTTAAGAGACCACACATTTAAGACGGGACTTGGATTATTTGTGCAGGACCTAGCTGGAAAGCCTCCTCTCTGCAGTCTAGGTTCTGCAATACCCTAGATTACTCAGCAAGCTGCTAAGGGAGGAGAGCAATTAATTGTCCTACACAGGTTATTAATTGTGACGCCTATGAAGCACAGCCATTACCCAAATGGCAAAATATCCATAAAGGTGCATATGTGGCACCCACATGTTGGTGGTTGTTAGTATTTAGGCAGCCTGCTTCTGGGTTGCCTAGTAACTATGAGGTCATCATGTGTCGCCTGCCAAGCAGACACACCTGCCAGGTGCGGTTCAGCTGTGCAGGAGCTATAAATGGACTCCTGCCTCTTACCGCTCTCTCTTGTTCTCTTTGCTCTTAAACTCTTGCTCTCTTTTGGGTGCCCTCTCTCCTCCCCTTTTCATGTCTCTCTCTCTCCTCCCCCTCTCTCTGTCTCCATCCAATAAGCCTCTTTCATATAACATCTGTTATGCACATCATTAATTCAGTGGTAACCAGCAACCCTTTAAGTGGGAAATGATACAATCATATTTTAGTTTTGAATGCTAGAAATGGGGAGGAGAGTTTTGGAGCTGAGAAAAAAATGGCAGAATGGAATGAGAGGTGCGGTTTGCTGGGAGAAATGGAACTAGAGATGCAGCAGATACAGTTGTGGGAGGAACAGGCATGGAAGCACAGCGAAGGGTACAAAGGAACATGCTGTTACCAAGAATGTCTGATCTTCGGACTGTTGGGAGGCTTGGGCCACCACTGGTTGGCCTTGCCCCTTTGCTGCCTGCTAGGTCCTTGCCATTGCTCTGCTACAGGCCCAGCAAGCACACTGCTGCTAGCACTTGGGTTGTTTGCTCTGCTGTAGGGAGGAGAGCATGAACCTGCATCTCTGTTTCTAGGGTTGCAAACATAACCATCCTGCCTGTGGTCTTATCAGGGTGGCTAGCGCTGAGGGCAAGGTGGTGTGCACAGCAGCAGGTCCTACCTCGAGACATGCCACCCAACTGCACTTCAACCCTGAATTTGAGCAGCAAGAAGCTATCCAAGATAAAGTACTGTTCCTTTTCTGGATTAAGTCTAATCAGAAGACTCTAGTGATCTGTACTTCAGCTGGAAAACATGTTGATGTCCAGGGCAGACTTACAGATGAGAATGAGAACATTGAAGGCTTCTGACATGCCCCCCCCCCCTAAAGAAACAGTCCAGATATGAAGCTATTGAAGAGAGTTCTTCAAAACTGTATAAAGATGCTGAAGTGTAGCTATTCTTAGTTGATGGCTTCTGGTAAGTGTGGGTGGCAGGGAAGGACTCAGTTTTCTTTAAGGAATGGCCACATAGAGTTTGACCATGCTCCAGTGAGTATATAGGCAACAGAAATTTTACTTGGTAGGGCTTTTCCATCTATTTTTATTTTATTTTTTGTGGAGGGGTGTGTGTGGATGGGGGCTAGAAAGGTGGGAAAGTGAACCCAGGAGGAAGAATGGGAAGCTAGTATGATCAGGGTGCATTGTATGATATTCCCAAATAATTAATAAAAATATTATGTTGGGCAAAAATATATTAATATTTTACCAAAATATTAGTAATGAAATATCAGTCCTAAAAAGCTAATTTTTTACTGCAAATTTATGCCAGCAATTACTGGAAAAGCTTATTCACATCCATGCACCTACACAAATATGTGTTTGTGTGACTGTGTATCTGCACATACATGTCTGTGTGCCTGTATGTACAGGCATGTACACAAGAAGTTGACATCGGGAGTCTTTCTTGATCACTCTCCATCTTATTCTTTGATGGGTCTCTCAATGGAATAACATACTCTCTTTTAGGGCTAGCTTGTTATAGGCATATTCTACTTCCACCTTCCAAGTTCTAGGAGTGTCCATATGCTCACCTGTCATTTACCAGGGTTCAGGCAATCAGTACCCCAGTTTTCACTCTTGCACAATCGTTATTCAAATCACTTCACTCTCTCCCCAGTTCTTGATTTTGGTTCTTAAGATCACTGTGTCAATGTCAAAAATTTCCGTCATTCACACACATATCTGTCCATATGAACTGTCCACTCTTGAAACCCTTCCAAAGAACCCATACAGAGAAATTATCATTTTGTCGCATTTTAACAAATGTCATCTCCCAACAAAGTTTATCTCCTGGTAGAAGCATTGAATTTTATGTAGAAAACAGGAGTCTAAATAAATCATGAATTATTTTTCCATCTGCTTATCTAAAAGAATCATTATTCTCTGTTGTTACAGCTTGTTTGTTTCAGAAATGTTTCAACTCAGTGTTCGTGCTCAGTTCATGCCTCTGCAGCTCTGGCTTTCATAGAAACTCATGATTAGAGGCAACTAATGAGGACCCTCAGGTTCTTCCTGCTGCTTAGCTTGGATGGGAGGTAGGGAAAATTTGGGCACTCACTAAGATCAAGGCACTTTTGTGTTCAGAAAGAATATGCATTATTTAGAATATTTAGCATGTTTTCAGTCAGAGATCTTTATCTGATTTCATCTGTATCCTCAGTCTCTACACCACCATGCTAGCAGTTGCTGAGCAGGTGGTGACTTGGGAGGTCCCCCATAGCACACTGCATCCCAGCATGCCTGCTCCACCCAGCTGTTTACTGAGAACATCACACTACAGTCCCGGAATTAATTTTCTCTGGAATTAATTTTCTCTTAAATGGATTTTTAAATTAGCCTGGAATTCTTAGCAATGTTAAACATTTACTTGGTTATCTATCTTATCAGCTTAGTTTGCTACTTTCTTAGAACTATAGTATCTTATTTTAGACTCTGTGACTTTTATAAGAGACAAATTTCATAATGTTATTGTTTTGCTTTGTTAGTATGATAACCTAAGATCCCTTTTCCTTATAACTTCTGTTGTTGTTTTAATTATAACATGTTCAGCTTTGCCTTTTGGTCCTTGAAATCATGTCTAATTTGAAAGGGACAAAGAGGATACTAAGCCCTCTGAAATACTGATATTTTATGTAATTACCTCTCATTCCTTGCAGACCCAGCCAGATTCTAAAGTATTGTGTTACAAGTTAACCATGATCACATGGGTACAGTGGCTTCAGAGGCAGGTCTTAGGAATAATAGGTTGGTAGGTTAAATGCGATCATAAGCCTTATTAAAATGTAGCAGGTCACTTTCTGGAATGATGTTCATGTCACAAACAGATGGCATCTTCAAAGGGTGACTGAAGAGAGTTTAATGAAGGCATCATTTAGGTTTGTGGTGGGGATTAAGGGAAACAGAGAAGGATGAAGGATGATGAAGCACCCTAGTGCTAGAAAGAGTAGAAATTTCTGACAATATTGGTACTCAAGGGGCACAAAAATCTGTGATGTGTAGTAGAGACCAGGGCACTCGCCTGTGTGTTCCTTCCTGCCCCTGACGGCCTTCCAAAACATTCTATCAATTGCTATGATCAGAAGCCACAAGCAAGGAAGGACCTTAGAGTGAAGAGAAGATGCAAAGTGGCAGAGTATATCTGATAGACAGAATAGCCAGTATACCCTAGCCCTTTTGTACCTCTACACCCATTCATTTTTAAAATTTCTATTAATTACAATTTATTCACTTTGTATCCCTCCTGTAACTCCCTCCCTCTTCCCCTCCCAATCCCATCCTCTTTCTCCCTCAGTCCACAGATAGGGGAGGTCTTCTTCCCCTTCCTTCTGATCCTAGTCTATCAGGTCTCATCAGGAGTGGCTGCATTGTCTTCCTCTGTGTCCTGGTAAGGCTGCTCCCCCTTCAGGGGGAGGTGATCAAAGAGCAGGTCAATCAGTTCTTCATACTCCTTTGCATGAGTAATCCACTTCCTTCTTCACAGGGAACACAGATGACCTGGGCAGCTACTATGTCAAAATGGGATAAATTTAGTCACAGGTTTACCAGAAAAGGAAATCTCTAAGCTTTGCTAGGGTACTTGATATGAACGTGTATGATCCCTTTGGTACTTATTATCAACCTGACTAGCATTTAATCCTTCAGTGTGGCTAAGCCTCTAGAGTATGAATTTTTCAGAACTGAGGATTGAACTTAAATCCTTGCCTTGCATTTGCTTGTTACCACTGAGATATATTGCCCACAGCCAAGAATATGAATGTGTTATTGATTTTTTTTTCTCTTCATTAAGTTGTTTCCACTGACCAGAACCATGTGTAAAGGAACTCTGAAAGGAACCTTTACAATCTCACACGTTCCAGCCACTGTCCTTTTTGCTATCATTGCAGACAACAAGACATTTCCATTGGGTAATTGAGATCAATTACTGCTTCAGTAGATTGAAGTTTCTGTTCCTAATGGTTCAGTGAATAGTACAGAATAGCTATCTTTTATTCGCTGACTAACATCTAATGTAATGCTATCCCTGATCTCTTGGTAGAACTATTTGTTCCTCAGATAAAGACTATTAATTTTCCCATGTTCTATGTTTCCAGAACAAGAAGCCCATACTCTTGAAATGAATTACTTGATAAAATCATGAGAGGGGACGATCACTTCTTCTGCTTACACCTTTTAGGTTTATTCTCTATTAACTTGACCCATGATTATATTGAAAACTTTTATTGACTGAAGTTCAAATATTTCTATCACATACTTATAGACAATACCCCTCAAAACATGTAGGATGGAGAAAGAAATGAAAAATATTAAGCCTTCAGATCAGCTTACTCCTACTCTTACATACCAGCTATTGCTCATCAAGGCACCACTATGTGAGTCCGAGCCAATTGCTATAATTCTTGAAAGACAGCTTGCTTTTCCTTAGTGATGTTTTGTGGCATGTAGTGGTAAAAGGGAAGACATTCTGTAAGTTCACAGATGATGAGGCTTTCAGGGAAAAACAATCTTCTGAAAGATCAGATGAGTAAATATCCAAGACTATCTCATCTCTCTTTTTCTGTGTGTGTTTCTCTCTGGTCATACTCTACCCGAATCCAGAAGACAGTGGAACCCCTCTGGCATATTGAGTGACAGTGCCTGACTATAGGACATACATTAATGTTGGAGCAGGGACAGGGGGATCTGAGAAGTAAAATTATTTTCTAAATTAAGAACTAGTCTATGGGATGAAGAATCCACATCTGTACATTATCACAATTGCTAAAGGTCATTTTAAAACTTTTTTTGTGATATATTGTTTGTAAAGGCTTTATTTATATACATGAGAATACTTATACATATACTCAGGGCTGTGTAAAAATTGCTCAGGAGAAAAAAAGAGAGGGGGTCAGAGGGGCCTGGAATAGAAAAAAACTCAAGAGGCTCTGGGTTACCAAAGATGGAACTTACTTGAAAGTTTTCTATATTACAACTAGCTTTTGTGGTACTGGAAGGCACCATGCAGGCTTCCAAAGGAGAGAGTCAACCAACGATCCCAGTCAGCTATGATGCCTATGAACTACTTCAATAAGTAGCATGGCATAATAGCTTCAAGGGTGGAGCTCTTGTTCTCCCCAAGTCTCAACAACCTCCCCCATATCTATAGTTACTTCTCGCCCACTGTCAGAGGCTTGATCTCGAGTCTTTATATCTGCTCTGATATATCACTACATTGACCCCCCCCACCCCCAGAGGTCCTCTTTGGCATGCTCCTGTTCTGTTGCTTGTTTTCTCCTCCACTCAATGTCCATCCCATTTGTTCATTCAAACAAGCATTGATCATACCAATCTAGGTCCTGCTTCTTGTATATCCTCTCTAGGTGTGTAGATTTCAGCTT
>CM053758.1:59442315-59517302 GCA_028658305.1 Pachyuromys duprasi | reverse complement strand
CATGCTCCTGTTCTGTTGCTTGTTTTCTCCTCCACTCAATGTCCATCCCATTTGTTCATTCAAACAAGCATTGATCATACCAATCTAGGTCCTCCTTTTTGTATATCCTCTCTAGGTGTGTAGATTTCAGCTAACACAAGCAGTTTTATAAAAAGTTTTGGGGATCCTTTTGTGGTGATTGACAGGATCTAAAAATCATCCAGGAGTCAAGCTTTGGGACATGCTGGTGAAGGGGTTTCTAGGTTGAGATGGAAGAGCCAACTGGATGTGGGACCTGATGAGGGAAGGACTTGCTGGGCTCTCCACTTCCTGACTGTGGCCAGCTACCTCGTGTGCCTGCTGCCCTGACCTCCCCGGCATGAGGGCTGTACCCTCAAACTGTGAGCCAAATAAAGTCTTCCTTCTTTCTTCCCTTTGGGGTTTTTTTTGTAGGGGATTTTGTTACTATAGCAACCAGGAGAGTAAGGAATATTGTTTTCCTTTATAAAGGTATAGTTGGTAATCAGGGTAATTTTCATCCATCTAGTAAAGTCTGGATGATTTTTCTGGGAATGGAGGGAAGACTCACTCATCAAATCATCATTTATCCTTTCATTCCTCCGGCGTTTTCCTCTACACCAGACTGGTTTTAATTTGTGTTGCTTTGGAAATAGATTGGCCTCTACACTTCATCCCTCGCTACAAGGAAAGATGGCTCAGCCTACCTAGAGAGAGAAGCAGGCTCATGGCTCTGGGAAGACAGGGTCTGAAAGGATGCTAGGGCAGGGCTACTCATCACATGTGGTCCTTATCTTGAATCAGCTGCTGCAGAACAACATACTTGCAGGGCTGAAGACGGGAGGGACAGCCCCTGTCAAAGGAGGCCAAGAGATGACCCTCTGTCCTCTCCTTTTCTTCCCCATGATGGCATGCTTAGCCATTACCCATCTCTACCAAACTCCATGTGGATTTAAACTGAACAGGTCACAGGGGGTGATGAATATAAAATTATCTCCCCCTATGAGAACAAAGGTTGATCCTTAACTTTGAGTCTGTACCTAGGAGAGGGGAACAGTTCTTGGGAACAGCCTGTTCAGATGGAAACAGGGATACACACACTGTAGGAACGCAACCATCAAACATTGGTGTGTCTAAACAGGATGCTCCAAAGACAGTCCACCTACCTTGAAGATGAAATCAGCCATCAGGGGTCCTGGGATCTTCAAGGTCTGTCTCTCAGCGCCTTTTTGAAACTCAATCGTTGTGTTTTCTACAACAAAAACCCCAGGACTGTTGAAGCTGTGCTCTCCTCTGCTTCCTTGAAGTGTCTTTGACTCAATAACTGAAAATTTAAAAACAAAATGGAGATATGAGAACCACCCTAAAGACATTTGATTGTAAATGGCATTATTACTAAGTGCAACATCGGAATGTGAGATCAACAAACACAGAGCAATGTCCTCAGTTGGTGGGCACAGTCTCAAATTGGCAGAACAGATGTGGGAGGCTTTTAGGTACTAGCAAGGGCTTTTTGCCCAAATCTACTTGAGTCCTTGGAACCATTTCTACCACAGAATAAAGAGGGACGTTTCCTTAGTTTATGCTTTTTCACGACGTACCTTAAGTCACAGAGTGAAGAAGCCAAGTAAGTCTCTTACTAACCATTCAGAAGAAAAAAATCTCAGTTTTGCTTTAAAATATTACTTGTTTTTATGTAAGTTTAAATTCATGGCAACTAGCACAGAGACAGCCTATGTAGTCTTCTCTCATCTTGTTCATGGGTGATAAATCTATGTCACAATGGCCAAAACCAGGAACTGATGGTATGATGTGTGCAATGAGCCAGGCACAGTAGAGGACGCCTTTAAATCCCAGCGCTCAGGGAAGCAGAGGCAGGCGGGTCTCTGTGAGTTCGAGCCCAGCCTGGTCTACAAAGTGACTCCAGGACAGCCAAGGCCATACAGAGAAACTTTGTCTGAGGAAAAAAAAAATGGTGCTGTGTTGGGGCAATTGTTGCTTTGCCACAGGGCCGAAGAACAGCTTTCCACATCTCCTAGGAACTCCGAGTGTGCTGGGATCTGGGGAGGTGATCTGGGAGTGAAGGAAAACCAGTTTCTACAATAGCCATCCACTAAACCACAGGGCATGCTTTCCACGAGTTTGATTTTGGTGCCTAGGAGAGACAGAGGTGAATGCTTTGGTTCTGAGTTCCTGCAGAGCCTTCTGTAGCAGGTGGCTGGGTGGCACGCTCCAGGACTCCATAATCATCCCACCACTATGAAGGAAAAGGACACGCAGCTGCTTTATTGTCCACTGCCCAGCTAACTTCTCCCCTCCAGGCTCCAAAGCAAGGAAAGTGGGAACAGTGAGCAAGTAAGACCAACACCCTCACATAGTGGGGAAGGCCATTGTGAACAGAGCCCTTCTGTTCACAATGACATTTTGGCAACTCAAGTTTATACTTACACATTTTAATATGATATTTCTTTTATACTTATGTTTCTATGTGTGAGCCCACATGAGAATGTATGCACCACGTATATGCAGGAGTCCATGAAGGTTAGAAGGGGGCATCTGCCCCCCTGGCATCGGAGTTACAGGAAAGTGTGAGCTGCACGTGGGTGCTGAATCAAAGCCAGATCTTCTGCAAGAGTAGTAAGTCTAACTGTTGATCTATTGCTCCAGCCCTATAAGAGCGACTTTAAATACTTTAATCTGTACTTTTTTTTTTTTAAAGTGATGTCTTTGAAGAGAATGCATTCGGGGCTGGAGAGATGGCTCAGCATTTAAGAGCACTCTCTGCTCTTCCAGAGGTCCTGAGCTCAATTCCCAGTAACCACATGGTGGCTCACAGCCATCTATACTAGGGTCTGGTGCTCTCTCCTGGCATGCAGGTGTACATGCAGATAGAGAATTCATCAAGATAGATAGATAGATAGATAGATAGATAGATAGATAGATAGATAGATAGATAGATAGATAGATAGATCAATCTTAAAAAAACAGGACAGTGCATGCTTCTTGCTGTTTCTAACTGAAGGGCTCACACTGAAAATGATCAGCTGTGGCTCTTTTGGAAAGAGGCTGAACCAGGTGAACAAAAGCTTTGTTTAGACCAGTGGGTTTTCACCCTGTGGGTCGTGACCCTGTAGTGGAAATGTTGGTTTCTTTAATGTGTTTTTTTGTTTGTTTGTTTTGGGATGTGGAAATGTTTTTAGTTCATCAGTTGAAAACAAACTCGTGAGAGGGCAAGCGATCTTGGCCAGCTGACAAGGGACACGTGAGAGGGCATGTGACGTTTTTCTGGACGCTGTTTGGTGCAAGGGGCGTGGTATTTAAATAGCCTGTGTAACCTCTGAGAAGGGATAAAGAGAACCCCCTCCCCGCCCCCCAGACAGGGAGCTCGATTTCGCATTGCTACTCTTTGTAAGGTGAACATTGCTTCGCTGGTCTCCGCTTTCCTACACTTCACTTGTGGGAGAGAAACGCTCCAGAGCAGAGAACTTCTCGTGGCACTCTGGCTGGGTCTTGAACCTGACTCCCTGCAATTCACCGGAGTCCTGCTGTTTCTGCTGAATCCTGCCGCTACTGTTGATTTGTGTTGCTGTTCAGTGTTGGATATTTGACTGGGCTGCTGGTATCTAGGCATCGGAGAGTGGATTCGCCCCAAGGACCTTTGAAAAAGGTCCACAACCTCCTTTTTCTAATAGCCTTCTCTGTCCCCTACCTCTGGTCAGTGGGTTGGAAGAAGCGTTTAAGAACCCTTTGAAATAAAGTAGGTTTTTGAAAAATCTAAATCTGCATGACCCCTTTGGGGATGAATGACCCTTTCACAGGGTCACCTAAGACCATTAGCAAACACAGATGTTTACATTATGATTCATAACAGTATAAGAAACTTCATGACAAAATTACAGTTATGAAGTAGCAATTAAAACAATTTAATGTTTGGGGGTCAGCACAACATGAGGAACTGTGTTAAAGGGTCACAGTGGTGGGAAAGTTTGGAGGTTAGGAAAGCACTCTTAGGTGGCTGTGTGTGAGGGTTTACAGCTGGCTCTGTAGCGTCACACGTGTGCCCACAGCAGATTCATGTGCACAGCATATACCTGTCTTGCTCAACATGGCTTTCCTTTGGTTAAGATAGTACCATGGTTCTGTTCATGTTCAGCAGTTAGGACTTGGGAGGAAGTTATATTCTCCCAGTTGGTAGAGGTTTTAGCCTGTGACATATTGGACTTTTGGGTTATTGTTAGTAGAACATCTGGTTTATTATTATTTTGAATGCGTAAAGATTTTTTTTTGAGTGTGCGTGTGTGAGAATGTCTACCACATGAGTGCAGTTCCTACAGCAACCAGAAGAGGGCACTGGATGCATGCCCTAGAGCTGGACTTACAGGCAGATGTGAGCCACTAAGGGAGTGTTCAGAAATGAGCTTCCCCTGCAAAAGCGGAAAGTGCTCTTCAGCACCGAGCCATCTTCCCAGGCCTTTAACACTTTTGAAATTACATTTGCTTATTTAATGGGACAGGCACGCCACTGCGCTGTGGTGGCTTTCTTATCCTATCAGATAGGTCCTGGGGATGGAACTCAGATACCTAGATTCGGCAACAAGTGCCTTTACCTGCTGAGTCACCCCACCAGCTGAGTCAAGCATATTTAATGCCATAGTTTTGCTCTAATTACATTTGCTATAAATCCAAACACAATTACACTGTTTTCGCGGGGACTTTCTTATTGCTTCCATTTGGAGAGGGATGCATACGTGGAAAATCTGGGGCTGTGTGTTCCCTACAATAATGTGTCTAGAATTAGAACATGCTATAAATTCAGGATCTAAACAGCTCTAGGCAGATTGTAAGATGGACAGTCTATAATTAAATTCCATTCCACAACAAAGGGACTTGAAATTAACTGTACCAAGCATTCTCAGTTTTCAATACTGCAGCCATTTGGAAGGTTATAGTTAATATGGACCTTAAAAGGATGATTTATTACTGCAAAATAAGCTTGATTTCAGAAATAAGCTTTTTTTTTTTATAAAAATGGTTATATAAAACAAGAAAACAAAACCCCTTCTGTACTGTGAAATTCAGACATGTAAACTAAATCCTTTGCAAGGCAGCCAGCGGAGAAGGGTGGCTCTCAGTAAGGCTTCCAGAGCCGCCCGTGAGGCTGTTCAGATCTGTCACTTGGAGAAGTGGGAGCACTTCTGAGCCCTGGACTCCAGAAGAGTGCCAGTCTTTAGTACAAAGGCAGGCTTCATCCGCCAGCACAGGCTCGTGAAAATGAGGCTTCCCCCAGGCATCAGCCTGGACTCGTTCTGTTTACCGCTTGCTTATTCTGTTTTTATAACTTAAAAAATCTCTTAAAGCTGGACATGGTGGCTGACACTGGGCAAACCCAGGCCTCTGGAGACCGAAGTAGGAAGTATAGCGCAAGTTCAAAGGCAGCCTAGGTTACGTGGTGAGTTCCAGCTTCACCTGGACCACACACCTGGACCACAACACCACAGTTTTTGAAAACTGTACTTGGGGAACCACCTTCAGTGTCATTAGAGAAACACATTGAAACAATCTTTTAAACAATTGTTAATAACTAACTGTAGAACCCAGCCGGTCTGTCTGCCTGCCTTTGCAGTCCTGGGTGTTGAATCCAAGATCTCATTGAGCTGATTTCCAGCCCCATTTGCTTATACAAAATTGTTGTTTTAATATGCATCTGTACTCAGCACTTTTAATGCAGGCTAAGAGTGCAACATTTTTTTGCCACCCTAAATAATATACTTAGCCAGGAAATCATCGGTCTGTTTTCCATCTCTAGAGCGTTCTCTGTCTAGGGACTTCATCTGATGAGTCAGGGGACATGTGGCTTTGGGGAGCTGGCTTCTTTTCCTCAGTCAGTATTTTCCAGGACCGTCCACATCATGCCTGCATCAGAATGCCTTCCCTTTTATCACCAAATGATAGTCCACATGTCTGATTAATTAGTTAGTTAATTAATTTGACAATTGATAGATATCTGCACTGTTTTCATTTGAAGGCTAGCAGGAATATGGGTGCTATGGATATTTAAGGCCTTGTTTATTTATTATTTATTTGTGTAAATATGCATGAACTGGGGGGAATTTTTGAGACAGAGTCTCACATAGCCCAGACTGGCCTGGAACCAGTAGGCCTTGAATGCTTTTTATAGCTTTTCTAGTTGATATCTCACAGTTTTGTTACTGAGATGGTTCACAGACTTGAATTAGGATGATTTTTGCTAGTTTCTAAGTGTCACATTTTAATTTACAGGGAGGAAGAACTGACCCCACAGAGTGCTGAAGATTTTCAAAGCATTCAGAAAACAGGTCTCCAAAACATTTTGATACTTCAAAGAGAGTCTTGTTCCACTAATGCAAACAATAAGGGGCAAGAGAATGTCCCCTTCAAGAGTTAAGTGTGTGGGGACGGCTCAGCCGGTAAAGTGCTTGCCACGCAAGCATAAAGGCTTGAGCTGGATTCCTGTAGCCACATTGAAGACAGAACAAAACGGACATACAGCAAGTGACTACAGTCCTACAACTGGGGAGGCAGAGATGGGTGGATCTGTGAAGCTTGCTGGCCAACCGGGTTAGCCAACTGGTGACTCCAGGTTTAGCGAGCCAACTCATCTCAAAGAATAAGGTGGAGAGTGATTAAGGAAGATGCCTGTAGGCAGAGTAATTTTTGGATCACAGGTTTTGCCTGTGGGTTGCTGTTCCCTTCCTTCCACTAGTCCTGCCTGGCTAGGAGGTGGTCACTTCAGTCTTCATGTCCCTGCTCTCCGGGGTCTCAGCTAGAGTCACACCCATGTCCTCCTGGGAGCCTACCCTGTCACAGGCCTCTAGCTTGACAAAGAGATGTCCTCCCCAGTTTCTCTTCCTGTTCCCAGCCCTCTCACCTCCCACACCCATTTTCCCCACTTCTGATTCCTACCCTCCTTTCCCTCCCCCATTCCATCTTCTGCCCAGTTCCCTCTCTTCATCCCCTTCTGTTGTCTATTCTATTTCCCCTTCTGAGTGACATTCTGGCCCCCTCCCTTGGGCCCTCCTTGTTTCTTAGCTTCTTTGGGTCTGTGGATTGTAGTGTGGTTATCCTGTGCTATAAGTCTAATACCTGCTTATGAGTACCTTGTGTATCTTTCTGGGTCTGGGCTACCTCACTCAGGATGGTTTTTTTTCTAGTGCCATCCATTTGCAGGGATAAAGGGGGAACAAAGATTGAGGGAATGCCCAACCAATTGATTGGCCCAACCTGAGACCCACCCCTTGGCAGAGAGCCAGCCCCTGACACTATTAATGATGCTCTGCTATGCTTGCAGGCAGGAGCATAACTTGATTGTCGTCTGGGAGGCTCCCATCAACAGTGGATGGAGACAGATGCTGGGACTTGCAGCCAAGCATGAGGCAGAGCTCTGGGGTTCCTGTGAAAGTGTTAGGGGAAAGATGGAACGACCTGGAGGGGACAGGAACCTCACAAGAAGACCAACTGAGACAACTAATCCAGACCTGTGGGGGAGGCTTCCAGAGATGGAGACATCAGCTAAGGAGCACACGTGGCCTGTACCTAGAGCCCCTGCACATATGTGTCTGATGGGCAGCTCAGTTCTCATGTGAGTTGCTTGGTGAGTGGAGGGTGAGGCTGTTTCTAACATGGACTCTATTGCCTGCTTTTGGATCAGTCCCCCTGGCGGGCTGCCTTGCCTGGCCACAGGGGATGAGGATGGGCTCAGTCGTGATGTGACTTGATGTGCTGGGGAGGGTTGACATGAGCAGAGGGGGCTCTCCTTTCCTAGGGGAAAGAAAAAGAGGAAGGGGGGATGGGGGAACTAGGGGAGGAGAATTGAAAGGAGAGGCGGGAAGGGGCAGCCTTGGGATGTAAAGTAAATAAACTGAAATAAAAACTGATAGTCACCTTTGGATATGTACTCCACTTCTGTGCGCATGCACACACAAACACACATATACACACCTGTGCACACACATGTAGATATGTACACACACACCTGTGCACACACACACACACACATACTCACACATACAAACAAGCCTTTAAACCCAATAAACCTCTTCAAGCTCAGAGACCAGTCTGAGGCCTTCCATCTTCCGGACACAGCGAAGGAAGTCTTGCCTGAGGCTGCAGAGGCGCCCGTGGAGCAGAGAGGTAGAAAACCCGTGACACTTCCAGCTTCTAGACACCCTCATATCAAACACTCTAAGGTAAGAGATGCCAGCTGACATTGCCAAAGAAACACCGCCATTGCACTTCTGTAGATACCCTCTGTACCCCACAAAGCCTTCACTAGCTCTCGTTGACACCTGGGCTGGAAGCCATGACAAATCAGCAGCAAAGCTTGCCTCCCAGGTCAAAGGTCATGGACGAGGTCTGTGTTTAACGTGTTTTTTTCTTTTAGTCCCAAGCTTCGGATATCTCCAGAAGATCCTTGAATCCATGCAAAGTACAGATTACTTTACATCCAATTTGATTTTCTTACTCATGAGAACATCAAGTCCAAATTGATGTCCCTTCCACCCTAAAACATAAGTACAGAACAGTCCATATTGCACGCGTGCGCACGCGCACACACACACACACACACAAATAATCAAAGAAAAAGAGTGGGGGAGGCTTGAGGGAGAGCATATGAATGGGGATGGATGGAAAAATGCGAGGGGTAAAGTGATGTAATTCTACTTCAATTCAAAATGTATTTCAAATAGTTCCTAAAGACATAGGCTGTTTGAGTATCCTGGACAGAAATCCCTAGCGTGAGCAAGGAAAGTGGGTTTTCACTCGTCTAGCGCTCTTTCAGGAAATCCTGTGGCGTGCTAAGGTGAAACTCTACTTACAGAGCCGGGCAGGTCCTTTCACAGTAATTCTCACACTTCGACTGCCCAAGGGAGCAGCAATCACATTTTCTTCCCCTAGAAAAGAACACATGACAAATGTCATGAAAACTCACGTGCTAAAGACCCAGTAGTGCGAGCAGGTGGATTAAAACCTCTCAGTGGTACCTGTGAGTAAAGGGAATCCTGACATGAGCCCTTGTGGCTCAGCCAGGAAGAACCTATACCAAGTAAGACCGATTGTAAAAGGACACAGAGGCAAGTTCACAGGGACAGTAAGCAGGGCCATCGGGCGTTGGGAGGAAGAGGGATAAGGAGGTGTTGCCAAGAGGGCGTAGAACTTCTGTTTTAGAAGACAAGGGACGTTCTAGGTGATTGATGATTTTGGTTCCCCTGAACCATACACTTGAAAGTGACTAAAAACGGTGGTGGTGACGGTGGGCTTGAGGGATGGCTCAGTTAGTAAAATGTTTGCCTTGCAAGCCTGAGGACCAAGGTTCAATCCTCAGCACCCACATAAAAACACCGGCTATGGTGGTACATGCTTATAGTTCCAGAGCTGGGAGGCAGAAACAAGAGGACCCCGGGGCTCTAGGGAGGATAGTCTAACTGCTGAGCTCTGGCCAATGGGAGACTGCCCCAAAGGAGGTGGATGCACTTGAAATTATCTCTGGCCTCCCCAGACACATGCATCCCCCTTACACCCAGACACACACACACAAACACACACACACACACACACCTGTTAAAACAGTAACTCATAAGTCTATATATTTTATCATAATTTAAAAAATCCATATGGTATGATCCTGTATTAGAATGTTTCAGGATTCCATTCTCATATGTGTAAGTTACAGCAATCCATACAACACAACATTATATGCATATTTTACACTATATTGTGTGCGGATGGGGAGATGAGCGTGTACACACGAGAGTGAGGCAGAGGATGTTGTGGTTGCTCACTGGTGAGTATCAGCAAGGCACTTGGGTTCCTCTGTCCTTCACGTGTCACGAGGAACTCCCATTGAGCCACTGGTGATCTGAGAGAGACTGAGCGAGAACCGAGGAGTAGAGAACACAAGTCCATGTTCTGTAATAAAATGTGCTTTTTATGTAGTATACAGTATGATACATACTTTTACTGACGTTTGAAACTTAAATTGGAAAGATTAAAGCTGAAATCATTATTAACAGCAAAAAGGTGAGGGCCCAGAGTTTTAGGAAAACTTAAGCAAACGGTTCTGCTCCAGATGACAGAGAGAGTAAAAGGCTGTCAATAACAAGGTCAAGATCAG
Organism: Pachyuromys duprasi; assembly: GCA_028658305.1. NCBI lineage: Eukaryota > Metazoa > Chordata > Mammalia > Rodentia > Muridae > Pachyuromys > Pachyuromys duprasi. Next base: position 59,507,155 of record CM053758.1, on the reverse strand, counting down.
CATAACTCTAAAACCCTCACACACACACACGCAGTGGAAGAGGATGTGCTTAGTTCTGATGTGAAATGTTGGTGTGGGTTGGTACGGGGTAGGGGCTTTTCTGAGGAGGATGGGAGAAGAGGGGGGTTGGGAGGATAGGAGGGAGAGGGCTGTGATCAGGATGTAAAGTGAATAAATTAATTAAAGAAAAAAAGGAAGCCCAGAAAATGGATATATATTGATTAAGGGTATAGATTAAAAATAGTGAATAATACAAAGCAAATCTTTCCTGAACTCTCTCAAACAAACTACATACACACAAAGAAATGAAATAGTTCTTAATTGAATGGCTGATTCAGCTGTGTCAATGTATTGGGAAGCCAGAGGAACAAACACTTGGTTTAAATCATACCTATAGATAAAAAACAATTCTAAAATTTAGCATACATTGCTCATACAAATCTTACTAACCCTGGGGATAGAGGAAACATCCTCAATTTGATAAAGAACATCAGGAGTCATGGGCAGACTCAATGGTGACCCACTAAAACTATTTCCATGGCGGGGGGGGGACATTATTAGGAAACAAACATTACCATTATTTTTCCTGTAGATTCTTGGCAATGGAATTAGAAAATAATAACATATGCAAATGTAATCTGGGGGGAAAAATCTTAAAATACTGTAGTTATAAAATAAAAAAATTAAGTTCAAGAGATATTCTGATATTACACAAATTGCTTTAAAATTTCATCATCTAATTATGTATTTGAATATAGTTATGTGTTCTAATGCTAGTGATACATATTATGCAAATATAGTGCATATTATGTTAGTCCAAAGCAGTATGCATGGGTGTAGTCACACGAACATAACATAATTTAACCCAATAGGAGTGAGCACGCATCGTCAAGCTTGCCTGCAGACACCACTTCCCGCTACAAAGAATGAGGCTTTTTAGAGAGCCAGTCACGGTTTGGTTCAGGAAATATAGCCCAGCACAGCACAGCAGTGTCATTTTGAAAACTCCCAGGAATACACTGAACATGGTTTCTAGCTCTTCCCCTCAAGGTTTTAGATAGTTGCCAATGACCTCGTGTAGCCTTGACATTAAGAAACTTCTGATTGTTTCAGTCAAACTCCCATGGGGAGGCACTTTGCACTGGGCAAGTTCACGGGTCAGATTCAGGCAGTAGTGAGTGGGGTCTTCCAGGAAACTACCACACACACCAATAATGACCACTGGGACTTGGGCTTTGAGGGCTCCAAACTCAATCTAACTCCTGCAGAGTCTGCAAGCTGCTGGCCTTCACTTAGGTTATGAGCTTTTTTAAAAAGGTTACAATGGGGGTAGAAAACGGGAAGACAGAAATAAACAAGTTGATATCCCACAGTCCTTTCTGTTCTTACCCCATGCTTTTCTTAGAATAATTACCATCCAGACTTTTGCAAGCCTTTGGTTAATTTCCAGGGCTTTGGAAATGCAGGTTGCTACAAATTTTGCTCATTGTCTCCTTTGTGTTCAGAAATCCTTACCCTATTGTTTGGTTTGTTGTTGCTGTTTTCTTGTTTTTTCAAATTAGTCTTCAGATAAGGCCAGGAGTTTCCTTGGGTCTCTTTGGAATCCTTTCTTCTTTCCTTCTTCCTTTTTTCTTTTCTTTTCCTTTCCTTTCCTTTTCTCTTCTCTTTCTCCTTCTTTCTTTCTTTTCTTTCTTTTTCTTTCTTTCTTCTTTCTTTTGAGACAGAATTTCTTTGTGTAGCCCTGGCTGTTCTGGAACTCGCTCTGTAGACCAGGCTGGCCTACTTGCCTGTGCCTCCCGAGTGCTGAGGTTAAAAAGTGCACTGCAGCGCCTACCTTCTTTGCAACCTTTTGAGGACTAAGCACTCGGCTCTTTTCTTCTTTCTTCCTTCGTGACTTTTACTTGTCATTTTCAGCTAGTCTCTGCTCTCTATATTGCATTTCAACACTGGTTCCCTCTGTTTTGTACCCTGTTTTCATGACATAGGGGATGCCACCTGAAGACCTCCGTGAGCTCAGGTCTGCTAGGTGAGAGTTCCTCAGAGCTGGAGTCTGTAGCGCCTCTGAATTACAGCAGGAAGCTCGGTGTGCACTTCTTCCCTGTGACTGGTAGTTGCTGAAGATCCTTCACATGACACATTCCACGGATTCTTCACGTAGGAGCTCGCACTCACATAGGGAGAGGCACCTGCTCATCAACCATCTGGTTCCCCTGCAGTGAGGTTTGTATGGAAAGGCCTTTTTTCTGTTTACCAATTTTAGAACCATAAGCTGCACGTGGCAAACAATAATTTTCTAGTATTATTTGGACTCGTTCAATACTTTCAGTATCTTTGTATGACTAACTTTACTGTAATTATCATTCTTGTTCCTGTTCAGACTGCCACATTGTTGCCTTTCCTGAGGACTCTTTGTAGCAACTCCAAGTCCTTTCATCCCAACTCCAGAGCTTGTCTTTAAGAGCTTTCTTAAGTTTCTGAAAAGACATTGCATGCCATGATGGTATGATGTTTACTTCCTGACTCAAACTGTGATTGGCTCTCTAGAAAACCTCATTCTTTGTAGTGGGAAGTGGTGTCTGTAGGCACAGCAGAGTGAGCAGCATGCTCACTTCTCTGGGGTTAGATTATATTATGTTTGTATGTGCCTACACCAATGCATAATCCTGTGCATTAACATAATATGCACTATATGTATCACATAGCATTAAAACACATAAATGTATTTACATATGAAATTAGATAGTGAAATTTTAAAGCAATTTGTTAATATCAGTATACTTCTTGAACTTTTTTTTCTTTTATATGTAGGGCTGTGTGCTAACCCAGAAAGGCCTACAGAAATCTTGAGCTCTCATCTATTTACCTTGAAGCAGAGAATGAAGTTTAGAAAAAAAGTTATCAGCTACATGGTTGCCTGTTGGAAACACACACACACACACACACACACACACCCCATTTCAAAGTATATGGCAATACAGAAAACAACAAGACACATTTAGAACATTCTGTAAGACACCTAAAAAGAACTCTTTGAAAAGTCAGTACCATAGAAAATGTTTTCTACATAAAAAAGAGTAGAGAGGTTTTTAAAACAAAATGCAGTGAAGGAAAGCACCAATTCGTGAAGATTGGTCCATGAGTCATAATGTGATGTCCACAGCTTAGGTTTTTTTAAGTACAGCTAGAAGGTGGGTGAGGAGAAGCGGAGCATGTAGTACGAATTCGGCATAGATACTGAACCCAAGCACAAGGTCTACAGCAGCTAAGTATATTAGTTAGCAAATTCTACTTGTACTGAAAAATTTAGAGTCGACTGATCAAAACTCACTGAATGAAAACAAGGTCTGAACATTTTCCTCCTATTCATATGTATATGTGCGAATGCATACACCCATCTCTGCATGTACGGGGACACACCCATGGGTGCCTATGCCCAGGGAGACTCAGGTTGATATCTGGAACCTTCCTAAGTGGCTCTTCATTTTTTAAGGCTCTCTCAATCAAGCCCAGAGCTTGCTTAGCCAGTTTGCTCCTTTCTGGCCTTGTGACAATAAAATTTCAGGTGAGTGACCATCCCAGTCTGACATTTACATGGGGTGTGGGGAATCCGAGATCTGGTCTTTTCGCTTGCAGGGCAAACACTTCCATGCTGAACCATCTCCCCAGCCCAGGAACCCTTTTACATCACCTGGTTGTACATGCCTCCCAGAAGCATTTGTTTGTCTGGGAGGCTCACAATGCATAGTACAGGAATGGGACACACACACAGCAACACCTGTGATATAGTCAATAATATTATGCCATTAAGGAACAGACCTGGTTAGGATTTGTGTATGAAAGCTCTCCAACTTCACAATAGAAGTTTTTGGTCTATATTGTACATACTCAGTCACTTCGCCCCACCGAGAAAGACCCACCATTGTGATAACATGTAGGTTCTAAGACTGTAATTGACCACACTGCCGGTTGACCACTTTGGCTTTCTTTGCCAAGATTAGTCTAGACGTTATGGTAACAAATGTATAGCAAATTATATGTAATAAAAGCCACTTAAAAACTCTATCTTTGAACATACAAAAGAAAACCTTCTTTAAATTATCGAAGAGCCATTTGAGCAGATCAATTGGCACGAACAGTATCACTACAAATGTAGGCTGCAGTGTTCTTGAGAAGTGTGGGTGCGCGCGCTCGTGCGTGTGTGTGTGTGTATCCACTGCGACAGTTTCATGTGAAACCATGCAGGCCAGGGGCCCTGACAGAGGAAAGCAGTGCTTAGGGCTCTCCTGTGCTCCTGTTAGAGCGGTCTGCGACAGCAACAGGAGAGGTGTAGAACTGGGGTCACCCTCTAAGGGGCCCTTCCGCAGAGCTTAATGTCTTCAGGCTCTAGGGAAAGTAATTTACACCTGCAATCCAAGTGCTGCTTCTAAACCAGAATATTTGTTCCTGTGACTTCCCTGTGTCAGTCTCTGATACATTCAAAAGTTAGCACACAGGCACATGGATGAAGGGAACAGGAAAGAAAATCCAGAATTAAACCCACACAGCCAAGCTGCCTGTTTTTTGTTGTTTGACAAAAATGTACATTGGTAAAAAAAAGCATCTTCAAGAAATAGTCTGGGAAAACTGGACACACACACGTACCTTTTCAGTCCCGTCTCTCCTCCCTGAAGATCTTGCCCTTCCCCCTCTCTCCCATTTTTATTTTCATGATGCACCCACGTGCACACACCGCTTCATCCTATGTATGAATCACCAGGAGACCTGCTGCAGCTGATTCCTGCTCACCCTCAAGGAACCTGCCCTAGCCATGCAGGTAAGAAGCAGCTTGCCTGCTTGTCTGGCCACTCAAGTGATGTTGCGGATGCTATACCACACCAGCCCATAGGGCCCTTAGCAAGGGCAATCCCAAGGTCACATACGACAGAAGGGGAGGCCCGAAGAGGTCACAGATGCTTTTCAGCAGTGTCTTCACTGACTTGTGTCTAGTGGCACAGTCTCTCTCTGAGGGGTGACCAAGTGTGAACCCTGTTAGGCAGAAGCGTTAGAGGTGGTGGGTGGAGGCCCGAGGTATTGACAGAGGACCTGGAGGACTGCTTTAGTGACTTGGGGTGGAGCTGTGAGGGGCTGGTTGATGAGTTTCGGAAAAGCCTTCCCATGCACAGGAGCAGGCTGTCTTGAAGGAGGCCCCGATCTGTGGAATGAGCGCCGATGTAAAAGTAGAGACAGCCTATGTAAACAGTCTCTCAAACACTTGGCAGAAGAAGTCGGTAAAGGACTTGGGCAGGAATAGAGACCGGTGTGTTTAAAAGCATTTTCTTGATGTAGATGTAAAAGAAATAAATGATGAAAACACATTTCATACGCACTCATATGTTTTGATATGCACATATGTACCTATAGACATGTATATATGCACACACATTTAAAAAATTATTCTTTAAAGATGGGAGAGACCTGGCCACATGAAGCCCTGATGGGGAAGGGGGTGGGGAAGATAAAGGAGAGGGGCTGATGGGTGGAGTGAGGTCTCTGAGGAAGCGGAGGGGCTGGAGTCCAGAGCCCAGATGGAGGGATTAATTAGCCTTGGAAAGCAAGGCAGCCTGTTGCCTCTGCAGCAGGAGAGGGAGGAGCAGGCGCAGCTGCAGGGCGAGGCCTCTTCTGCTGGTCTCTGTTTTTATTGGGATTTTTCCCCCCGATACTCTTTGGAACCTGGAATGTAATCCCTTTTATATATGTATATCTTTTTCAGTACTGAACTGAGGGTCTTCTGTACTCAGAGAAAGTGTTCCTGTCTACCACTGAGCTGTGTCCTCTGTCATCTTCTTAGCTCTCACTGTGTCATCAGGGCTGGCTTGGAACTCATGCTGTCTCCAAGACTAGCTTGGAACTTGCAATCCTCCCAGCTCAGCCTCCTAAGAAGCATGGGTTATTGGACCATACCATCAGGTGTAGCTTTGCAACTGGGTTTTTATACATAGAGCATACATAAAGTACATTTCTTCACACAGGCTGCCTACGCTCGCTTTCTGTCGCTCCAGGAAACACCTGTAATGACAAAAGCTGTGTTTTGGTTCATGGATTTGGAGGCTACAGCTCACGGCCCAATTGCTTTGGACTTGTGCTAGGAGACAGCATAGAGAGTACACAATGGAATAAGATTCTTCAACTCCTGACAGCTGGGAAGCAGGAAGGTAGAGAAGAGCCCAGGGCCCCAAGGGTCCTTTCAACAGCAGGACCCAGTATGAGGCATGGTGGTGTATACCTGTAATCTCAGCCCTAGGGAAGCTGAGGCAGGATGACTGTCGTAAGTTCAAGACCAGCCTAGACTACACAGTGAGCTCCTGTCTCAAGAAAGGAAGAAAAACAAAACAAAACAAAAAAGCAGGGTTAACCACCTGACTCCTAACCTCCTCTCATTAGGCCCCACCTCCTAAACATGGCACCCTCTCACAGTAGTTTACAGCCAAAGGCTGGTGACCAAGCCAGGTAGACTCAGCAGGGAAGAGTTAAGGTTCAAACCATAGTAACTAAGGTTTGATAGCCTGCTAGTCAGTCAGACAGATGTAGTAGCACTTGATCCACAAATTGTAGATCATTGATGGATATAAACCATTTGTTTTTGCTGATTTGTTTTTTTTTTTTTTTAACCTACAGGCTATTTGATCTGGTATTAGCTTTCTTTCTTAGGGTTTATTTGTCCTTCCTATTAGAATGGGCAACTTCTAGGCCTCCTGGAAAATTGCCCTGGGTCTGGGGGTAGCCAAGAGCTGTGGATCAGGCTAAGGTAAGGACTAGCATAAGAGCCTCTGGGAATGTCCCACCATGGCTGCAGAGATAAAAATGCCAAGCAAGTCTGAGGTACCATCATATCCCACACATTCCATCACAGCAGAATCTAGGGGTTGAAGTATGTCCCATCAGTGAGCAGGCTCTTCTGTGTTCCACACCACCATATGGATGGCAAGAGGCCCACATCTGGGAACACTCAGATCTGGACGTAGTGATGGCGGCCAGTGGTTCCTGCAGGACACTGATTGTTTTGGAACTCTTCCCAAATCTTCTCATTGAAATTTGTCCTGTGATATCCTTGAGACTGCCAATGATGGCGCCATCTTCCAGGGCTTTTCTTCTCAGTCCTTAGGTGGGATTTGCATACAGAGGCAATGTCGAGCAGAGGTTATAATCCCAGACTGAAGCCGGACACCTAGAACTAAGCGTGTGGCCCAGGGCAAGTTGCTTCCTTTTGCCACCTCAAGTCTACCTGTGAAATGAAACTAAGAATATTTGCTCTGAGAGCTTGCCTTCAGTGCTCAATGAGAAATATTTGCAAAAGGCTCATAGAAGAAACTGGTGACACTAGAGGCTGGGTCAGGGGGAGGGGTGTGGCTGGGCACGATGCCCCCCCCCCCCACCGTGCTAAATAACTTGAGACAAACTGCCATGTTTGTACTAGTGGAAACCCATCTCTGCAATGCAGAACACTGAATGCGTTCACATTTCTAGTTCATCATAGAGCCAGATCTAAGCCAGAGAGCCAAGGCTTGAACCAAAAGCTCCACCCTTAGCTCTTCTTCTGAGAGGCTAGTTTACCTTGTTCTCCGGGGGGTTCACTTCAGACGTTCCTTAGGACACCACTGTTTGATTTTACAATCACTACACAGACTGACTGAGTTTGCAGCCACTGGCTTAAACACACACACACACACACACACACTGTACTCAAACCTAGCTGTTCCCTCTTGTTATTTCTTTCAGTCTTCAGTTGTGGATCATGGCTTTGCTAAGACATGAGACACATAGGAAGTAGACCTGGGTATAATGGCACACACTTACAGTCTCAGCAAGAGAGTTAGGAGTGTAAGGCATTCTCAACTACATGAGACCCTGTTTAAATAAAAAGATGTATATAAAAAAATATTGTCCTCACAGTATTAAGGATTCAAGAAGCATCAACTGTAGCCCACCAAGACTGTAATCCATATCAAATTGTTTATTTTCATTACTAAGTCCAAGTATAAATCAGCATAGACATTTTTATTATTTGGTTTTTTAATATATATTACAAGATAACACAAGGAAAAGGTATTCCAGAGACCCTCACATTAGCAACATTTCCACTTTCCTATTCCCAGTGTGCGAGTGTGTGTATGTCTGCCTGAGTGTCTGAGTCTGTGTGTCTGTCTGTGTGTCTGTGTTTGTGTGATCTATTGGTTGGATTTGGCTTCTGCTAAATGCTTACATGCTCGTTTGTTCAAACATTATCGGGTTACTTTTCTTTACCCCTTGTGCTGGTTGGTTTTGTCAACTTGACATAAATCTAGGCATATCTGGGAAGAGGGAATCTTAATGAGGAAATGCCTCCACAAGATTGCCTGGAGGCAAATCTATAGGGTATTTCCCTTGTTAATGATTGGTAAGGGAAGATCCAGCTCCCTCTGGATGGCACCATCCCTGAGCAGTTGGTCCTGAGTTCTATTAGAAAGCAAATTGGGCAAGCCTTGGGAGCAAGCCAGTAAGTAGGCAGCACTCCTCCATGGCCTCCACATCAGCTCCTCAGGTTCCTGTCTTGAGTTCCTGCCCTGACTTCCCTCAGTGGTAGAGTGTGACTGAGAGTTGTAAAATGAAATAAACTCTTTCCTCCATAAGTTGCCACCATATGTCACAGTGTTTTATCACAGACATAGAAACCCCGAGCCACCCCTCATCTATATTCTCCTTCTATTATCTAAACACACACACACACACACATACACACACATGTACATGGCTGTCACACACAAACACACATGTATGCATCATTCAAAGGAATATACAAGTCTCTCTTTTTTTTTCCAGGAAGAAAGGTATCTGAACAGATGCTAGTATTCATGAGTTAGACCCCTAAACTGCAAATAATGTGCTTGCCTCTACAAGGAGCTATTGGCTATGAAAGTGTACACCACCTGAAAGAACGTGGTAGTTGGTTCTGCTCCCTCATTACCTCAGCCATTTGGCATGACTTAGACTCAAGGTAGTTCCTTCTGTCACATTGAGAAAAGCAGAGGCTGACAGGTTTTCAAAACTACGGTGGTGAAATCTGCTCAAAGTCTGGCTGTCACTAAAAGGCCCAGTGGCTGGCTGTGCAGGAGGGAGGGGGGGCTTGGCATGTGGCTGCCCAGATTCTAAGGCTGCGGGAGGTTTCCAGGCAGTTTTCCACACATGGAGATAGCATAGACGAAATGAGCTAATGAGCTGAAGCAGGAAAAGGAACAGTAAGAAGCAGATACGGGGCAGGAATACAGCGAGGAGCCGATTCAATGAGAGCGGCCAGCTGCAAGCTGGAAATGGCTGTTCTCTCTCTGCTCTGCCTGGAACCACACATCCTCTCCCCACCCAGCCCTGAGCCATAAGGCTACATCATGAAAGTCAAGCATTGCTAAGTGCCTGGCCCCTGTGTCACTGTGCTCTGAACCTGGAGACACATTTACCTACTGGCTCACAATGCCTTTACCTCAAAAGAGTGAGGCAACCAGCAGTGTGCCTAGTCAAATCTGTATTGATGCTTACTTCCCCAGCTAACTGAGCAACAGTGAAAGGAGGGAGGGGGTGCAATGCATAGCCTCTACTAGAAAAATTCGGCTCAGATGTTCTGCTGTGCCTCTTCTTTTCTGCCAGAATGTGGCGTCTAAGTCATTAGGAGTCTGGCAAGAATAAGTTTGTCAGTTGCCTTGAGTGGGTAAACTGTGGCTGAAAATCCTGAAGTGTTAACCAGAGGTGCATAACAACTACATGGGAAATCTAGTGGCACACCTGATTCTCTGATCCCCTGGCCTGTCCCCCATCAGGAAGTGGTAAAATTGTTGGGCAGAGCTGAGGATTCATAGGTGGGACAAACTGTCTAGGTGATCTTGATTTGCATGCTGGGTTAGGTCCCATGGAGCTGGGCTCTCCCAAGGAGAGATAGAGGTATGTTGGTTGAGGTAGCCATGCCCATCCCTGCTTCCAGTTCTGTCCTAGCCCCATCACTCTAAATCTTGAATACATTTCACCTCATGCTCACTCAGCACACAGACCTGAAGCCAAACCATTCCAGCTATTCATGAGTTTCAAAACCTAAAGCAAGGCACTTTGTTGCCTTGGGATTATCTCTCCATTTGTCAGATGGGGAAGCATGATAGTATGTACCCGATAGGAGTAAATCAGAACATTAAAAAAAATGTGCCTGTTACAGAGTAAACATGCAACCAGTGGAGGGAGGCAGCAGGAGGAGCAGCAGCAGCAGCAGCAGCAGCAGCAGCAGCAGCAGCTGTACTCTGACAACTAATTAGACCCAGAACTTTCGTCTGGATGGCGCATGTCATGTCTCTTGGGTAACACTGGGAGCTGTGGGCTTCCATTTCATTCAGGGCCCTTGGGATTTGTTGCTGTGGAGTTGTTGGTCCAAGTGGGCTCTTAACCTCTGTTCAGGACAAGACAATACCCTCTCACTGAGAACATACCATGAGCCAGGAGTTGGACCAGGTGGGAAGGAGCCTGAAGAGGCCTGACACACCGAAAGGGAAGTTCAGTACATTAATAAATAAGCTTAGCTCACAGCTATTGACAGTGGCATGTACAAGTACAAAGGTAACCAAGGAGCTTTCAGGACAAAGAGGCAACTTCGCACCAACTCATTTTGGTGGGGCATAGAACATTCCCCTGGCTCTTTCACCATCTCTATGAAATCTTTTCACAAAAATGTTGGAGAACTATTTGGTATAAGATTTCAAGTCCCATTTTCAACCCCCATTCAATCCCAAAGTCCATTTTTAAAAGCAAGGCATAAGCTGCAGTTATATTTTTACAATTCCAGCCCTAGAAGAGGTCTCAGAACTCCCTTGTGCTGACACTCTGACTGTGCAGATGAAAAAGCCAAGGTTTCAGTCACTGAAGCATCTTGCCTGTGCTTGCAACGGCTGGCAGCCAAGGTGAAGTTATTACAACGGCCTTTGGAATCTAGGCAAAGCCTATTGCATAACGCCATCCAGCACCACTGAAATCATAGTAGGAAGCAGAACCACGCCTGGCTGAGTGAGCACACTCATTAGTTCCATGTTAATTGAGTTCAGAGGGTGTGCTTGATACTGGCCCAGCCTTAGGAATAAAGTGGACATCACAACACATGTGAAACTGACTCTTGTAAAGCCTTGCTAGTGTGAGATGCAAGTCAAACACCAAGTAAAGTTAGTGCTTTCTTGAGCAAAGGCTCAGCAGGAACTAAACGAAGAAGAAAGGATGGCTTCAGGCAGATTATCTGCTTGAAGCAAAGACTGAGAACCAGATAGACATGCTAAGAAACTGAAGAAATGTATTTCAGGGTGTGAATGGGTTCATGCACCAAGTTAGAAAGGACCCCTGGTATTCTAGAATCATCCAGAAACCCAGTGTGATTGTACCTTAACACTCAAGAAGTAGATGGCAACAGAGGACATTGTGGAGGTCAGAGGGCAGGGGCACTGGGAAGGTCTGTGCATTTTTCCAGAAGTACAACATTATTTCACAAAGAAGTGAGAAGTTCACAGTCTGTCTCCTTTGCTGTGGAAATATAGCCCATGACAATCCTTTTCAACAAGGTCCACATGCCACTTTTCTCTCTCTTTTTTTTTTTTCTCTTCGTGGAGAGCTAGAAGATAGGCAGAAACATGCAAAGGAGCCAGACAAGAGCTAATTGCCAGTTCTAAGCCATTTGTTTTGTGTCATTTGTAGGTTTTGTGAATGGAAGGAGCCATCCCATTAAAAGCAGCAAAGGGGGTGGGGAGGGAGGAAGGGCTGGAGAGAGTTCTGTCCTAAAGAACACGGTGGCTTTTGCACAGAGCTTGGATTCAGTTCCCTGCACCCACAAGGTGGCTCACAACCACCCACAACTCTAGTTCCCAGGCATCCAACACCCCATTCTGACCTCCACAGGCACTAGGCACACACATGACACACCACATACATGCAGGCAGGAAAAACACACATACACACAAAACATACATAATTTAAAAAGCAACGAATGTGTTTGATTCTCCCTTCATCGGCCATAGATCCAGTGTCGGAGTTTTATCATCGGAACCTTGCCACAGAAAGATGAATGAGGCAGTAGAAGTGATGAGAAGAGGGAAGAATGAAAACCAGGCTGTTTATCTGCTAGCAATCCCCTTATCTCAGATCCCTGCCATGGATCCCATTGAGGTTGTAGGTTACCATTGGAAATGGCCCTCAACGTGGCAGTAAGAGCGTGGTGAGGCAGCCTCATGGTTCACCCAACCCAGAATGTGAGCACCAGGATGCCAAGCGCATGATTATCATCACAACATCCAAACTTGGCATTCCCGCTTGGCCCTAGCAACAACAAGCTTAGTTACTGCTTCGCACAATGGCTTTATAGCCCAGAGCAAACAAGCTAGGCTCCTTTACTTGCCTCATCATGCCCTCAAATGAATGAGACCGAAGGAAGGAAGGGACAAACCTGGAAGTCACTAAGTGCATGTCAAGACCCCTGATGGATGTGTTTGCTTCTGTGTTGCTGTTCTTAGGTGAATTACTTCGACTTACCCCACACTATATACATACGTCAAAGCATCACACTATAACTGGTGAGGTGGCTCAGTGGTCAGAGACATCGGCTGCTCATCCTGAGGAGCTGGGGTTGATACCCTACACCCCCATGGCAGCTCAGAGTCACTTTTCACTCCAGTTCTGAGGGATCTGACATCCTTTTCTGACCTCTGTGGGAAATGCATGTATATGATGCACAGATAGACAGGCAATCAAAACACGTCATACACTCAAAATGTTTTTTAAAAATTTAAAAAACAATCCATTATTTAAATATAAGCAAACAGGAGCAAAAAAAGTTACATTGTATCTCACACACGTAAAGAATTATTAGTCAACTAAAATATTCTTTGTTTAGGTGTTTAAGGTTGATTTTTAGGCTAATGTGTGTGTGTGTGTGTTTGTGTGTTTGTGCGTGCCCTTCTGAGAGGACAGAAGAGGGCTTTGGATCCATGGATCTGCAGTTACAAACAGATGTAAGCTTCCAGATGTGGGTGCTGGGAACCAAACTCAGGTTCTCCGCAAGAACAACACGAGCTCTTAACCACTGAGCCATCTCTCCAGCCCTGTCATTTCAAACATCTTACCTAATTATTGTTTGATACTCAAGACCACCAGAGTTTTCTCCCTTGGAATCTGAGTGGCTTCCAGCTTCTTTTCCAACATGCAAATCTATTTGTGCTGGTTGTTAGTTCAATCCCTGCCTGAGTCCGAACAGGAAATTGGTGTGTTGGATCTGGATTCATATCTGATTTTTCTCATAGCTAAGGCTTTGGCTCCAGGCTCTTACACCTTGTGTCTGCCTCACTGCACAATGGAACTGATATCCCGTATGCAGCCCTCTGCACTTTATCCAGTACAAGGCTGTGCCAATAGCCTCTCATAGCGATGTCTTGACTCAAGGAGAGTCCCAGGGAAGGCAGGAATGATTGCTTGGCAAAGTCTTGGGCTTAGGAGCTATGTGGGCCCTGTAGGCTTCAGCGATGCACGCTCAGGGGAGCCATGGCTTCGTTTCCCACATTTCTTTCACACAAAGTGTGATTATAGGGAAGTGCTTCCATATGGTCTAGGGAACTCCCAGCCAAACTGGCTTCAACTGGCCAGTTTCACAGCCACAGCAGACAGGATGGGGCCACCAAGAGAAAGCATCAAGAACACAAAACACCATGCTCTCATGTAAGCATGCTACCTTTTAGCTTTGGCACATGGGCTTCTGAGTGAATGCAATGCCAGCGTTTACCACATCACTCATACCTCATTGCAGAGGATCTGCCTAAGCACTCTGGCTGTCATTTCTGTACAGAAATTGGGCAAAACCAAAACAAAATAAAACAAAAACAAAAACAAAACAGACAAAAAAACATTAGATACTTTCAGGATTGTTAACCAGCAGCATCCCAAGTGGGCAGAGAGATCTAGGGGACTTGCTGCACAGCTAGCCTAAAGGCAAGCCCCCAGTTCAGTAAGAGGCTTTGTCACAGGGAATAAGGTAGAGGATGACAAAGCAGGACTTTTAAAGTCCTCTTGCTTAGCATACATATGCCCAGGTGGTTGTTTGTACCTACACACACATGTACAAGCACATGAACACATCATACACAAACAAAAGAAAATCGGAACAACAAATCCAGAGCTTATATAGGAACACATGGGTTTTCCTAGAGAAAAAAAAAAACACTTAACTTAAAGAAAATGTTTTATTAGTTCTTTGAGCATTTCATACATTATATTTTGATCGTGTTCATTCTTTCATCAACTCCTCCTAGACCCACCCCCGCAGATTCATATCCACCCAACTTTGTGTCCTCATTTTTTTTTGTTGCTGTTGTTTTGGTTTTTGGTTTGGAGGACAGGGTTTCTCTCTGTAGCCCCTGGCTGTCCTCGAACTCACAGAGGTCCGCCTGCCTCTGCCTCCCTGAGTGCTGGGATTACAGACTCGTCCCAGTTGCATCCTCGAGTTTTTAAAAGCAATCAAATATTTTAATAGATTCTCAAATGGATCTATACTCTGAAAGCTGACAGTCGATAAGAGGAGAAGAGAGAGGACAAAGAAAGAGAAAAAAGGAGAGAGAGGGAGGAAGGAAAGGATGGAAAGAGAGTGGCAGGAAGCTCAAGACATAAACCGAGAGAGAGAGAAGGGGAGGTAGGATCTCATCGAACGTGGGCACAAGGGGCTGTGGATGGCTCAGTCAGTATAACCCTGGCCACACAAGTATGAGAACCCTAGTTCAGATCCCCCACGCCCAAACCCAGCAGCGTTCTCAGCATTTGGGGGAATGCATTGGCTGGCTAGCCTAGATGAACTGGTGAGCTTCAGATTCAGTGAAGATCCCTACCTCAAACACTGAAAGCAATCGAGGAAGACACGTGATGACGACCTCTGGCCTCCACGCGCATGTGCACACACAGTTGGATGTACACACCCACGGGAACATGTACGCGGGCTGCACGCACATACAAAGAATGGTGCCGTGGCAGGGTAGGTCCCTTAAGGTAACACAACGTTCCATCCTGTGTCCCTCCCCATTTCAGGACCTCTTCCCCATACTCCCCACCGCCTCCCTCCCCCCAAACACACACACAAAACAGATAAATGCTTTCAGAAACCTGGCTTCTGTTTCAGTTCAATTAGAATGGTCTTGGTGTCTAATTTCATCAGACTGTGATAAAAACAAAGTCTTCTCTGATCAACTCACTAAGATCACGTTTATGTATCTGAAATTCACTGATTAATTGTGTGTTTGTCCTGGATTGTGAAAATAGCCATTTTCACAAGACTATTTGGCAGAGCTTGCCATGACTTTCTTGAAAAGACTGATTCCGTTGGCTTCTGTGACTCTGCTCTCGCTAAATTCTGCGTTCATCTACCTACTTCTCTTCTCCTGGAGTTCCTCAAGATGCAACCCGTGGCTTCTTCATGCTCTACATGCTCTCTTTGGGTGGACTACCTACATTCATGACTAAATCCCACAAGTAAGGGCATCTTTCCATCAGCCATGATAGGCTGGTATGTTTCCAACAAACCTCTAGCTACAAACAAAATACACTCAACAGCTGTTGGAATGATGCAAAGGGCTTGACTATCCAGAGAGCTAATATTCCTGAGAGAAGGAAAGTCCAGGGAGATGGGCTCTTGCCTTGATAGAGGCCTGTTTTCTGTGGGTGCCCAATCTCAGAAGAAGAACAAATGAGCATAACAGCTGCTTGAGCTCAAAATGTTGCTGTGTCCCATGTCTCTTACTATAGTATTTACTCAAAGAGCCAAAAACTCCTCCTAAATAGTTTTTCAAATATCCCATCCTCACCATCTCCTGCCACATTTAGACCAAGGCCCTCAGGTGTTTAAAAGTAGTTTGCTATTTGAACTCTTGCTACCAGAATGTCCTTGAAGGTGACCTGCAAGTTCTCCCTCGTCACTCCACTGCCTAAATTGTTTTGATGGCTCCATCTAACCCAGAATATAAAGTGCACTGATGACAGCTATTAGGGTTGAGTACTGAATACCACTCTGTCTTATTTTCTACTTTTCAGAGTACATTCAGATTTGAGCAGCAAATAAATAGGACCTCAATGAAGCCCCGCTTGTTTGGTGTGATGGAACATGCCTAGAAATCCAGCACTCAGGAGGCTTTAAAATGGTTAGCCTGGGCTGCAGGGCAAGACCCTATCTCAAACAAAAAACACAAACAAAATGTCAAGTTTTTCTCTGGGGTTATATCACACCTAGACTTATGTTTTCTCTTCTTGGAAGATCTTGTCTTGCTGTCCTCCCTGTTTCCTGTAACCCCCTACCCCTTCTTTTATCTCTCCTCCTCCTCTCTTCCATACCTATAATGGTCTCCTCAACCGAGGAATAAATAAGACCCTAACTTTATGTAACAACCAGATAGGAAAATTTAAGGGTAGAGAACAAGAAACAATAAAAATGGCGCCAGAGAAATGGCTCAGGGGTTAAGATCATTTACTGCCCTTGCAGAGGACTGCACTCAAGTCCCAGCGTCTCCACAATAGCTCACAAATGTTTGTAACTCTAGTTACAGGACCTCATGCTCTCTCTCTGACTTCCATGGCTCTAGCAGGCACATGTTACACGTATGTGCATTCAGGTACATACATGAGTAAAATATAAGTAAATATTTCAAAAATAGAATAGTAGAAAATAAAACCATAGAAGCATTAGCAGAAGGTGTGCATGAATATTCTCTCTTCTTCAAAGTCACAACAAGCTCCTACCTGAAGGCTAACTTCAGCCTGCAGCTTGTTTATTTCAAATTAAGTTTGGAACATAGCTACATTTGGTTTTTCTGTAGGTGCCTTTCTAGGACAATGGTTTTGAGTGGCCAGGACAGAGATGTTATGTCCTACAAAGCTTAAAGGATTCACTAACTAGCCATTAACACATACGGTTGACCCTGAAAATTAAAGAGAGACATTACTGAAATGAGAAAACAAAACATCTGAATAAATACAGCTTCGAAATCATTGGTTCCACAATACAAGCAAAATTAAAGCCAAGTAACAGACCAAAAACTATATTTGAAATAGGTATGACAGACCAAAGTCCAGCATTCCTGATACACAAAGTTTATAGCAATAAAAATTGAGAAATAGTATAGGAGATAAATGGCTTCAATAGATAACTGAAAATAGCTATCTATTTTAATAATAGCTATCTGTTTTAAATAGATAACTGACTTTCTGAAAACAGGCGAAAGTTGATTCCACCCGGATGAGTTCAGCATTAGGAATACATTGGTCTGGTAAAATAGAGAACACAGCTTGCTTATGGTAAGGCCAAACTTACTTTTTTCAGGAGATAGGTGCATCTTGGCCTGGCCCCGCACCAGCCTGCAGGTGGAGCCGTCGCCCGCACAGACCCCACAGTTGTCCTCCTTGGCATTGCTTCCCAGCTGTCTATCACAGCCCACAGCCTGTGAGGAAAGAGAGCGGAGGACATCTCACTTAGGATGCTATCGACTGGCTCTCCTCATGGGGACGCCATTTTGTAAGTGTGACTCATGGGACATCTTAGAGTCTAAGACCATTTACGTGATTTGTATGCAAGGCCCCAGAATCACAAGAACTGAAGGTGTTTCCCTGCAGCCTTGTTCTCCTTTAGCTTTATTTCAGATATCCGGATGCACCGCCCTCTCTGACCCCCTTCCTTCCTGTGAGACACTCTCTGGTAGCCCAGAAAGCCTTGAATTTGCTGTGTAGCTGAGGCTCTGTGATGCTGGGCAAACCCTGTGCCAACTGGGCTACATTCCCAGCTCTGATTCCTACCCACTTCGTTCCCTCCACTTCTACTTTTGCCCCAAACTCTCATTTCTTTCTCCCAATGTCTATGCCTCAGGCCCACAGTTTCCTTGTGCATTGCTTCAATGCAGACAAAGCTGCAGAGAAACCCCCATCTGTAGTTACATCTCTATTTATCCATCACCGGCTGCTCTTGTACCTGTGCTGTCACCTCCATATATGTCTACAGATGATCTTGAAGAGAAGAACGAGGAGTTGTATCCCATATGGAACATGTTTTCTGGTTACCTTTCAGTTTACTGTGCGCCTACGCCTGTGTGTGTGTGTGTGTGTGTGTGTGTGCGCGCGCGCGCTATTGAAATCCTCCTTACAGGAGAAGGGCTGTGTTTTGTGTTTCTTTCCATTTTCACAAATTGGACTTTTGCATAAAGTGTGCTAGGTGATGTTAGCCATTCTAGTCATTTATCTCTACTTCCCACAGTCACCCGACTTCATAGACAGGCCTGGCATTGAAGTACAGGGACTGTGAAGACAAGACAGTCATGAGAAATCCTGACTCACCCGCCCTTTCAAAATACAAGGATGCAGGACAAGTCAGATGCCCAGAGGCTCATTCTCCTCAACAGTACAGCAGAGATAAAGATGCCAGCGTGAGTTTCACAAAAGGTCTAGCAAGAGGTGAAGGAGAAATGTTTTGTTAGAACCAGCACAATGATCAGACGATTCTAGAGAGTTCTGAAAAGGGGTCGATTTGACTGTTTCTATTGTCAGCCCTGGACTCAGGAGCCAGTACGCTACAGTTGGCAGAGCTGTCAAATCACTCTGTACTCCAGGTGCCGAAGAGAAAAGAGCGCCTGGATGGTGTTCAAACCACATCTATAGAAGAGTCTTTCCAAAATGTTGGTGTTGAAGGGAAGGAGAAAGGCAGAGTGAAAATTCCAAGAGTGAGACAGGAAATGTTCCAAGGAAATGAGGGACTCGCTGTGCTTTGAGAGGTTTTCAGTCTCACCCCACGGTGCCAGGAGTAAAGAGTCTACACTGGTTCGGTGTAATCACAGAACGGTGAAAGCTACAGCCTTCAGCCTTGTTTAGTTCAATGGGAGAGTGTCTGAAAAGCCACAGTCCTTGGTGGGAAAATTGTAGTGGGTACTAAATGATTGGATGGGCAGCTGGATTCAATAGCCCTTATACTCCTTTCACCCTGATAATATGACTTTAAAGATAATATTCGTGATCACTGATTTTTTAAAAAATTTTGTCTGTGTGTGAATGCGTGTTTTTTTTTGTCTGTGTGTGAATGCGTGTTCATGTATGAATCCACATATCAGGGAACACACGCATGAGAGCACAGCTGGTTCATGAAGTTCCAGGACTCCTCCCATCCCTGCCTCCCCAGGGCTGAGATTATAGGTACATGCTGCTTTACGTGGGTTCTGAGTATCTGAACTCAGCTCCTTGCGCTTACATGGCAAGTGCCTCACCCACCAGCCCTAGAATGGTGTGCTGATTTTCACTGGATGCTTCCCATATGCCTGGCATCACGCCTCAAATTTGCCCCATGCTCTTTCACTTCTCCGCAACAACCTTATTATATAGGTGAGACCTTTTGCCTCCGTCTGGCAAATAAGGAGTTGTTCTGTACATGGCTGAAGCTAAAGACTCGTCCCCATGGCCCAGAGAGCACATGGCGTGCCACGCCTTCCTGCACCTTCGCTCTCAGCAGAAAGACAAGGAGGGTCCCTGTTGCAGAGGACTTTATGTGAATATTTACAAGCACATGTGGAACAGCTTAAGGGTGATTGATTCTGGAAACATGCTTGCATGGTTGGGATCCGACCAGTGAGTAACTGTGTTCGTGAAACTTTCCCCACAGGGAATAACTCCGCCATGAAATTATAGACATCGTCTTCCTGGGCCAAGCTCTGTCCTCGCATGTCACTGTCCCTGAGCGCTTTGCATTTCCTGAGGGTTAGAGTCACCCTCTCTGTGTTCATCCAGGAAGGGTGTGTGCTGAAGAGCTAGGATGGGCTTAATTTGAAGAGTGTTTGGGGCTTTGCAAAATCTTGGGCAATCGAATCCCTCCCAAGCATTTGTATTTGCTTCCTAATTTTTTTAAAAGTTAAAATTCATCCAAATCTTACAGCCAAACAAAGCATGTGAAAACATCACAGAAAAATGATATTTGAAAAGGAGGTCTGATTGCCCTGTGATTCATCAAGCATAAGCCGGAGCTGACTTGAAATTGAGGCAGACTGAACTCTAGCTTTCTGGATCTTCCACAGTGCAAAACAAGCAACTCCTAAAATATTATCTGAAGTGTTTTCAACTTCCGTGACGTCTCCTCATGTCAAGATTCCCAATTACAGTGATTTACAAACTATTAACTGATAAACCCATCAGGCATATTAACGTCAATTAAATTATCCTTTTCCACAATGCCAAGTGTAAAAGCATAAATCAACAAGAGAAGATTCTTATCTTGTAGGAAAGTTTAATGAGACACGTTAAAAGTTGCATGACACGGGATAACACAAGCACACAGTTTAGATACAGGAGCAGTGGTTTTTGGAAGGCATAATCATTTATAAAAAGAACTTCAGCAAAGACTATTGCAGAGTTCAGGCAGGTGGAGTTTAAGTAAGTGCTATTAATCCAAATTAAGCAAAGTGTTCCAGATAAACCAATTTTAATCCTTCAAGAACCAAACAGTTTTCGGATGAGCTTTTGCTTGGTATCTCTGAAAATTATAGTTTTACTTTAGAGAAAATTTGCAACCGAGCTGGTACCTAACTCGAAGTTGTACTCCTACTGACTAGTGTTCCTGGTCCTGGAAGGTGTCTTGCACACTACTGGAGGAAAAAAAAAAGTCACACCAGTATCACACAGCTGCACACCCCGTGACATGCAAGAGCAGCCATTTTGCAAGATATACTGGTGTAGCAGCGGCACAAATGTTAATCAATCCATTTTTTTTTTAGATTAAATTTAAAGCCTGTTCTGTGAGATGGGACCCATATCTGAAATTGCCAAAGTGGCCAAGAACCTGAGACTAGACAGGTCCGGAGCCCAACGGGAAAACCTACATGATTATTCTACTAAAGGAACATAGCAGGAAAATGACTCCTGATGTCATATTGCTGTACCCATAGATCAGTGACTTACTCAACCCTTGTCAGAGAAGCTTCTTCTTACACAGAAATTAACACAGAGACTGGATGATTGCAAAGAGGGAGAGACTTTGTAGGCTCAATTCTAAACGGGATGCCTTCACCAAAACCCTCCCCTCAAGGCTCAGGGATCTACGCAGAATAGAAGGTAGAAAGATTATAAGAGCCAGAGATGCTGGATGAAGCCAAAGAAACGGTATCTTTCGCGCGCACAGGACTGCTGCACACAGGAACTCACAGAGACTTGGCAGTACGCGCGAGTCCTGCACAGGCTCAAACCAGGCACAATCTCAGCACGGAGAAAGGGAACGTGGACACCAAGTCCCGCCCTTCACCAAGATGCCGTGTGCAATTGATACGTACGGGAAACAAGAAGTAAGTTTTCTCCAGCAGAGTGTCACTGGGTATATCAGCTAAACTCTAGGGCAGGTCTCGTGTTCAGGAGCAGCTGGCCAACACAAAATGGACTCTGCCTTGTTTGTGGGCCTTTTGCTTCATTTTCTCTAACATAGCTATATATATTTTTTTGTCTTCTTGGGTTTTGTTTTGTTTTCATTTGGAGAAAGAGAGGAGAGAGAACATGAAATTAGTTTGAGTAGGAGGTGGGAAGGATCAAAGAGGGGTTAGGGAGGAGAAATATAAAAATATATTATATGGATATTTTTAAGGATTATACAAATTTGAAAAAAAAAGCAAGCAAGTTGCGGTGGTCTTTGGAGACACTCTTAAGCATTTTGGTTCTCCTCTCAATCCATGGAAGGACTTTAGTTGCTCAGTTTCATTAGGAGTGGCCTGTTGTCACTGTTTTTGACCAGTAAAACATGAGCCCAACTGACCTGGGTCAGGGCTGCTAAGGAGGCTTAAGTGTCAAACAAGTGTCTCCTGGTCCCTCTATCTACTGTAGTTATGCTATAAGTAAGATGCTAGGATAAAGCCTCCCTCAGCCTGGGTCCCTGCAACTTTCCAAGAGCAGAAATCCTGATGATCTACGCTGGCAAGTGGCATTAGCAAGGAGCAACATTTGATGGCTTTAAGCCACTGACCTTGGAGGGCTGTTGGTTTCTCACACAGGAGTGCAGTCCAGCCATTCTTTCTTTTAACATTTTGTTGATTTATTTTTACATGCTGTATCTGCATATATATCTGCATGCCAGAAGAGGGCACGAGATCTCGTTATAGATGGTTGTGAGCCACCATGTGGTTGCTGGGAATTGAATACAGGACCCCTGGAAGAGTAGACAGTGCTCTTAACTCTGAGCCCTCTCTCCAGCTGCAATCCAGCCATTCTAAAACCAAGTTGGTGACAGGAGTTTTGTTTGTTTGCTTGCTCGTTTTTTTAGAACTGGAAGTTTCATGTTAAAATCCAAATTTCTAACTTTTTTTTTTCAAGAGAAATAAAGAAACAAATAAAACCTCTAAAGTGCTTGTATTTCCTTTCCACTTTCAGTGTAATCAAAAGTGGTAGAAGCTGCAAGGCTAAGCATAATTTAGTTCAACATGAGAAAATTTGAAAAGCTACTGACCTCACGGTGGGGAAACTGTAGAAGGTATTAAATTATTGGAGGCATAGCAGAATCCAATGATTTCTGTGAACTTTCACCCTGAGCTTATATTCTCCAGTTCACAACAGTGCCCATCGAACACTCTGACCAGGTCTGAACAGTCCTGCAGGGCTGCGTGTGTGCATACACATGTGTCTTTGAGTCTGAACGTATGCTACTGAGCTATCTACTTACAAGTCATCTGCTGTACTGACTGGCCTTTTCAGAATCACCTCCCATTTTCTTTCTTTTTATTAATTAATTCAATTTACATCTCGATCATAGCCCCTCTCTCCTCTCCTCCCAGTCCCGCCCTTCTCCCCTGTTCTTCAGGATAGTGGGGCCTTCCTACATACCTCCTATTTTCAATTAAACTTTAGCAACAGGGTGCAGTGGTGCACGCCTGTAATCCCAGCACTCAGGGAGGCAGAGGCAGGTGGATCTCTGTGAGTTTATGGCCAGCCTGGTCTACAAAGCAAGTCCAGGACAGCCAAGGCTACACAGAAAAAGACTGTCTTGAAAAACCAAACCGAACAAACAAACAAGCAAAACAAAACCTTTAGCTTTACAAAGAGCCAGAGGAAAAATATCATGAGCTGCTGTGCAAGGCAGGCAGGTACCTTCAGGAGAAAATGGTCTGCATTAAGCAGCTCCTCAGTTGTCTTTCTTTTTAAATTCACGGAGAATGAAGCAAGGTCACCTAGCCACTCCCAACTTACTCTTTTCCGAAACCTAGTAAACTTGGCTGATTATAACACTGAGCTGAGCATGTTGCAAAATATTCCTGTATGCCATCTTCCTTTTTGGGACATGTATGTTATGACTGCAAACTGAGTATGATCAAAAATGTGTCTAACATCTTTCCTTCCTGAAATACATCCTTATATTGAGCATGCACTGTCATTTTCTAGCTATGTGCACTCATCTGAGTGTTTGTATACCCTTCAGATTCAAAATGTTTTGAAGTCTTGATCCCCATAGTGATAGTATTTGGTTGGGATGGGGCCTCTAAGGGGTGATTAGAGGGAATTAGTGATCCTCGAAAACAGGCCCAGGACACTCTTTCTCTTACAACATGTGAGGTCACAGCTATCTGAACACTAGGAAACAGGCTCTCATTGGACAGTAGAGTTTCCAGTGCTTTGGTCTAGAACTTCCAGCACATTTTTGCTGTTTATGAGATCCACTCTGGGGCACTTTGTTATAGCTCACCCAGACTGACACACTTTGGGAGGTTACCTCCTTCTGAATGTCCATTCTCCTTATAAACAAAGCACATATGTAGTCTCCATTTGGATAAGAACTATACCTGCTTCCTTGGATGATGATGAGCTAATGAGTTAAGGTACTTAGGTGGTGCCCAATCCCCAGGAGACACCCTGAGTCACTTGTTATTTTTATCAAATTTTATTATACATTTTTGTAACAAGTTATTTTTATTTTAAAATTTTTTAGCTGAGTGTGGTGGTACACACCTTTAGCTCCAGCACTGTGGGAGGCAGAGGCAGGTGGATTTCTGTGAGTTCAAGGCCAGCCTGGTCTACAATGCAAATCCAGGACAGCCAAGACTACACAGAAAAACCCTGATTCAAAAACAAACAAACAATAATTATTATTATTTTGTGTGGGTGTTTTGTTTGCATGTATGTCTGTGCAACATTTGTGTACACTACCTGAGGAGGTTAAAGGAGGGTTTAGGTCAGAAACTGGAGTTACAGACTGTTGTGAGCTACCATGTGGGTACTGGGACTTGAACCCAGATCCTGCGGAAGAGCAACCAGTGCTTTTAACTGCTGAGCCATCTCGCCAACCCCTCATAAATTGTTTTATTACAAATTCCAAGTGATTTCATCTACCTACCTGCCAGGAAATTTGATATACGTAAACAAGAAATCAAACATGGTGCTAAAGAGCTGCTTCAGCAGTTAAGAGCATGGATGCTTTTTCGGAGGACCCAAATTTGATTCCAGCACCCTTGTCAAGCTGGTCACAAATATCTGCAGAGGGTCTAATGCCTTCTGGTCTCTGAGGGCACATGTGCACCCCCCCCACACACACACACATCTTGAGGAGAAGGAGGAAGAGGAGGAAGATGGCAAACTTGATCTGCAGAGTTGCCGGGCAGATATCAGGAGCAGAAGCAGATTCCATTCAGCGAGGCCCATGGTGAGACTGTGTCATGCTGTCTGCTTTCCCAGGCTAATGAAAAACTGTTCCCAAGAGCATTGTGACATGTTCTTTTAAATGAGAAAATTGTAAACACACTTGCAAAAATTATTGCCTGTGCCAAATATTCATCAGGGTTCCCTTCAGTGATCCTGAGGCCAGCAGAGTGAATCACATAGTCCACTCTCTTCCCCTGACACCCGCCGTCACACTGCACAAAAAGGGAATTGATGTGGATGTTATCCCGTGGAAGGAAAGATACTGAATTCTACTTGGAAATGCCTGCATTTTTACGCAGATGGCCTGCACTCATCTTACACAATAAAGCCAGACATTACCCCTTACTGCAGCAAAGGACAGGCTTGTTCTCCTGAATTCACAAAAGCACACATGAGGCACTCACTAGCATCCTGCAGACCTCTTAGATGCTGAGAGTTGCTGGAGTTAGATAATAAAGGGAGGGCCTTGGACAGCGAATATCACAAGAGGCCAGGGAAAGTGAAGTCAGGTTGACTGAAGGCACCCTGGGTGACAGCTGTCTGGAATGTTGTTTGGAACTGGGCTTTTTAAAAAAGGGCTGTCAAGGAAGGTGCTGTCTCATTTTTTTACCCACTGGAAAGGTCAAATCCCAGTGACACAAAGGGAGCAGCCACAGGGTCATCAGTCAGCTCAGATGCTCATCCTGCATCACAGGAAGTGACCTACAGTAAGTGCAACTCCAATTAAGGATCTTGCGATTAAATATCCTGGGAATAATAGTACGTGTCCTGATTTTGTCTCGTTTTTAGTTCAAAGGAAGACATGGAAATAGATGAGAACCTAAGGTGAAAAACAGAGGCCATGACAACCTTGGTGGACCCACAAGGAAGAAGCATGGAGGCTTGACTATCAACCATGAGAAGACAGAAGAGAGAGGTGTTGTGATGTGGAAAGAAGATGCCGAGAAGAAACAGATCCCATTGATGCCTTATTTGGGATTTCTGGCTTCTGGACTGTGAGAGAAGACGTGTCTACTGTTTTAAGCTATCAGTTTTGAGGCAGTCTGTTACAGTACACATGGGAAACTAATAAAGCTTGCTACCCAGCAGTGCCTCTTCTAACCATGTCCCAGGCTCTACTCAACGGACAACGATCTATCTCCTCGACCAGTCTATGTCCTTGCCGCTCTTGAATCCACTCGAACACTTTGCGCTGTTAGCCTGCCTTGCACGGTACTCTCCCACCCCTTTTTCTCTTGCTCATGGTCTTTACGCTAAACAGAAGTCTGTTTCAAACATTTTTCCTCTTCAGTGACACTGAAGGCCACTTCAGCGACTCTGCTCTTATCACTCAATTACCCAGGGACGCTAGATCAGATCCTAGGGTCTTACGATTGCCCCAGAAGGCCTAAAATTTTGTGCCAAGTGTATATTCACAGGTGTTCCAAGCTCATCTCATCTTTCACCCATACGGCTCGTTCTTACCTAATGTTTTCTGTCTTCCCCTATGGCCTCGCTAGTCTACTCACTGACCCTTTCACTCTCCACATTGATTCAAACATCTGGTCCTATAAGATCTGTTTGTTCACCTCTGAAGTTTCCTCCCCTTCTTTATTTCATCCTACCCACTGTTTGACTCTGCAGCTCTTAAGAGTTTGAACTTGACCTTCCATTGATTTCCCAGATTCTGCCCCCTCCAACTATTCTGGCACACTACCACTGAGGTGACCTTTCTACAGACAAGCCTGTCTGAGCTGTTTCTTAGAGAATTCTGCAGTGGCTCCTCTCACAACTCTCAGGAAAAGTTAACTGGTTTCTCTCCACCCAAACTCATGGCCCCATCTTCTAGCAGTATTTCCCAAGGACACCTTCCCTCAGCCCTGTAGAACAATCACACATCCTTACACAGCCTGATGCTGCATACTTATTTTGTACACCATAAGCCCACTCCTTGTCTTTGTTTATTTAACTTGTTCTCAACTTTTCAAAACATCAGTTTCTAATATCAGCTCATCCAGAGTATTTTCCTGAAGCCCAGACTAATCCCTTACCCCACTGCTGATGTTCAAACCCAGGGCCTTGCATGTTAGGGACATGCTGTACCGTGGAGCTCAACCCTAACCATCTAAGTCACCTTTAACAATAACAGGTTCATTTGGGTACAAAAGTAATGCATGCCATTGGCAAAAAGTTGGAAGAAAATCAGTATAACCCCACAGACTGGTGGTGATGATTATTCGGCAAACAGGCCCCAGGGTGGACTCGTTGCAATAGAAGAAAATCATGGACAGTGCATGATGCAGAAGAATGGGGCAGGAAGCCTTGACTACGGGGAGATTTGTCAACAGACAGAGTTAGATAAGATGGAGCCGGGCAGGCAGGGAATGAAGAGAGATTGGCAGACAGCTAGAGGATACTGTAGTCCTAACTTCAAGATTTTTTTCTATTTTTACTTACATTTGTGAAGGTATATTTGTTTTGTGAAGGATGCTAATATGGGCTTAGAATTTTTGTATATAAATATCCAGTTCTTCTACTGCAATCTGTTGACTGTCTGCTATCCGTTGCCCCTTTCTCAGAGATCACTTGACTTACTCTGGACTTATTCGTAGGCTTTCTCCTCTGGTCCTCTGGTCTATTTTCTGTTCTTATGCTAGAATCTTGCTGATCTGATTGCTGTCACTTTACAGTGAGTTTTGGGGGTGTATAATGTCAGTCCTCCAGCTCCGCTTAGCTCTTCCAATCCTGGGGTATCCTTTTGGGGATACTAATGTAAGTAGAATTGTATTTTCAACAATTGTAAGTCCTGCTGTATATCGTCTAAGTCACTAACTTTCGTAGAGCAAACCTATTTATACATACTGTATTACTTTTAAGTAATTATTATTTCCAGGAGGTTTTCTCTTTATTATTCAACATATACAATCAAATAATGTGTAAACCAAGATAATTTTAGTTTTTCTCAATCAGCACATCTTATCTTGTCTTTTATTACCAGTATGTTGAAAGCAGAGACAGGCTTTGGGGTACATCTTTGCCTTACTCCTAATCTTAGCAAGAACGTTTCTTCCTTTAGGAATGACATTAAGCCAAATGTGGTGGCACACGCCTTTAATCCTAGCTCTTGGGAGGTAGAAGCAGACTGATCTCTGTGAGCTCAAGGCTAGTCTGATCCATATAGTAAATTCCAGACCAGTCAGGA
The DNA here is from genome assembly GCA_028658305.1 of Pachyuromys duprasi. Classification (NCBI taxonomy): domain Eukaryota; kingdom Metazoa; phylum Chordata; class Mammalia; order Rodentia; family Muridae; genus Pachyuromys; species Pachyuromys duprasi. The sequence goes on along the minus strand of CM053758.1, from coordinate 59,479,287 downwards.
CTACACAGTGAGACCTTGTCTCAAAAATATGTTGTACTTATAATTTTAAAAAATATACATTCTCCTCTCAGTTTCCTGAAAGTTCTTTTTTAACTTTTTCTATCATGAATGAGTTATATTTGGTTAATTTTTTCTACATCTGTTCCTATCATCTTGGCTCTTCTTTAGCATGTGGATATGATGGATTATAGTAATTGATTTTTGAATGCTGAGTGAGCATTCGCTATCTGGAATAAATGTCATTGACTGTGTTTCTATACATTGTTGAGTTTGGCTTACTAATATTTGTTGAGATTTCTGCATATGCACTCATGGAAGATTGAATTTAGATCTCCTTGTTTCTATTTTCTGAGAGAGAGCATAAAGGATTGATATAAAAGAGGGAATTTACTGTGACATTGTGCCTCTTAGAAACGTTAGAAGCCACACCCACAAAGTCTCGCCAACGTGACAGCCTAAACACAGCTAGACCAGGACAACAACAATAGAGATACTAACATGGACAGGGGAAAGCCCGTGAAGCCTCCACCCTGCGGAAAGAACTACAGGCAACCAAGGAAGGCTAGAGCAAGAGACACAGTCTTCTCCAGGGAAGATTGTACCAATCGCTTATTCAGTACCAGATGGTCAGCCTTGAAAACACACATACAAGTAGCATTATACAGACTGAGAAGGTAGTATTTAGAAATGTGTATGTATGTGTATATAGCCTGTGTATGTATTTATGTATAAGTGTTATGTATGTGTATATATATACATGTGTGTGTATGTAATAGTAATCAATGAAAAAAGAGGCCATGAATATGAAATGAGAAGGTTTAAAAGAGGAAAGCAGAAGGTGGAAATGATGTAACTACATTGAAATCTCAAAAAATAAAAGAAAATTTGAAAACTATGAAATAAAAAAAAAAGAATTGGTATAATTTTTTTCCTGAAGTATTTGTTTGACTATAAAGGGAATCCTTGAGGTAGAGGACTTACTATTTTGGAAGCTTTGTGATCACTGATTTGAGTTCTTCCATTTATATAGTCATGTTTTAATTGTCTACTGCTGCTTACGTGAAGTTTGGCAGAACTTGCCTTTGGTCATTTCATCTATCAGATCCGGGGCTGCGCTTTCTCATTTGTTGTTCTTTTAATGTCCACTGGATCCTAACGTCTCCTTCTGCGCCATCTTGTTTCTGTTTCATTGTTTTCTTAGTCTGTCTAGTAGTTAGCTATAAAATATCAATGTTATTGATCTTTCTAAAAGTCCAACTTTTGGCATCATTGTCTCATTTCCAGTTCTTTTTCTTCTGGATTTTCTCTCACTTTTATTAGGTATTTTCTTCCATTTTGGCTTGGATTGAATTGTGCCGCATTTCCAGTTTCCTAAGGCTTAGATGCTTCATCTTAGAGTCTGCTTCAGGGTTGGAAATTTCCCTTTGAGCACAGCTTTCATTGGATTGCACATATTTTGTCAATTTGTATTTTCATGTTCGCTGAGTTCAATTTTTTTTCTTTCTTTTGAGATGTTTTTCCTTTGTCTATGTGTTGTTTAGAAATACGGTGTCTCTAAGTATTTTGAAATTTATAAATGGTTACCGGAGGTTGGGGGTGGGGCAGAGGGATGGAAAGACAAAGCACAGAAAACATCATGTTGGTGGAATGAGTCAGGATGACGCTAGTGGAAATGTCATAGGCTTGTACTCCTAGCACTCAAGAGGCTGAGATAGAAGGACAATAGGTTTAGAACTAGCCTGAGCTACGTAGTTATTTTGAGAACAGTGTAGGGTATATGGTAAGATCTGCCTCAGAAAGAAAACAGATACCGAGGGAAGAGAATGATGCCTGTAAATCCTGACATGGGCAATAATGTATTGTTTAATGAAGGGTTATCAATTATAAATCTGTATAGTTTGGATGGGAAGTTTGGGGAACAGGGAGGGTGGGCAAGCACAGGAGCAAGCAGGGGTGTAGAAAGCCGGGCATGGTGGTATAAGCTTTTAGTCCTATCACTCAGGAGGCAGAGGCAGGCAGATCTCTGTGAGTTTGAGGCTAGTCTGGTCTACAAAGTGAGTTCCAGGACAGCCAAGTATATACACAAAGAAACTCTGTCTTGAAAACAAAACAAAAGAAAGAGAAAGGAACGAAAGAAAGAAGAAAGGAAGGAAGGAAAGAAAGAAATCTGTCTTACACTAAACACTAAATTCTAGGTACCTATAAGTGATCTTAAAAACAGATCTGAGAAGTAGGATAGCAGAAATTTGTGTAGGAAGATCTTGGAAAAACTTGGCAGGACTCCTGAATTTTAAGACACTCTGTCACAAATCATTGAAAGGGTGATGAGGATGGAGTTTATAAGTTAAACAGAAAAATTACATAATAATAATAATAATTTAAAAAAGGAAATGACCTGAAAGCAGAAGGTGGCTCCTTGGGAAAATCAAGGAGGAAGAAAGGACCTGAAAGGTAATTGAGGAAAAGAAAGATAAATACCAAGTTTTCCCTCCCATGAAGCCGATTGCTTGTCGTAGTTACTGTTCTTCTTTGAGTCATCTAGAGGAGATGGAATGCTAGAAGATTTCCCTTTTTTCATTTTTATTAGCATTTGTTAGTTGTATAAATGAATGGTTTTCCTCATGACATTTTATACATGTATGTAATATTCTTTGGTCATCTTCAGTCCCTATTAACCTGGTCTGCCACTCTATTTCCATTCCCACGGTCACTCTTCCTCTACCTCCAAGCCTTCCTCATACTTTCACCTATTTATTCTATTAGTCTCCTTTTTGAAAAAAGGCATTCTTTATGGGCTGGTGAGATGTTTCAGTTTGGCAAAGTGTTTATTGTGTAAACATGAGTTCAGACATCTAGGCCATAGTGACATATGCCTATAATCCCAGAACTGGAGAATGGAACTAAGCTGATCACTGGGGTCGATTCCCAGGCAAGCTCTCAGTTCACCGAGAGATTGTCTCAAAACATAAAGTGAAAAACAGTTGAGGAAGATGTCCAATGTCAATCTCTCAGCCTCTATCATTCTCACATGAGCTAGCACATCCTTACATATCACACACACACATACACACACACACAGTATCCTTCAGAGATGAAAGGAAGGGGGGAGAGAATTCTGTGATGTCCCTGTAGTCCTCATGCTGTCTCTGGAACCTAACTTCTCCATTATTGCAAACCACTACACTTCATGCTTTATCCCACTCATTTTCAGCTCTGGAAAATTGTTTGATACATCTGCTGGATTGTCCTTGACCCCAGAGATCAGCATTGCCTCTCCAAAGCGCCATTTTCGGAGTGTGGTCCCGCAGGCTGCAGCAAAGCTTCAGTAGCTCCTGAGAAAAGCAGAGAACTGAGCCTCACTCCTCCTACTGAGCCAGAAATTCTGGGAGGGAAGAGCAGCTTGCATTTCCTCAAAACCTTCAGGAGGAGTCTGCTTGCATGCCCTATCTGGAGAGTTCCTGATCTCAGGGAACTATTAGGAGTCATATATTTTGATTCTGCACAGGCAAAACCTACATTAAATAAGGAAAACGTGATTGGAATGACAGATACCCAGGGTTTTGAAAAGTTTCTCAGCGATTAGAAAAGAGGGAGAATTCTATCATTTCCCTAAAGCCTTCACATTCTCTGCTGGGGAATACATTTACACTGAAATGGTTAAACCTCTTTATTGAGAATGGCCCAAGGACATGTATGGCAGGTGTGGCTTACCTGGCAGATGCCACTTATGCACATATCCAGTGAGTCAGCATTGCAACGAGTTCCATCCAACACTTTGGGTGCTAGCTCTACCACCAAACTCTGTCCCTGAGCATGGCACTTGAGAGCGCATGGGGCAGTGGCGTCATTGTATAGCGGAACCCATTCATAGTAATGGCCCTGATACTGCACATCGTTGTAGGCCGAGCACTGCTGGGCTCTGAAGTCTTCTGCATCAGCTGGGCAGTCCTGCAGGAAAACAGAAGGACCCGTGTGCACGTCAGCCAGCCACAGGGTCAACAGAAGGCTGCACCGGACCCCGTCCGTCTCTACTGAGACACCCTTCATCTCCTCACCCCAGCTTTTCCCTCCCTCCCCGACCTCGGAGATTACAAACTGAATCTGCTTTTTTTTTTTTTTTTGGTAATTAGGAAGACATATTTTAACAGTTTTATTGACTTTTGTATTTTCATCACTTTCCCAACAAAACAAAGCACTATTTCTTCGACATGGTGCCCTTTACATTCCGGGTCAGCATTTAATCCACACTAATTTAAAATGTTCTCCTCCTGTTTTTGTAGTTTTCAATTTCATAAGCATAACTGAAACACAAGACTACAGAGCAGCTCTGGAGTTGGCTGCTATTACCATCTTAGGCCCTCACCGCTGCTCCCTAACCCTAACCTGCTGAAGCATTTGGCTTTGTTTGTTTTGTTTGTTTTTAATTCACTTTACATCCTGATTGCAGCCCCCCCTCCTTCCAGTTCCCCCCTCACACACTCCTCCCACCCCATTTCCCCCTCTCTCCTCCTCAGAGAAGAGGGAAGTTCTCCATGGGTACCAACCCGCCCTGGCACACTAAGTCGCTGCAGAACTAGGCACATCCTCTCCCACTGATAGAGAAACTGGATCCAAAGGGAGGCATCAGAGTCAGAGAGGCCCCATTCCAATTGTTGGGGGATTCCCATGAAGACCAAGCTGTGTATCTGCTACATATGTGCAGGGGACCTAGGACCAGACCATGTAATGCTCTTTGTTGGTGGTGCAGTCTCTGTGAGCCTGCATAGGCCTGGGTTGGTTGACCTGTAGGTCTTCTTGTGGAGTCCTTGACCCCTCTGCTCCCTCAATCCTTCCCCCAACACTTCCATAGGACTGTCAGACCTTTGTCTGTTTGGCTGCGTGTCTCTGCATCTGTTTCCATTAGCTGCTGCCTGAAGCCTCTCAGGAGTTATGCTAGGCTCCTGTCTATAAGCATAGCAGGGTAACATTAATATCAGGGATTGGTTCTCTTCCGTGAGATAGGTCTCAAGTATGGCAAGTTTTTGGTTGGCTGTTTCCTCAAGCTTTGCTTAATCCCTACATTTTTTTTGTAGGCAGGACAAGTTGGGTAGAAGGTTTTGTGGGTGGGTGGTGTCCTAATCCCTCCATTGGAAGTCCTACCTGGCTATATGAAGTGACCACTTCAGACTCTATAGCCCCAGCTGCTTGGAATCTCACTCAATCTCAAGAGTGAGCTATGTCCTCACTCTCCTAATCTTTCCCCTGCTTCCCTTCACATCCCCTCTCCTTCCCAGATCCCTCCTTGGGTTACCTCACTCAGGGTGATCTTTTCTAGTTCCATCCATTTGCCTGCAAATTTCAAGATGTCCTTGTTTTTCATAGCTGAGTAGTATTCCATTGTGTAAATGTACATTTTCTTTATCCATCTTTAAGTTGAGGGACATCTAGGTTGTTTCCAGTTTCTGGCTATTAAGAATAAAGCTGCTATGAATACAGTTGTCCTTGTGGGATGGTGGAGCATTTTTAGGATATATGCCCAGGAGTGGTACAGCTGGGTCTTGAAGTAGCATTATTCCCAATTGTCTGAGAAAGTGCCAGTATTGATTTCCAGAGTGGTTGTACAAGTTTGCACTCCCACCAGCAATGGAGGAGGGTTCCCCTTTCTCCACTTCCTCACCAGCATGTGCTATAACTTGAGTTTTCTATCTTAGCCATTCCAATGGGTGTAAGATGGAATTTCAGAGTCATTTTGATTTGCATGTCCCTGATGATGAGCATTTCTTAAAATGTTTCTGAGGATGTTGAGCATTTCTTAAAATGTTTCTTTGACATTTGATATTACTCTGTTGAGAATTCTCGGCTTAGTTCTGTACCCCATTTTTTAAAATTGGGTTAATTGGCTTGTTGATGTATAATTTCTTGAGTTCTTTATATATTTTGGATATTAGCCTTCTGTCAGATGTAGGGTTAGTGAAGATATTTTCCCAATCGGTAGGCTGTTGTTTTGTTCTGTTGACAGTGTCCTTTGATTTAAAGAAGCTTTTCAGTTTCATGAGGTCCCAATTATTAATTATGATCTTAGGGCCTGAGCTGTTCTGTTCAGAAAGTTGTCTCCCCTTTCAATGAGTTCAAGGCTATTTTCCATTTTCTTTTCTATTAAATTTAGTGTATCTGGTTTTATGTTGAGCTCTTTGATCCATTTGGATGTGAATGCAAGGTGGTGCAGGGTGCAGGGTAGTAAAAATAGATCTATTTGCATTCTCATCTGCATTTCTACATTGTGGGATTCCACAGGGAGTCTCTGCAATGCTGCCCTACTCAGGGGGCCATTTTATTAATCTGATCACTCTTCCATCCAAGTCTCTTCCCCAGCTAATTAAGGCATATGATGTGTAGGTGCTAATTTTTCCCTGGGCTAGCCATGTTGTGTGTAAACTTCCAAATAAATTGAAGTCTCCTTTTTGAATCAAGGGGAACCCAAAGGCCTTTACGCTTTCGAGGTGATTCAAGGTCTTCAGAGGAACGGTATCAATCCTGTCCCTCAGGAGCCATTTCAGTGGAATCAGTTGCCCCAAGCCTCTGTGTGGTTTTTATTAAAGTATTTTAATTATGTATAATAATGAGCTGTATTAAGATATTTTCATGCATGTATATAATGTATGGATTATAGTCACTCCATTACCCTCCCCTGTCCCTCTCCCACTGACCACTTTCTTCTTCCCCATTAGTTGTGCGTCTACTTTCATGTCTTACTTTGCGTTCCTCAGACACCCCCACTGCCACACCCGCACCCTGTAAGGGGTGTAGCCTTGTCCAAACCTCTGTGTATTGTGAGAAATGCTGGCTGGTCTCCATTGTCACCTGCTCTCACCTCTACACGGGTGCCAACATCTGTCTTCAACATCTAGTGCAAAATCCTGTCGGTGACGAAAGCAAATAAAGCCTGACACCCAAGGGCACCCTAGTCTTAACAGTGAAAAGTACAAGTGTTGATGACTTAGGGACACTTTATTAAGTTATGCACTTTTCCTTCTAGATAGTTCCAAGGCAAGATGCTGAATGAGATAAATGTGTACTCACTAAAGCTCTGTTTCTCTTACTGTATTCTCTCCTCATTATGAAGATAATTAATGTTCATTCTGAGAACATTGGGGAAAGTGTCTATTAAATGAATAAGTTAAAAAGATTCCCATACTTAAATATTTATACAGATCTTGATTATTTCCCAAGGGTTTGTTTATGGAAATAGAATTTTGAGTCCAGGTGAATGCCTGTTTTATGGACTGCTCCAATATTGGTAGATGGTCTTCCAGAGACATATTACCATTAGCTATGGGCTACACAGACCGCCTTTCTGGATCCTTCTTCCTCATTTGGATACTATAATTTCCTAACCAGAAGTGTATAATGGAATTGCATTCCTTTAACTTACATTTTCTTATTATTTAAGATTAATAGGTAGTCTTGTAAGTTTGTTTTTTACACCAAGTCTTTGAAAATTTCTCGTTTCATGTCCTCTCTTCTGCCTTTGTATTATTTTTAGCAGATAAAGCTACTACTTTTTTATACTGAAGGCACCAAATTTGGTCTCTTGTGTTGGAAATATTTTCACTATTTAATTTTGCTCTGGGCGCCTTGTGAAGTCAAGAAGGCTTAAATTTGTTTGTGCAGCCCTTTCTGTTAACATTTCTTACTCCCCAAGATTTCTTCCCTTTTAAATGAGCTACAAATTCTTTTCTTACCCTGCCCTGAGGACAAATAAATATTAAATGTATTTGTCTAGCTTCTTTATAGGCTGGCAATGGCATTTAACTCTTTGAGTTTGGGTTTTATGTGTCATTGTCATTCTGTTTTTTGTTTTTTGGTTGTTTTTTTTTTCATTTTATTGTTGAGGTAGGGTCTCTGTAGCCCAGGCTGGCTATGCTTGCCCTTTGAACTTGCAGCTTCTCTTCCTTGCTCTGCCTCACCCATGTGCAACTGTGGCTAGCTTAACTCTTTGTTACGACTGGAATTATTCAGATGAATACTTTGAGATAAAAAGAAAATAGTAAATATTTTCAACATACTTCCAAAATATAGCTTATTTCATGCCTTTTTTTCCATATCAAACGTGTTTAGTGTTACAATGAGTCTAGTCCTCTGAATCCTAAAAAGAGTGACTCTTTCTTGAACTTATCCACCATTTCACTGTTCTGCATTCCAGGCAGCAGAATACAAGCCATCTTTACTTAGGTTGTATGGTGTCTTCCTACACCATTTGCAGTCTCTGATAAGGGCGAGGACAGAGTACATATCGACATAAATTTCCCAGAGTTTAGTGTGGCCTGTGAGCCTGCATCAATTCTACCGCCCTACTAAGTAGTCCTCCCAAGCCAGCTCTGCATCAATTTTGCTCTAAATTTAGAGCCATAGAAGATGAGGTGCAGGGGTGGAGACAGTTTTAGGAAATTTAGACATTTTAGGAAGACGGAACTGTCCATAAGCAACCTCTGAGAAGCTCACTTACCCCATATAGCTGAACTTGCATGAGTCATTCTTTAGGCTGTCCCAGTTTAGGGACAGTTGTTCACCTTGCTTCTCCCCCAAAATATTATGCAATAACTATGTGTGTGCTTTCGGTCTTTCCAAATGCCCTTAAATCCTTTGAAAATAGTTAGAGAACAAGTAGACCAATGCTTACCAAACTATCCTGTGACCTCACATGTACTACACTGGTGTAAAGCATTCCCAACTTCGATAGTCTATTTATTTTTGTTGTCTTAGCTAGATAAAATATTAACTCAGGTCATGGCAAACAAAGCAAATGAAATCAAAGTAGACTGAAGTTGGATAACTTCTCTTTAGAAATAGGCACTCCATCCTCCATGTGACCATAAAAAAAAAGACTGATGACAAATGCTATCATCTACTTTCCCACAAGCCGTCATCAGTGTCTTCTTTCAAATGCTTTGAAACCAAAGGAAAGTACGAAAGCGGGGAGCAGACACCTCCCCTCACTTTGGGCCTCCCAGGTGTGGTAAGTGCTCTTCAGGGCCTGAATAGTTTGCCTGAATGACTGCTGTAAGCCAAGAAAGCTTTGGAAAAGTAATGAGTGCTAGTTAACCTAAGTTCAGGATGTCTGCCTAAGCTTAGTCCTTGCCTGATGGGTGGCCAACTTTGTCATCCTTGGCCAGCACTGACTAAACAGAGGCACACTGGTCAGCTTTCCTAGAAATTGGAAATTACACACACTCACACAGAGGAGCAGAGATGAGAAGTCACGTTAATCTGGGGCTGGGCTGGCCTTTTCTTTTATGACAAGCAAAGCCAAGCAGTTCCTGTTACAGAGGAGACTGGATGAGATATGGAGAAAGAAAGAAAATTGGCAAGCTATGAATTTCAGAAGAAGGAGAAAGTAGCCTGCATTCCTCACTTTTGGGGTTCAGGCTCTCAAAACCTGTTTCTGGTTAAATACCATTAAATCATATGTATTTATACTGAGGGGCGGTGTTGCATTGTATTCCTTTGTGTTTTCTCAAGCACACACCCCAGGGCAAAGTTCATAAGGTATGTTCAGCAGACATGTGTTGCCTTGAACTTCACTGTGGAGAAGAAATACATCTCAGAGAAAGGAACTTAGGAGCACTCTGAGCATTCTGGTTTTCTGATGGTGACTGAAATATTTCATGGACACCGCTTTCTAAGAAATGTAGGGGCCCTCAGCAACTTTAGGTAATTGCTTTCATTTACTTTACATTCTTCTAGCATCAACACTAAGCCTGAGCAGACTGGCTTAGCTAGGCGCAGCTCAAAACATTGTAGGGATTGTTGTATTTTAAAATAGCTTGGTCTAGTCTCGTAGTTGAAGACAGGTATGAGAGGATACGGACTTTCTAAAAAAGATTTGTTATTTATTTAGGAGCATGTGTGTCCACAGAGGTCAGAGGTCAGACATGGGCATTGCAGCCCCCGGAGCTAGAGTTATGGGCAACTGTGAGCTTTCAACACATGTTCTGGGAAGCAAACTCCAGTCCTCTGAAAGAGCAGCGAATACTCTCAACCACTGGGCCATTGAGCTCCAGGATGTGGCTCTTACACAGAGCAGACGCAATAGCAATGGAAGAAGAGGGTGCCTCCAAGAGAAACAACACCAGAGACTGTCAGGAATTAGCCACGCATGGGCTCTAAGGCTTGAAAGAAGGACCCTCCAAGGGCCGTGTCTAGTGTTGCCTTTTCTGGAAGCCATCAGAAAGCCCACCGCGCACAGCTAATGGCACTCATAAAAAAGTTGCCCATGTTGCAAAAATGTTCCTGCCAAGTTGTAACATGCTGCACGGTTTTGAAGACATTCCCCTTTGATTTTTCCAACACTGCCTTTAGTTCCATAAATTCTGTACTAAGAAAACATGAGGTCAATGAATCCAGGTATTAGAACTCCTGGCTGGCCTTTGTGACTTCTGAAAACTCACATCTGCTCTGATAGACTCCTGATAAGGACAATTCTCTCCCAAGTCCAGAGTCCCAGACCTGGCTGTGAGGATCTATGCTGAGCGCCAACTGAAGCTTGTGTTTAAAGACTGAAGTCGCTTAGGAATCACCATGCTGCTCACAGACATTCTGTTCCCTAATCTTTCAGCCAAAGGCCCCATCTCTTTTGACAGGGAACTCAGGAGCCCCTAAACCACAGCCTTATCTCTTGGAGAGGACATCGTGACCCCATACCCTGCTCTGCAATCCCTCGGCTGCCACCTGAAGCACGGTTGGCCTTCTGCACGAAATCTGTGTGTTCTGAATGTATTTCTTATGGCCCCATGCTTCTAAATGAAAGGCCATCTGTTGTTTCCTTAGCCAGTGACCTTTTGGTAAGCTTTTCTGTGGGAATGCCCTCCCCAATATGGAGGATCCACCTGTACAAGGAACAAAAGAGCAAGTGCACGTGTGTGTGTGTGTGTGTGTGTGTGTGTATGTGTGTGTGTGTGTGTGTGTGCGCGCGCGCGTGTGTGCATATGTACACACATGTGCATGGAGGCCAGAGAAAATCTTGGCTGTCATCCTCATGAATGCCACTGCCTATAGCAGGACTCTCTGGACCTGCCAGCAGTTAGATAAAGACACAAAGACGTATCAATACTTACAAAAGTTTAGGCGCTATCACTGGGCAAAGCCTCAGCTATCTTGTACAAATTAACCCGAAGAATCCTGACCTGCATTCTGCCAAGTGGCTGCTCCTTACCTCTCTCTCACAGTGCTGCTATGTCTGTCCCTTCCTGCGTTGTGATAGAGAATCTTCCTGCCTCTCCTTCTTCTCCAAGAGACCCTCTCTCAGCCCAGAAGTCCCGCCTTCCATTTCCTGACTACCTACTGGCCATGAGATCTTTATTAAGCCAACCGACAGGTGAAGAAGAAAGGGTGTTTACAAACAATGATGCTAGTGATGCGTCATAACCAACCAAAGTCGGCCAGTTCTCAGCTCTCTCCTGGTGAAGCAATCGACATTCGAACGCAGAGACAACCTGCACACAGCGCACAAAAAAGTTATCCCCACAACTGACCTCTTTTGAGATGGGGTCCGTGCTTAGCCTGGAGTTTACCAATTAGGCTAAGATGGCTGGCCTGTGAGCCCCAGGGTTCCTCCTGTCTTTGTCTCCCCAGGGCTGGGATTACGAGTTTACCACCATGCCTGGAATTTTTACATAGGTTCTGGAGCTCAAACTCAGGTCCCCGTGTTTGCAAGACAAACTCTTTATCAAGTGAACTACCTCCCAACTCCTAATTTTGCTTTTTATAATTGCAAAGCAAAATATTCAAATTCTTTTTAGTGTTGAGTAATGTAACAAATAGGAAGCGCCATATAAATCCTTCCTTCTCTATGACCTACTGAGTCACCTAGCCCTGCCCACGGGGGCACAACGGGCAGTTTGCAGCAGTGGAAACATCATTAGACCACTTCCCATCTGCAGTCTTCCTTTGGGGTCCTCAAAAAAGAATTTTACCCCCTCAGCCTCAGTCCCAGTTCACATGCCTGTGTGTCCCCAGATCCTGTGGAGGAGGCTGGGAAAGATACCAACACAAAGGCACTTGAAGGACCCCGAAGCTTTTGTGTATATCACGTCTAGGAATGGAGGCATAATCACATAATTACAAGTCCCATCATAAATGCGAAATGGACTAAACAGCACTGAGTGTGGAAGATACTTCTGCCCAAAGGCTGTCATCAATAAAACCAGTGTTGAAAAGTAACAGAAGAGCTCTCAAGACACCCTTGGTTTCACAGTACATGTTAAACACTCTAGGGTTTAATCAGATCACACAGTCTCCTCAGACTTACATGATTGCTGCATGTCTTGTATCTGATGTTCTGTCCTTCACAGTTCCTAAAGGAGGAAGGAAACAATAGTTTTTATAGAGGTGGTACACATTGAAATGATGCAAAGACAAGGTACTAGTTGCCTATAAAAATTTTAATAGTGTGTACTATTGCAATGATTCAAAATTTAAACTCTAAAGAGACAAACTTCCAAGGATCAGAAAACCAAACCAAACCAAACCAAAACAAAACAAAACAAATAAACAAACAAACAAAAAACACCTCAGGGAGGAGTTTATAAATTAGAGAGTGAATTCTTTAGGGAATGACATAATGATCTAGTACCTTTCTTCTTACCCTGGTCTACATAATCTTTAAAATAATGGTGTATGTATGCATGTGTTCCAAAGAAATCTACAAATGCTTCTCTACATTATTTATTCTGTGATGATTATTTTTCATATGATTGAATCTGGTACACTTTTGTTGTATGTTTGTTTGTTTTGTCTTTTGAAAAAGCATCTTTGCCCTTTATCCCTGGGCTGGCCTGGAACTGGCTCTGGGGCCCAGTTCACGCTCTAACTCACCAAGTACTAGGATGACAGGACTGTGCTACCATGCCCAGCTCACCAGTATGCTCTCTAAGCCTGATTCTCACTTTCCTTTCTTTGCTGTCCTTAAACTCTCTCTGTTTATACTTCATGCCCTCTTCACTTTATTCATTCACTAATTTGTTGGTTTGGTTGGTCGGTTGGTTGGTTGGTTGGTTGGTTGGTCGGTCAGTTGGTTGGTTGGTTGGTTGGTTGGTTGGTTGGTTGGTTGGTCGGTCAGTTGGTTGGTTGGTTGGTTGGTTGGTTGGTTGGTTGGTTGGTTGGTTGGTTGGTTGGTTATAGACAAGGCTATGTAGCCCTCGCTGGCCTTTAACTTATGATGACCCTCCTATTCCTGCCTCCACTGTGCTGGGATGGCAGGCACAGGTCGCCATGCTCAGCTAGCCTTAAACATTTGTTCCCTTACTTCACGTACCTCTAAGTTCTTTTTAGAGGTTCTTTCTGGGAACTGCCATCCCTAGTTGTATTTAGAAGGTTTTGTGAAAATCAAGTTTTGGAGTAAAAACCACAGGGTTATGGTTGCCTCCAAAACTGTGACCCCTTATATTTCTAAATGCTTAGGTTTGAAGACAGACCAGAAACCCATTAGTTGTTCCTCCTGAACCTGTGGTTTAGAACATCTTCCCACCTTATATGGTCACGGGCTGGATGGACCTTCATGCTCTGTGAACTTCCCTACTTTTTCACTTGTCATGAGTCTACTATTGAGGGTTGCTGCAGTCTTTCTGAGAGGTGTGGTGCTTTGGATAGGAATCGCCCCCCATAGACTCATGTGTGTGAATGCTTGGCCGGTAGGGAGCGGCACTATTAGGAAGCATGGCCTTGCTGGAGGAAGTGTGTCACTGTTAGGGGCTGGCTTTGAGGTCTCCTGCGTTCAGACTCTCCCCAGTGTGGTACACTGTCAATTCTGCTGCCTGCAGATCAAGATGTAGAACTCTCATCTCCTTCTCCAACATAATGTCTGCCTGCATGTCATCATGTTTCTCACCATGACAATAATGGCCTAAACCTCTGAACTGTAAGCCAGCCCCCAATTAAATGTTTTCCTTTATAAGAGTTGCCGTGGCCAGGGTGTCTCTCCACAGCCTTAGAAACCCTGACTAAGACAGGAGGACACCATATTTTAAAGATTCAAGAAGCACCAAGCTGGGAGGCTGGCAGGAAAGCCGTGCTGGGCTGGGGGGATGCATTCTTCTGGGGAACCACAGCAGCCTGGTGTAGAAGGCCATTCACTTGCCAGGCTTATGTCATTTTTCTTTTCGTGTGGATGACCGAGGAAAATAAACAACAGAGTGAAAGGGTGATTTCTTAATTTTAGGGAGGTGGCTGTTAGACTAGGGAAGTGACATCCAAACACTTTCTGTGGCATGCCAATTTAGAAACCTAAAAACTTATAGTCCACTTGGAATTTATTCTTTATTTGGACTGATATCCTCTGATATTTTCTATTGGCTATTTGTTACATTTTAAGATACATTTTTACTACAGTTTATTTTACTTAATACGTATTCTCAATTTCAAGGATAACGACAAGTTGAAGGGAAATGGCTCAATAGAAAATCCAAATTGGTAGAAATACCAATAAATAAAAGCCTCTGGGGCACACGTGGGGCAGCAGTTACTTTAAAAGTGATTTTAAAATTTGGAAATGTTTTTCACGTGAATTTTAATAATTATTTCATTTTACCTATTTAAGCTTTTAAAAAACGATTTGAAGCAGAAATTTGAACTAAAAGAGAAAGAAAGAGCCAAGCTGTCTCGTGGCATTGTCTCAAGCCAGCTCTGTGGGGTTCATAGCCAAAGTCCACACCCAGCTGCCACCCATTGTGTTCAAGGGTCACTTGTGCAAACACTGAGCCCCAAGCTCGTAAACCTAAAACCCCAGTGCAACTCTCCCACCAATTCCACTCCAAGTTCCTCAAAGTGACAACAGAAAACAAGACATTTATTCCAAGAATTCTCAAAATAATAAATCACTATGTTGGACTTTCTTCTTCATCCACAAACCCTGTGGTAAACTCACTGTGGACCAGGATGTAGATATAAAGATACAAGGGCATTAGTGCGCAGTTTGCTTTATAAGTTAGCCATCTGGCTGCCATTTTTAGCATTTTACTTCATGTCCTCCGACCTAACACACCCTCAGCCCACAGGCCAGCCGCTATTGATGTGGCCTGCTTTGGTTACAATTTAGTCGGAAAATGAATGACTACTTTATGAAGCAAGCATAAAATGAAATGCAAGTTATTTTAAAGTTAAGGACATCAGAGTCCTAATTCCCCAAGCAGGAACTTGCCAGCTTATTCTGGAAATAATTCCTTTGGCCCAAAGCAATCGAGCTACAAAATATATATATATATATATATATATTACTTGTGTGTTTTGAATACCACTATAATTAGCATATGAAAGAGCTGATGGTTATCAGGGGTATATGAAAATTCAAGAGCACTGTTTCACAATTATGGATTCTCCACCCATTACAACATTCATAGCACCTAGAATGAAGGATTTTTAAAGTCTAAATTTATGAATATCTAAAAAACATGTTGCTGTCACATGAGAATACATTAAAAACATTAATAAAACTTCCATGGAGTTTATAGTACTATAATTTATTATATTCACTCGGTGATATATTGACTCAAACATTGTGTCATAAAGGCTGAGAAGCATGTGTTTTGAAGAATAAAAATATATTAATTTTAAAATAGTAGTCAAGCTGAACCTGTGGTTCCTGTGGCTGGCACTCGGCCAGGGGATCAAGTCACAGGTTCCTGGGGAGAAAACATTCTGATTGGTGCCTGGTTTGTAGCACAAAAGAACTAACTGCAATATTTACATGTAATCAAGCTCTGAAATAACTCTGTCCACAGAGAACTAAATAAGTGAAATGGGTGCAATCCACGCTTCCCCTAAATCCTTCATTTGAAGGAGCACGCTGATAAAGAGAAACCGCTGGGATGGTCTCTAAAGCCTGGGGACGGCCACCTGGTTGGCTTTTGTGTATAATCACCTCCATCCTCCTCTTCCAAGAAAAACCAACCACAAGTTCTCAAGATTTATGAAGTCTTAATCAGTCTCCGTAGGTCGTCAAGGAGAGCTGATAAGCCTTCCAAGGGAAGTGGGTTTCCTACTTAAAAATCTCAGCGTCGCAGTGGGAGATCTTAATACTGAGTCGAGAATCAATGAGATTGGTGAGAGAGGGAATGATGGAGAGCAAATCTGCTTGGATTTCCTGGGCCCTCTGCAAATACACATTAGTTGCTCAGCTTGAAGGTTTTGTAGGACTCCTAACAGAGAGAGCGGAGGTGTCTCTGACTCTTTTGGCTGCTCTTGGGACCCTTTTACTCCTGCTGGGTTGTCTCATCCAGCCTCGATATGAGGGTTTGTGCCTAGTTTTATTGCATCTTGTTATACCTTGTTCAGCTGATATTCCTGGGAGGCCTGCTACTCTCTAAAGGGAAACAGGGGAACAGTGGATCTGGGAGAGAGGAGAGGTAGGGCGGGGGACTGAGAGAAGGGGAGGGAGGGGAGGCTATGGTCAGGATGTATTATATGAGGGAAGAAAATATTTGAAAAATTAAAGTTCTAAGTAAATAAAAATAAATAAATAAAACCCCACTCCCCTTGTCTCATATGAATCCAATTCACTGTGTGTGCAAGATGACATCACTCTCCCTTTTTGGTTATGGAGCAACAGATGTGTCAAAGGTTCGTCAGGCCTAGAGCCAAGTTGGCAGAGAAGATATACTGCCATCTATTTACCTACTGGAAACACCGGCGAACAAGCTGCTGTCTCAGTTTGACATCATATACTATACATATATGTATAATACATAAGTCTGTACTTATATGCACATATTTTATACACATGCGTCCATGCAAAGTTTAGGATATTTTGTAGGCTCTTACACTTGTTAAAATCAGATGAATTCAGGGAGACAACAAATTCAGATGTTCACAGCCTTCACGGCCCATTTCAGAAATAGGAGGAAATTAGTGTATAAGCAGACTCAGGAACACTAGTCGTAAATGTGTATGTGTGCACATTAGTGTGTGCATGTACATGTACACACATGTGCCTGTGCATAAACATGAGTGCACACGCATCTAGAAGTTCAAAGTTGATCTTGGAATTCATCCTCAGTTGCTCTTCTACCTTATTAATAGAGGCAGTCTCTCAAACCCGGAGCTCACTGATCCGGCCAGTCTCACCAGCCAAATCGCTCTAGGGATCCTCTGTCTCTGCCTTCAGAAGTTGGGGGAGAGGGAGGTGGGGAGAGACTGGAAGGAGCAGACGGAGTGGAAACTGCGGTTGGGATGTATTGAATAAGAAGAGAATTTTTTTTTTGTACAAGCTGTAACTGCAGGTGGGCTATCACTCCCACCCAGCATCTGCAGGGATTCTGGGGATCTGAACTCCAGTCCTCCGGCTTGCTTGGCAAACACTTTAACCACTAAGCCATTTCAGAGCCCGTGGGCATTATTTTGGAGAGTCTCCTTGTTCACAAATGTAATTCAACTCATGTCATGTCACTATGGTGATCTAAATTGTAACTATAAATAAATGTCAATGTTTTCTTGACAACTTGGGCTCTTATCCTTGCTAAAGAATTTACACTACCCAGAAAACATAATAGTGTTCATCTACACTATTTCAAGCTTCACATTTTATAGATAGACTTTATTTCACTTGAAATTTATTATTTGTATGGACTGATACACTCTAATACTTTTCCATTGAATATTGTCCTTTCTTTTTTTTCGCTGCACTGATTTCTTTATTTGTCACTAGGATTAGTAATAAATCATCAATATTGAATGAGATACTATGATGATAACATTTAAAAAGTGATACCTAAGAAGGTCTAATTCATCCAATTATAAGAATTACTGTATTTCTTCCTTTTTTAAATTAGAGGGAGACATATATGCATTTTATACATATTTATCAAGTATATTACTAATATAAATATTGGTAATTCTCAGAATTATTTGAAATAATTAAATGACTCACTTCTCACATAGATTGGTAACGTACATGATTCAAGGCACAGAGATAAACAGAGAATTTGCAATAGAGGAATATCAAATGGCAGAGAAACACTTAAAGAAATGTTCAACATCCTTAGCTATCAGGGAAATGCAAATCAAACAGACCCTGAGATTTCACTTTACACCCATCAGAATGGCTAAGATAAAAAACTCAAGTGACAACACATGCTGGAGAGGATGTGGAGAAAGGGGAACCCTCCTCCACGGCTGGTGGGAATGTAAACTTGTGCAACTACTTTGGAAATCAGTCTGGCACTTTCTTAGACAATTAGGAATAGAGCTTCCTCAAGATTCTGCTATACCACTCCTAAGCATTTTTTAAAAAGATGATCAAGTATACAACAAGGACATTTGCTCAACAATGTTTGTAACAGTTTTATTTATAACCAGTCAGAAGCTGGAAATAACCCAGATGACCTCAGTTGAGGAATGGATAGAGAAATTGTGATACATTTACACAATAGAATACTACTCAGCAATTAAAAACAAGGAAATCATGAAATTTGCAGGCAAATGGTGGGAACTGGAAAAGATCATCCTGAGTGAGGTATCCCAGAAGCAGCAAGACACACAGGGTACATACTCACTCATAAGTGGATATTGGACATATATTATGGGATAAACATACTAAAATCTGTACACCTAAAGAAACTAATCAAGAAGAAGGACTCTAGATAAGATGCGCAATCCTCATTCAGAAAGGCAAAAAGGATGGACATCTGAAGAGGGAGAAAACAGGGAACAGGACAGGAGCCTACCACAGAGGGCCTTTGAAAGACTCTTCCCTGCAGTGTATCAAAGCAGATGCTGAGACTCATAGCCAAACTTTGGGCAGAGTACAGGGAATCTTATGAAAGAAAGGGGAAAGAGAAAGACCTGGAGAGGACAGGAGCTCTACAAAGAGAGCAACAGCACCAAAAAAAAAATCTGGGCACAGGGGTCTTTTCTGAGACTGATACTCCAAACAAGGACCATGCATGGATATTACTTAGAACCCCTGCTTAGATGTAGCCCATGGCAGCTCAGTGTCCAAGTGGGTAGCCTAGTAAGGGGTACAGGGGCTGTCTCTGACATGAACTCAGTGGCTGGCTCTTTGATCACCTTCCCCTGAAGGGTGAGCAGCCTTACCAGGGCACAGTGGAAGACAATGTCCTGATGAGACCTGATAGGCTAGGAATACTGTCCTTTCAATTTAAAAATTTTTTTACTACAATTTATTTATGGAATATTTTGATATGACTCAGCCAATTTTCTTAATATTCATGATCTCAAGTGATTCCGAATTTTAAAGAGCCATTTGTAGTCTTGCAGTGAGAAATCCTGTCGCCACAGTGTCTGCAGGCCACAGACACAGTGTGTCTGTCACAGTGTGTTCCACAGTGTACCCTTTTGTCCACACATCTTCATTTGCAAATGTTCATTTCAAGGAGTCATCGACCTGGTTCAAGGCCTCTAACTTCTGCTACACTATCAATGCCGTTTTCTCATGGAGACTCCTCTGAGATATCTGGTTGTTGCCCCATGTCACAGAGATCTGTAGGTTTGGGTCTGCAGGACCAGCCCCTTTACTCATTCTATGAGTTCACAGATGGGGTAGATGTTGGAGTGGGCCAACTCCCTGGATCAGAGCTTGTCAGAGCACCAGACTTCCCGTTCTCCTGTCCTCAGGGCTGGCTTGCAGCACCAGGGCCAGTTCTGTTGTGTTGCCCAGGAGAGGTGCAGGGCCTGCTCTCCTGAGTGCTGTAGCAGATGAGGGGCAGAGCCAGCTCTTCTGCTGTCATGACCTGGGTCTCACAGGGAGATGGGGAGGGGCAGCTTTCCCACATGCTTTCAGGTGGTGAGGGGCAAGATGGGGAAGGCATCTCTACCTTACCCATGCTACCACATGGCAAATGAATGGTAGGGCCTGCTTGCCCATGCTCATGCCCTCTGGGCCAGCTCACCCATGTATACACACACACAGAGAAACACAAACTCAACTCCCACCACTCTGGGTGAGATGCGGGGCCTGCTCTCTTGCCCTCAGACCTTTGGGGGCAGCTCTCTCAAGATGCTCAGGTAAAACATGGAGCTAGCTCTCCACAGCCCTCAGACGTCAGGCAGGAAGTTAGCTTGGATGTCTGTTCTTTCTCTTCCAGTTTATAATAGTACATTGAGCATGTACCTAGCTCTCACTTATGCGTCTCTATTAATTTTGCCACTACAATCTATTTTTCCCATTCCACTCATATTAAAAAATAAATAAAATGCAAAATCTGGTGCTTGGAGAGAAGACTTAGAGGGTAAGAGTGCTCGCGTTTTTGCTGGTTTGTTTTGGTCACTTTGACACAAACTGGAGGTACCCGGGAGGAAATAACTTCAGTTGAGGAACTGATTTCATCAGATTGACCTATAGGCATGCCTGTGTGGCGTTTTCTTGATTGCTGATGTGGCAGGGCCTATTCCATCATGGGCAGTGCCATCCATGGGCAGCTGGTCCTAGGAGGTATAAGAAAGGTAAGTGGAAACAAGCCAGTGAGCAGTGTTCCTACACGCTTTCTGCCTGAACTCATGTTTGAGTTCTTGCCCTGATTCTCCTCTGTGATGTACCCTGACCTGGAAATAAAATAAACCTTAGGGACTTATCACAGCAACAGGGAAGCCAAACTGCAACACTACTTTTCCAGAGGACAGTGGTTTGGTTCCCGGCTTCCACATCGGGTAGCACAGAGCTTTAACTCCAGCTTCAAGGGATCCAACACCATCTTCTGGCCTTCATGGGTACCACACACACATGGAATACAGTTACACTGACACATATACAGAAAATTTAAAAAGTGGAGAAAAATTGGCCAGGTGTGGTGGTGGTGCACACCTTTAATCTCAGCACTCAGGAGGCAGAGGCAAGCAGACCTCTGAGTTCAAGGCCAGCCTGATCTACAGAGCTAGTTCCAGGCCAGCCAGAGCTACACTGAGAAACCCTGTCTCAAAACAAACAAACAAACAAAGCTTAGCGCATGTTCATTTTCCATGAAATGGGAGATACTGGCATTACCATGATGCCAGAAACTTCCAATTTGTGATCATGTGTTTTATAAATGTCTTACGTATCCATCATAGAAGTCAATGCAAAACATTTTATAACTTCTTAATAGTTCAAATGTTGCCTTTTGGAATGTTGATTCCTAGATTCTTCTGCAGAGTAAGAGCCCGGTTATTTATGCATTAGTCCGGCCTAGGATCCTCTAGGGGGCGGGGGACTAGAGAAATGGTTCGGTGGTTAAGACCAGTGTCTGCTCTTCCAAAGGATCAGGGTTCAATTCCCAGCATCCACACGGCAGCTCACAACTGTAACACCAATTCCAAGGGATCTAATACCTTTACACTAATGCACATTAAACAAAAATTTTTTTTAATTTTTCTTTAAAAAAAGGGGGGGGGGCGCAGATCCAAGATGGTGGCGAGTGCACACAGTTTCTGAGTTACAGAGGAACTGTTGCGCCGGAATTGGTGAGTGGAAGGATGACTGAAGCCAGGGAAACGACGGTGAGGCTTTCTAAACAGGTGAGAACTTTATGGACTTGTTTGGGGCAGGAGAGAAAGATCCTTTGATCTCTCCGCACTCCCCATTTTCGGGCCTCCCTTCTCCTCATCACAGCTGGCTCGCCGAGATTCTCAGCTCAGAGCTCACTGCCTGGGCACTGCGGCGGCAGAATCAGGGCTCCTGGCCCCTCAGCCGCACCTGCCAGCTGTACCTGCCTTGGAGTCCCGGATCCTCGGCGCCATCCTCCCTGTTTCCCAGGTCTGCGAGCAGCCATTCCGACTCCGACTCCGCAGGGGCTCACAGCTACTGACTGCATGACCCGCCCAAACTCTCGGTGACTTGGTGACATATAATAGGCTATCTAGCCACCAAAGTCCAGCAGATCCGCCAAACAAGCTAGGCACATCAGGCGCCAGGCCTCCCAGGTCTGGAGAGCACAGTGGAGGGCCCCCAGGACTTCCCAGAAGGCATCTGGACCAGCATCCCAGTCTCCAGCTGCAGCAGCACCGAGCTGGCGGAGCTTGTCAGTCCTCCTGCATACGGCTAAGCAGGGCCAAACCAAAGAGTAGAGGGCCCAGATACCCCAATCCTTGCCGATGTGACCTGCTTGAGAGTAAGTGCGCCCTTGAGTGTCTGCAGAGCCCCAGATCCAGGGTCGTCCTAAACTAGCGGCCAGGCATCTAAACCCTCCCACTCACACCACCCACTGTGGGAAACAGAGGGACTCTTGGGACATCGAAGCCCCTGCTCTGTAGGTCCAACAGTGCCGTTAAGGCAGATAACGCTGGAAATTGCGCCTAGACTATCACCGGCACCTGCTACATCTCCAGCACATGCGCAAGTAACCACCTAGAAGTCTGCAAGGCAGAAACCCTCCCACACACTCAAGGGTTCAGCATTCTCTCACTCTGTCCCTCACTTTCACGCACTTTTCCACACACATGCATGCCTGCATTTGCCCTTCTGTTCCCCTCGGACTTTCCTCCCACAGGTACAGGCGAAGCACCAACGCACATGCTGAGGCCACAGGACTTTTCTCAGCTTCCTGAAGAATTCTCCAGATGCGGAAGAGAGACAGTACCAGTCTGAACTGCAGAATCCAGGAACAAAAAGGGAAAGTTATGGATAAGCCAATGATGGCCTGGGGTTGGCGAAAGAACATATCCAACATAAATCAGGACATCATGGCTTCACCAGCAATTACCAAAATTGATGGATACTCCAATTCATCGGAAATTGACTTTAAAGCTATGCTTACCCAATTATTTGAGGCATACAAAGAGAAAACAACCAAATCTCTCAGAGCAATAGCCATACAAATACAGACAGTTAAAGAGGAAATGAACAAATCTACTAAAGATTTGGCCAATCAAGTGGAGGCAAAGAAAGAAGAAATGAACGAAATTCTCAAAGAAACACAGGCAAATATAGCCAAACAAATAGAGGCACAAGTAGAGATACAATCAGTGGTGTATAGAGAGGAAATGAACAAAAACAAAGAGACCATCGTAGAGAGACAGGAATCCAGATTCAAACAGATGAAGGAAATGGTGCAAGGCATGAAAACAGGATTAGAATCAATAAAGAAAACACAAACTGAGAAAACCCTGGAGCTGGAGAACCTAGAGAAAAGATCAGGAACCACAAAGATAAATATCACCAACAGAATACAAGAGATGGAAGAGAGAATCTCAGGTGCTGAAGATACACTCGCAGAAATTGATACTTCTCGCAAAGAAAAAAGTAAAATCAGAAAAGTCCCAAACATAAAATATCCAAGAAATCAAGGACACCATGAAAAGACAAAATCTAAGAATAATAGGAATTGATGAAAAAGAAGACTCCAGGCTTCAAAGTCCAGAAAATATTTTCAAGAAAATCATAGAAGAAAATTTTCCCAACATAAAGAAAGAGATGTCCATAAATATGCAAGAGGCCTACAGAACATCAAAGAGACTAGACCAGAAAAGAAACACATCATGCCACATCATAGTCAAAACACTAAATCTACAGAACAAAGAAAAGATATTAAAAGCAGTAAGGAAAAAGGCCAAGTAACAAATAAAGGTAGACCTATCAGAACCACTCTGGACTTCTCATCAGAAACTATGAAAGCCAGAAGGGCCTGGGCATGTGTCATACAGATTTTAAGAGACCACAGATACCAACCCAGACTACTGTACCCGGAAAAGCTTTCAATCAACAGAGATGGAGAAAACAAAATATTCCATGACAAAACTAAATTTAAGCAATATCTACACAGCAAACCAGCCCTACAGAAGATACTAAAAGGAAAACTCCAATCCAACAGAAGCAACTACACCCAAGAAAACATAGCATACAGAGAATATCCCAACAAAAATTAAAAGAAAACAAGCAATGAATCATAGTAAGACCACCAAGTCCACAATAAAAGGAACTAACAACAATTGGTCACTATTATCTATCAACATCAATGGACTCAACTCTCCAATAAAAAGATACAGACTAACAGATTGGGTGCGGAAACAGGATCCAACATTCTGCTGCATCCAAGAAATTCATTTCTGCAACAAAGATAAACACTACCTCAGAGTGAAGGGCTGGAGGGCAAATGGACCCAGAAAACAAGCTGGGGTAGTGATCCTAGTATCTAATAAAATGGACTTTCAATCAAAATTAATCAAAAAAGATGAGGAGGGACACTACATTCTCATCAAAGGAAAAATCCACCTAGAAGACATCATAATTCTGAACATGTATGGCACAAATACAAGAGCACCTACATTCATAAATGAAACATTATTAAAACTTAAATCAGACATCAATCCCAACACCTTAATAGTGGGAGACTTCAACACACCACTTTCACCAAGGGAAAGATCATCTAGAAAGAAGACAAATAGGGAAATAAAGGCACTTAAAGAGGTCTTAAATCAAATGGACCTAATAGATGTCTACAGAACTTTTCACCCAAACTCAAAAGAGTGTACCTTCTTTTCAGCACCTCATGGAACCTTCTCCAAAATAGAACGTATAGTTGGTCACAAAGCAAGCCTCAACAGACACAAGAAGATTGAAATAATCCCGTGTATTCTATCTGACCACCATGGACTAAAGCTGGACCTCAACAACAATGGAATTAGCAAAAAGCCTACACACATATGGAAACTGAACAACTTGCTGCTCAATGACAGCTGGGTTAAGGAAGAAATAAAGAAAATAAAGACTTCCTAAAATTCAATGAAAATGAAGGTACATCATATTCTAATTTATGGGACACAATGAAAGCAGTGCTAAGAGGAAAGTTCATAGCACTAAGTGCCTTCAAGAATTAATTTGTGACATCTCATACAAGCAACTTAATGGCCCAACTGAAAGACCTAGAAAAAAAAAGAAGCAGATACACCCAAGAGGAGAAGACGGCTAGAAATAATCAAACTCAGGGCTGAAATCAATCAATTAGAAACAAATAAAACTATTCAAAGAATTAATGAAACCAAAAACTGGTTCTCTGAGAAAATCAAGATAGGCAAATTTTTAGCCAAACTAACTAAACAGCAGAGAGAAACTATCCAAATCAGCAAAATCAGAAATGAAAAGAGGGACACAACTACAGACACTGAGGAAATCCAAACAATCATTATTAGGTCATACTACAAAAGCCTATACGCCACAAATTTTGAAAATCTAAATGAAATGGACAATTTTCTTGATAGATTCCATCTACCAAAATTAAGGCAATATCAGGTAGAAAGATTGAATAGACCTATATCCCCCCAAGGAAATAGAAACAGTCATCAACAGTCTCCCTTCCAAAAATAGCCCTGGGCCAGATGGATTCAGTGCAGAATTCTACCAGACCTTCAAAGAAGTGCTAACTCTAATTCTCTTTAAACTATTCCACAAAATAGAAACTCATTACCAAATTCATTCTATAAAGCCACAGTCACCTTGATACCTAAACCACACAAAGACCCAACAAAAAAAGAGAACTTCAGACCTACCTCTCTTATGAACATTGATGTAAAAATACGCAATAAAATACTTGCAAACTGAATCCAAGAACACATAAAAAATATCATCCACCATGACCAAGTAGGCTTCATCCCAGGCATGCAAGGGTGGTTCAACATACCGAAATCCATCAATGTAACCCCACCATATAAACAAACTGAAGGAGAAAAACCACATGGTCATCTCCCTAAATGCTGAAAAGTATTTGACAAAATCCAACATCCATTCATGTTTAAAGTCTTGGAAAGATCAGGGATACAAGGCAACATACCTAAACATCGTAAAGGCAATATACAGCAAGCCTATAGCCAATATCAAACTCAATGGAGAGAAACTTCAATCAATCCCACTGAAATTAGGAACAAGGCAAGGCTGCCCATTGTCTCCATATCTCTTCAACATAGTACTTGAAGTCTTAGCTAAAGCAATAAGACAACTAAAGGAGATCAAGGGGATACAAATCAGAAAGGAAGAGGTCAAAGTGTTACTTTTTGCAGATGATATGATAGTATACATGAGTGACCCAAAAAAATCAACCAGAGAACTCCTTCAACTGATAAACACCTTCAGCAAAGTGGCTGGATACAAAAGTAACTCAAAAAATCAGAAGCCCTCCTGTATACCAAAGACAAAAGAGCAGATAAATAAATCAAGGAAACAACACCCTTCACAATAGTCACTAATAACATAAAGTACCTTGGGGTGACTCTAACCAAGCAAGTGAAAGACCTGTTTGAAAAAAACTTCAAGTCTCTGAAGAAAGAAATTGAAGAAGATATCAGAAGATGGAAAGATCTCCTGTGCTCATGGATTGTTAGAATTAACATAGTGAAAATGGCCATTCTACCAAAAGCAATCTACAGATTCAGCGCAATTCCCATCAAAATACCAACACAATTCTTTACAGACCTTGAAAGAAAGATCCTCAGCTTCATATGGAGAAACAAAAAACCCAGAATCTCCAAACGATCCTGTACAACAACAGATCATCTGGAGGTATCCCCATCTCAGACCTCAAGCTGTACTACAGAGCAATAGTAATAAAAACTGCATGGTATTGGCATAGAAACAGAATAGTGGATCAATGGAACCAAACAGAAAACCCAGAAATAAACCCACACACCTATGAATACTTGATTTTTGACAAGGAAGCCAAAACTATTCAATGGAAAAGAGACAGCATCTTCAACAAATGGTGCTGGTCCAACTGGATGTCTACATGCAGAAAAATGAAAATAGATCCATATTTATCACCCTGCACAAAACTATAGTCCAAGTGGATTAAAGACGTCAACATAAAACCAGGTACTCTAAATCGGTTAGAAGAAAAAGTGGGGAAGAGCCTAGAACTCATAGGCACAGGAGACTACTTCCTGAACAGAACACCAACAGCACAGGCTCTAAGAGCAACAATCAATAAATGGGACCTCATGAAACTGAAAAGCTTCTGTAAAGCAAAAGACACTGTTGTCAGAACAAAACGACAGCCTACAGACTGGGAAAGGATCTTCACCAACCGAATATCTGACAGAGGGCTAATATCCAGAATATATAAAGAACTAAAGAAGTTAAAAAGCAATAAATCAAACAATCTGATTAAAAAATGGGGTATGGAGCTAAACAGAGAATTCTCTGTAGAGGAATATAAAATGGCTGAAAAACATTTAAAGAAATGCTCAACGTCCTTAGCCATCAGGGAGATGCAAATCAAAACAACTCTGAGATTTCACCTTACACTCATCAAAATGGCTAAGATCAAAAACTCAAATGACAACACATGCTGGAGAGGTTGTGGAGAAAGGGGAACTGTCCTCCATTGCTGGTGAGAATGTAAACTGGCACAACCACTTTGGAAATCAATCTGGTGCTTTCTCAGACATTTTGGAATAGCGCTTCCCCAAGACCCAGCTATATCACCCCTAGGCATATATCCAAAAGTTGCTCAAGTACACAATAAGGACATTTGCTCAACCATGTTTGTAGCAGCTTTATTTGTTATAGCCAGAGCCTGGAAACAACCCAGGTGTCCATCAACAGAGGAATGGATACAGAAAGTGTGGTACTTTTACACAATGGAATACTATTCAGCAATTAAACACGAGGAAATCATGAAATTTGCAGGCAAATGGTGGGATCTAGAAAAGATCATTCTGAGTGAGGTATCCCAGAAGGAGAAAGACACACATAGTATACACTCACTTATTTAGACCTATAACATATGATAAACATAATGAAATCTATAAACCTAAAGAAGATAATCAAGAATGAGGACCCAAGGTAAGATGATCAATCCTCACTTAGAAAGACAAATGGGATGGACATTGGATGTAGGAGAAAATAAGTAACAGGACAGGAGCCTACCACTGACGGCCTCGGAAAGACTATACCTAGCCGTGTATCAAAGCAGATACTGAGACTCATAACCAAAACTTTAGCAGAATGCAGGGAATCATATGAAAGAAGGGGGAGTTAGTATGACCTGGAGAGGACAGGAGCTCCAAAAGGACCAAATATATCAGGGCACAGGGGTCTTATATGAGACTGTTTCTCCAACCAAGGACCATGTATGGATATAACCTAGAACCTCTGCTTGGATGTAGCCCATGGTAGCTCAGTATCCAAGTGGGTACCCTTCTAAGAGGAACAGGGACTATTTCTGACATGAACTTGATGGTGGGCTCTTTGACCTCCCCACCCTGCAAGGGAGGAGCAGCCCTGCTAGGCCACAGAGGAGGACTTTGCAGTGAGTCCTGAAGATAGCTGATGAAACAGGGTCAGATGAAAGGGGAGGAGGTCCTCCCCGATCAGTGGATTTGGAAAGGGCAGGGAGGAGATGAGGGAGGGAGGATGGGATTGGGAGGGAATGAGGGAGCGGGATACAACTGGGATACAGAGTTAATAAACTCTAACTAATAATAAAAATTAAAAAAAGAATCCTCCAGGGAATTCTGCAATTAGTTTATTGTATGTGTGTAGGTACTCTTGGATTTACTCTCTGAGCTGAGTCATGAGAGTTACATCTTCGTTTCTGGTCCTTAAACGGTGTGTTTTCTTGTCTCATTACTTTGGCTATACTGACTAAGACCCTAAGTACAACACTGAATATAAACAGTGACATCAGGACATTTTACTTCACACCTGTTGTTAAAGACCATAGGGCTTGATCTCATGATGAGGCATCATGCCTGTGTACATTGGAGGTGCTAGAATTTGGTGTGTGGGGGCATTCAGTTTTTCACCATATAAATAACTGTACAACTTTCCTATAGTCTTGGCCAATAGTACAGACACTGGAAGCAGTTGAAGAGAGAAAACAGGACAGGTACCTACCATAGACATCCCCTGAAAGGATCAAAGAAGATGCTGAGACTCACAGCCAAACTTTGTGCAGAGCACAGGGAGCCTTAGGAAGAGTCGGGGGATAGAAGACCCAGATGGGACAGGAAAGAAAGAAGAACAAAGAAGACCAACAGAGCCAACAAATCTGGGCCCAGGTGGTTCTGCAGAGACTGAGGCACCAACCAAGGTGCATGCATGGAGAAGAGCTAGAGCCCCTGCTTAGATGTAGCTGATAGGCAGCTCAGTCTCCATGTGGGTCCCCTAGTATGAAGAGTAGAAGCTGTCTCTGACATGGACTCTGTTGCCTCTTCATTGATCACTCCCCATGGCAGAGCAGCCTTGCCAGGCCACAGAGGAAGAAGATCCAGGCAGTCCTGGTGAGACTTGATAAGCTAGGGTCAGATGGTAGGGGAAGAGGGCTGTCCCTCTCTGAGGACTAGGGAAGGGGGACAGGGAAAGGGTGGGACTGGGAGGAAATGAGGGAGAGGGGTTACAATTGGGATGTAAAGTGAATAAATTATAAAAAAAATTGAAGAAGAGAAACATCTTGGCTGCTGTACGTGTGGCTGCTGTTAATGTTTCCTCCTGGGTTTTGCCCTTTAGCATATTACAAACTTGAGCTACACATGCTCTGTTGATAGCAATCTCTCTCCAGATCCCTCACCACTGCCAGGCACATAAGGGTCACTTTTTACAATTGGCAAGCACTCATTGTGCAGGGTATTGGGTTCCAAAAGAACATTTTTATACCAGTACATCATGTACTTTGAACACGTCCATCCTCTGTACACCATACTTTTCCTTTCTCATCCATCACAGCCCCCCGTTTGTGTCCTTCATTTCCCTAGACAGTTTCTTTCGTGTCATGCATGCATACATGATTTATGTATCAGTGTAAAATCTAGGATACACACATGAGAGAAAACACATGATATCTGTCTTTTGAGTCTGACTTAATTCGATTAATATGATAAACTCCAGTTGCATTCACATTCCTGAAAATGACATAACTTTGTTCTTTATGGCTAAATAAAATTCCATCATTCATATATGTATATGTATATATATGTGTGTGTGTGCTTATATATCTATGTATATATGTATGTATATGCATATATATGCATGGATCTCATATTATCCATGTCTCTGTTAACAAGAAGATTCCATAGCTCAGCCATGGTGGATAACAAGGCCACCTTTATGCTAACTCTCCATCACTAGCTTCCAGTGTGTGGGCTATGTGCATTCTGCCTCCTTCCTACACACAATGTAAGTGGTCCCACATATGTGTGCACCGGAAACTCCTGGGGGAACAGTAGTACCCATGTTCTACAGTGGATTTTTCTTTCCATCCGTAAGCGAGACCAACATATTTAAACTCCTTACGCTGGTATACAGAACCTGTTTGGTAAGAGTGTGAACCACAAAGATTCTTCCTTTAGGCTAGAGCTGCAGGTCTTGAGCTGCGTGCACCTCACATACTCTCAAGGTGTGGCCTTCCATACTTACTGTGGAATTAAACCTCTGTAAGCTGGGTTCCCACCTCCACCACAGGGACGGACAGAGAATCAGCCACACACTAACTGTGCTGAACTTCAGTTTTCCCTTTGGGTTCCCCTTAATTTTTTATTAGTTCAGCTTTAATTTTAAAAGCATGCATGTCAAATTTACCTGGAATTTCTTGGGAGAAGTCAGATGAAACTCAGAGAAAAATTGCTGTGAATCATATGCTTTTGTAAGAGTTTTGTTTACTGCTCACTCAGTTTGTCTTAAAGGGTGACACCTTAAGCAAGTCTAGCCCAGAGACACACCCAGGGCCTTGTCATTCAGACAGTTAGAGGATACCTCTGTCACCATGGGGATCCTGAAAGCCTCCTTTGGTAGCTGTGCCCACCCCCATCTCTTATTCCACCATGTCACAATTACTAATCTGTTCTCCACTTCTAAAAAGTGTAATCACTTCAAGAACATTACATGAGCAGACTGACGCAGTACACTGTCTTTGGAGACATGCTTTCTAGAACGCCACCTTAATTCCCAGAGATTCATCCTATGGATGTGGCCCAGGGCAGGCTGCCCACATTCCAGTAGGTGGCTCTTACTATGCGCCTATTGCCCTCTCACAGACTAGCAGCACTAAGCGGACTCAGCAGGTTTAAAAAGACTTCATTAGGTTGGGAGGGAAAAGTGGTATGTGATCGGAGGAGCTGGAGTGGGGAAGAGTAGCGTGGAAGTGGTTAAAATACACTATAGTTGTGTATGTAATTTTCAAACAATGGAAAAAAAAATATGGGCGATCAGTAATTTAAAACACTTGCTGCTCTTTCAGAGGACCAGAGCTCGAATCCCAGCATCCAGCTCACTACCACCCATAGTGCTAGCTCCAGGGATCTAACCCCCTTGTCTTGTTCTCTGAGGGCATCTGTACAAATGCACACACACACACACACACACACACACACACCACAAATAAATAATAAAATAAACCTTTGATAATGAGCCACAATAAAAATCATGTTTTTTTTTTATCTCCAGAGTTAGTCCGATATGTGAGATAACTGAACACCAACACATGCACATGAAAAAGG
Organism: Pachyuromys duprasi; assembly: GCA_028658305.1. Classification (NCBI taxonomy): domain Eukaryota; kingdom Metazoa; phylum Chordata; class Mammalia; order Rodentia; family Muridae; genus Pachyuromys; species Pachyuromys duprasi. The sequence continues at coordinate 59,447,907 of CM053758.1, read as the reverse complement.
GGTCATGCAAGACCCCAGATTTCTGCCACATTTGTTTCATAAATAATGGGCTCAGATGGGACCTTCCCTGAAAAGTCAGAGCAATGAAAAAAAAATATCCAAGATCTCCATAACCCTTAGAGGGGTCTCCAACATGAAATACGATAATAAAACAAACAAGCACCCTGGAAAACAGCCCCATGCAAGGAACTGAGACCATGCAAGAAGGAGGGCGTACCCTGCAGAAGTCTATCCTTACCCCACACGTGAACAGAATCGAAGACAGGATACTTAAAAAGAATTTCAAGAAGCAAAAGTCGAGAGGGAGAGATTTCCCAAGAAGCAGAGCAAATGAGAAAAAATCTACACGGATAGGAGTTTTGACCATAACAAATAAGCAAATAAATAAATGAATGAATGAAAATAAAGAATTAATCATGAAAGAGGTGACTTGAAGGGGGTCTTTTCTAGTGAAAACCTCACCAAGACACAGCAGCTCATGTTTAGTGAGGAGGGAGGAACAGAATTTGAATGACATCAGGAAACAGTGTGGCAGTGCCTACTGAGGTCTCTGGGAAAATTACACACATACCTTCATATACCTGGGTGAAAATTATCATGCAAGTTCATAACTAAAATAAAGACCGTTTTAGGTACCCAGGAATCTCTCAAAGGAGGAAGTACTCCATAAAACATCAGAGGGATGGCTGTTGGCACTGGATCAGCCTGAGTGGGCACTGGAGGAGACACTGAGCAGCCCTCTCACCCCACCCCCGTCATCCATGGCTGAAATTTTTGCTACTGAGAAATTCAGACGCAGGGAGTTATCCCCTTCCGTTTGATGCTCACTGGTGAACTCCAGTGTCAGTTCTGATCCAGTGCTCACAGAGATGGTCCTGCCTAGACGAATTGGGTCTCAGAACAAAACTAAAAGCCTTGACTCTGAGAAAGGGAGTGGCAGGGAGGACAGGATCTTGATAAGGATGGAGGGAGGTTAGAGCCAGGGGAAACATCTTCGGGACAGCCCCGGAAGAGCTTGTCATGTGTCTCTCACTCTTGGTTAATGGGTAGATCATACCCAAGAAACTGAAGGGCTGAGAGACAACTTTAAGCATTTGTTCACCTTTACTTACATGAGGGACCAGATATCCTACGTAGCACATACCAAGGGAACAGAAAGCAAGAGAGCTCAAGGGACTGGGATCAGAGCTGGGCAGTTGCTTAGGAAAATTCGCCTAAGTGCTCCTAGGAGCTAGCTTTAAGCACTTGCCAAGCCGAGAGGACACTGTCCCCTGCTCACAACAGCGTGGTCCTTTTCCTCTCCTGCCCAAACCTTCCCTTCTGAACAGGAGGAGCAAAGACAGAAACCGAGTAATACTTTCCTTATCTACACATAGTCCACTTAGGACAAGGAAACCACAAACTTGCACACATCCTGAGATACATCACGGCAAGATTAGTTTCCAAGCAAGACCAAAATAATTTTAAAGGAATCAAGAAAATATAAATATGTGAATGTTTTGATTCTGTGATGAGGAGATAAAAACTATCATCCATGGACCTTCATATATTTTATAACTTCTTTTAACAAACCAAGTGGAGGATAGATTGTTTTAAAGAAGACAGTGGAACAAATCCCACTTCCTTGCCATTCTAACTATCATTAATTTCAGGTTATTCATATTCCTCAGACTTGTGCTTTCCCCCATCAATTTCTGGATGGCCATTCTTCCCCAAGTGACTACAAGGGAACTTACCCTTTACCTAAGGAATCACTGCCTTCCCTCTCTTTCTTCACAGGCACGTGGTCCTCCAGTGGCAGGTCCCATTGGATATACATACATATATATGTATATGATATAAATGTCCTATTATAAGATACCCCATCATTCTTCTGCATATCGGAATGTATTTAGATTAGAGGAGCCTTGTTTTCTCCACAGGTATGAAAAAAAAAAGATCAAGCATTCACTAGATGACTCTGCAGCAATATACATAAGCTGATGATCTGTCAAGTTTTTCTCTAGATGACACCATCACATACTCCAGCAGCGTTGCCATGCCTTCCTGGGTGAACCAATGTGTCTCTGAGTTCTCTTTATCCACCATGCCCTGCACTGTCTTGAGGAAACTGAAGGACATACTTAGTCACTTGCCTAATATACCATAAAGCAATGATCTCCATGAACCCAAAACTGAGCAGAGTAAAAATTCTCCCTTTGTGTTTCTTCTGGGCAGCTGGAGATACTCAGTAAAATTTGCTGGTTTACTCTTTCACCCAACAGCAACCCACATCTAAAGATGACCACCGTAATCTAGGGGTCTTTCGCCTGGGACTGGAAGATAATGTTTCCATCAACCTGAAGCTGTGCCTAAGAGCCTAAGAACGTTGGTAAGAACCAGCGTTTAAATTCTCTGATGAGCCACAGCCTCATAAAAAGCAAGAAGCCCGCAGGCATTTAAAAACACGCTGATCTTACATTTTAGCAAATTATTTAGTGTAAATGAACCAAAGAAGTGAGAGCAGAACAGGTATTACCTTCTTTATAAGACTTTTGAAAGATATGTATGTGTGTGTGTGCGCGCGCACACGCAAGTGTGGGATGCATTTGAGTAAGTGTATGTGTTCACCTGAGTATACATGTGTGAAGGCTAGATGTCAATGTCTAGCATCTCCCCCCATAGCTCTCTGTCTTGTTTTTTGAGGCAGGATCCCTCACTGAACATAGGTTCATCATTTTGGTTAGACTAGGTGACCAGCAAACCCCTGTGATCCACCTGCTCATCCTCTACGGGGTTCCAAGTGAGCCATTCCTGGCTCTTGTATGGATTCTAAGAATCTGAATGTGCTTGTGAAGAAAGCATTTTAGCCACTGTACCAGCTTCCTAACCCCTGCATTACCTTCTTAACTCACAGGGGGTTCACACTAAGTGAGCAAGGAAGGAATTATAGTCATAGACCCTCAAGGAATGCCACCAGAACGACATAACCTTTACCCCTAAATCCTGGGGACATCAAGCCAGCAACTGAACTTATCATGCCTTCACTTTCTTAGGACCAACGTGTCTTGTTTTTCTGAAGCCGAGACCATCCCATACATAGGATAGATGTAGGCATAGATGCACATGTAGATACCCGGAAGCAGGACCATTCCCAGTTAAATATGGACACTTGAGATTGGCTGATTTTTATGGTAGATAGTAAGCTACCAAAGGGAACACTCCAGAGCCACACCTTCTCCCGTTCTCACACACCCAGGGTCACTGAAACACTACACAGGAGTAGCCAAGCCGCCACTGACCTTCCAGTCAGGCATCTCCGCAAAGAGTAGGAGGCCCCTCCCCCACAGGTCCGGGAGCAATCACTCCAGCCGCCCCAAGCATCCCAGTCTCCATCTTTGTCTTCCTCCGAAGGAGCGTTTCTTGAGGTCTAGATGAAGGGGGAAATAGAGCCAGTTACAGAAGGTCAAAATAGCACCTAATTGTATTCGCAAGACATAGCCACGGGAGTCGAATCCAGCGAATGGGATGGTAGTGTGGACTGTCACAGCTCCTGGGGCAGCGAGGGGAAGAGACTGTCCAGCCATGCACAATGAGGAAGTGACATACCACACTGGGCTCACAGTAGGCAGTACTGAAGCAATTACTTTCGTTGGTCGGGAGCTTGGATAACATCTTCTGTGTTTCCCTTTAAAGAGGGTAAAAGAGGGACCGGAGGGATGGCTCAGCAGTAAGAACGCTGGTTGCTCCCCCGGAAGACCTGGGTTTGATTCCCAGCACCCACGCGGCGAATTCAACATGGAACACAGATGTGCACAGGCACACGTGCAAGCAAAACACCCACAGAATAAAACAGACAGAAAAATAAAAAGTAAAATCTCAAGAAGGTAAAAGTGAGTGAGTAAGAAGAACTGTCTCAATTAAGAATGATAGTACTGGGAGGAAGTGGCCCGCGCCTGTAATCCCTACGCTCAGGAGGCAGAGGCAGGTGGATCTCTGCGAGTTCTGGGACAGCCTGGTGAGTTCCTGGTCTGCAGAGTGAGGAAAAACAAACACCCCCCCAAAAAAAGGTAGAATTGACATAGCAATAAGTAATCATATGTCTTAATTTCCTCATAATGCTTTATTAGAGCATATTAAATGCACAAAAATGTGTTTCATTATGACATTTCATGTGTGCACATAAAGAACTTTTATCACATCTCCTAAAAGGAGTTTTTAAATATTTTAATTTTTGAGATAGTACCTCACAGTAGAGCGCGAGCAGACACTGTGCTCGCAGGATGCTCTCCACCTCAGGAGCCTCTTGCCTCCGTCTCTTAAATATGAGTATTTAAATCTTTAAAATAATAATAATAAAAGCAGATAAATTCTTGGTCTGAAAAAACTGCTCAGCAGTTAAGGGAACTTCTTGGTCTCACAGAGAACCCAAGTTTGATTTCCAATACACACCTGGTAAGTCCTAACTGTTCATTACTTCAGTTCCTGGGGATCCAATGCCCTCTTCTGACCTCAGCAGGCACCAAGCACATTTATGGCATACAGACACACATGCAGGTAAAACACTCACATATGAAACAAAATGAATAAATCTAATAAAAATCTTTTGTTAAATCTATACATTCTTAAAATGAATTGTCAAAATGAATTCCAGATCTATTAGAAATTTATATGAAGGCACTGAAACCATAAAATACCAGAAAAATTGTGTGCCATATAAGCAGTGACAGTCAAATGGCTAGCATAGGAAAGGCTATCAGATTTATTAACAGAGTTAAAAAGTAGGAAGAAAAAGGCTGGTATAATTTAATTTCTTTAAAATAAAAACAAAGCATTTTCTATCATCATACAGAGACAGCTTAAGGAGCACACACAGGAAAACATTGTTCAGAAGTACAGCTATAAAGAGCACACTTCCAATTACCTCTCAGAAGACAGAGGTGGGACTCCTCCTCGCTGCCCACCGCAGGAGGACGGACAGTGCTTTATTCTTTTTTTTAAATAAATGTATTTATTTTTTATCATTCACAGGTTAGGTACATTGCATCCCAGGTGTAGCCCCCCTCCTTCATTCCCTCCCACACTTTCCTTCCCTCCCTCATCTCCCTCCTCCCCGCCCCCTCCAAGTCCACCAACAGGGGAGGACCTCCTCCCCTTCCATCTAACACCAGCTCATCCTGACTCCTCAGGGCTGGCTGCAATGTCCTCCCCTGGGATCGAGCCAGTCTGTCACTCCCCGGCTTGTATGGGGGAGGGTCAAAGAGTCAGCCATCAAGTTCATGACTGAAACAGTCCCTGTTTCCCTGGCTAGGGTCTTCAGTCCGACACCTAGCTATCATGGGCCCCATCTGAGCAGGGGTTCCAGGCCACATCCACATATGGTCCTTGATTGTAGAACCGTCTTATACAAGACCCCTGTGCCCTGCTCAGTTTGGTCTTTGTGGAGCTCTTGTTCTCCCCAAGTCTCACCAACCTCTCCCATTTCTATCATCACTTCTCACCCTCTGCCAAAGGCTTGATCACGACTCTTAATATCTGCTCTGATACATCGCTACATTGACCCCCCCGCCCCAGGTCCTCCTTGGCATGCTCCTGTCTTGTTGCTTGTTTTCT
>CM053758.1:59415213-59441815 GCA_028658305.1 Pachyuromys duprasi | reverse complement strand
AAAATGTTCCTCCTGTTGGAATTTTCCTTTGATGAGAAGGAAGTGCCCCTCCTCATCTTTCTTGATTAACTTTGGTTGAAAGTCTTTTTTATTAGGTACTGGGATTGCTACCCCAGCTTGTTTTCTGGGTCCATTTGCTTGGAAAATGGTTTTCCAGCCTTTTACTCTGAGGTAGTGTTTATCTTTGTTGCATAGGTGTGTTTCTTGGATGCAGCAGAATGTTGGATCCTGTTTCCGCAGCCATTCTGTTAGTCTGTGTCTTTTTATTGGAGTCCATTGATGTTGATAGATAATAGTGACCAATGACTGTTATTTCTTTTTATTGTGGAGTTGGTGGTCTTACTTTTCATTGCTTTTTTGTTGTTGTTGTCATTAGGAAATTATCTGTATCCTATATTTTCTTTTGGTGTAGTTGTTTCCGTTGGACTGAAGTTTTCCTTCTAGTACCTTCTGTAGGGCTGGGACGGTGCTTTATTCTTATTTATCACTCACAAAGATGCCTACAGCAAATATGCACAAGCTTTAAAATCAGCATTAATCCAGGTATCTTGTCATGGGTGAGAATTTCCTTACTGTCTGAGCTTTGGGGGGTTTTGAAATTTCTTTTTAAAAAGTATTTTAGGCCAAAAGTACAATGGTTAGATGACATCGTCTTATCTAGCTACGAATCTGTATCTTGTTTAACACAGGTAAGCCTGCACGTGAATAGAGAAAGAGGTGGCCAGCTGAATAATTGTTACAGTGTGTGAGGGGGCTTTGGATGACTTTAGCAACATTTTGTGTTGTGTCTCCATATTTTGTAGCATTTTAAACAGTTTCTTTCTTTCTTTTTAATGCTTGACTTTGTTTATGCCTGTTTCCGGGTGGGAGGGATATGCGCACATGAGTGAGTGCAGTCTAATTTGGAGGCCAGAAGAGCACATCAGATTCCTTGAAGGGTGATGTGGTCCTCCAGAATGAGTGCTGAGAACTGACCTCCAGGCCTCCCGAAAAAAGCAGTAAGTGCTCTTAACTGTAGACCCATCTCTCCAGACCCCTCTACCATATTTAATTTATTTTTTCCTCTATCATATTTTAAAAAGATAAAACATGTAATATCTTGTTTAAACCAAGCAAGCAAGCGAGAGAGAAAAAAAAAGCCATATCCTCTTGCACTATAGAAATGTTCAAGTCAGACTTTAATGGGTAAGTTGTAAAGTTAGAGAATGTAAAGGTATGGAGGGGAACCATGGCAGGGTAATGAATGATGGCGTGAGCCTGAATTAGCTATTGCCTGGGTTTCCCTAAGCCTCTGGGCAAGTTACATCATCAGCCCCTCCCTCAAAAAGTTAAATTGAGAGGGGGATTGGTAGGGAAGACCTTCAAAACTGAAACGAAAAAATAATGGCAGGGAGCAAAAAGAAGGTTTTCCAATAATTTTCACTTAAGTCCCACTGGCCCTTGGGTCTGACAGCTTCTATTTATAGCACAGTGAATAGCCTTATAGAGCAGTACTTCAGCCTCAGTAGAGAGACAGAAAGGATAAATATTTGGCAGCTGATCAAATCTGTCATCAGGAATGGGAGCTAATTAAACCCACACTATTTACTGTTCTAATTAAGACCACTGTTCAGTTCAATTTTCTGCCCTGAATTTCACTAAACATAACTGTCCACTGTCTGTGATATAGTAGAAAATATAAAATCCAATTCATAGAAAAATACAATTAGCAGTTTAATGCCTCCATCTGGACTTTTAGACGGGGTGAGTGTAGATCATTTAGGCAAATATTTAAACTATACTCAGCTGAAATTGGTTTTTCATTTTGTCACTCGATATATGAATTGGTCAAATGTGAAAAGTTGAAAAATATCATCATATATTTTTTAAACGAAAGTTGAGAGCTCTTTGCAATATTGTTTTAATTTGTTTTTATTCCCACCATCCCATCTGTTCCATTTATAGTTAGAATCGGGTTTCTTTCCATAACTCTTCCACCTTCACTTACAGAAAACATCTTGATTCTAAAATAATTAAAACGGGCACATTATAAAATGAAAACATCTGGTTTCTCTGATTGGATCCGTCAGATTTTTCCCCCTTAAGAAAACAGAAAGCAAATGGCATCTCAAGGAGTCTGCTTGGTGTGTTTCTCCTCTGTTAGGGTGGCTGGGTTCCCCAGAGGCCAGCGCCATTTTCTGCCAGCCACCTGAACCTGTCATGCATTCTTCCTCGCTACAGAGGAACAGCAATGTCTCTGATTTTACCTAGGTAGCCTCTCTTTTGTTCTTCCTTTCCTGGAATTTCCATCCCTCTAGAAAAGCTGAGCCCCAATCCTTTTCTTCTAAGGAAAAAAAACCCTTTTAGACCTATCCCAAAGCCTTCACTTCTGGCTAACACCACAAACACTTTCTGCTCTTTCGTGACTATGTTCAATCTCTGCATACGATTAAGGATGCAAATTTTAAATCTCAAAATGTAGTGTCTAGACTATGGCATTATATCTAAAAAGAACAGAGGCCATGTATTGCCCTGTGACCCAGATTCCCATGTGTGTGTGTCTGTGCGTGTGTGCGCACAGTGCATGGGAAGGCATGGATATAGAGACCAGAGACTAACCTTGGGTGTTATTTCTCAGTAACAGTCCACCGTAATTATTTTTTTATTCTGAAACAGTGTTTTGTATGAGCTTGGGCTCACCAGCCCAAGAAATCTGTCTCAGACTCCCTGGTGCTGGCATTACAAATGTGTGCTATCATGCCTGGCTTTCCCATATAGTTTCTGGGGACTGAATTGAGCTACCTCCTTCATCCATGCCAAATCTCTTTTGGTAAAGTCTCCCTCCCTTTAATTCTCCCCCTCTCCCTTCCTTCTTCCCTTTCTTTTTTTTCTTCACCTCCCTCCCTTCCTCCTTCCCCCTGTTTCTTCTTATTTCAGGCTCCCCATTTATTGGAACTCTCTATAGTATTACATAATGGTTAAAGCTGTTACACTAAGCGTTTAGCCTTATAAAACTCACGTTAAACTACCGCGGCCACCATTACTCACGAAATAGTTAAAACACACGTAGAAAGTAAATCACAGAGCATCTCCATGCAGCTGATGAGTGTGTGTATCAGAGACATCAGCAGCTGTTGTTCTTAAAAATACCATCTTCCAAATAACGGCAGCAGACCCAGCTCGCAAGCTGATGCTTGTTCAAGACTTAACACTAATCACTACTGAATCTCCTCTTGTTGCCTTTGGCTTGGGGACCAGCCTGCTGAGGTCTGCTTAGACCCTGACCCCAGCACCCACCTATGAGTCATGCTGCTTGACTTTGCAGCTTTCGTGTGACCCCCAAGTCACTGAGAAACATGCTAGCCATCGCTTCCTGGTCAGACAGAATTCCACTAATTCATCTATCTGCTTTTCTACGGTAATAAGCAGACCACGAGGCCACGTGGTTAGCGCCCTGATCAGAGAGAAGACCTGTAAATACAGCTTAGTGTTGCCACAAAAATATGAAATGATATCAGTCATCACTGTCAACTATCAGGATGCAGAAGAGAGTTGTGAAGGATGGAGGGACCACCACTCATGGGACCTGGGTAAAGCATTCCTGGGCTGTGTGGTGGCGCACCAGCCTCCTGAAAACAGAGGTGGATGGTAGCCTCACTTTGACGAGCCCAACCCCTAAAGCCAGAGGCCACAAAGACAGACCTGACTTCACAGTAACCTAGACCAGGCAACTTTCATTTGCTGGTGTGTACTGCTTTTCTCAAGTACCTTTTCAAACATCTCTTTAAACAGTCTGAAGTGATTATTTATATTCCTTAGGAACACTTGTTTAATAAGGTTAACTTGTTTAAATGATCCTAATCAAAGTTTGATTCAACCAGCACCAAGTCTGTGCCCTTGTGGTAAAGAGTCCTGTCCTTCCTAAGGCAGCTGCAGTTGGGACAGACAGTGCCATGGGCCAGTTCTCGGTTTGGCTTATGTCCCCTCTAACCTTCCCAGCCTCTCTGATGTATACTCCCAGAACCATCTTCAGGCGAGCAACAATCTTCAGAACTATGTGTATCCAAAGAATGATGGCGCCAAGGCAGAACCCCTTCGTCACCTCCGCTAGGCAAATCCTGTTTTCCTCTGTGTGATTTTTCCACTGGTACTCCACTTCCTCCGTGACCAGGTATCCAGTCGCATTCAGGCGCAGAGCTACCGTCACTCACAGTGAGCGTTCCAAGCTTTGGATCCTCCCCATCTGATGCTGCGATCCACTTGACCTCGACCTTCTCTTGATAGCTCAGTGAAGCCTGTTATGTCATCTTATTGAAAGCTACACTTCTGCTTTTCAACCATCTGTCGTTTTCCCTTGGATATTTTTGTGAGGAATGCACACTCCTGGCTGGCATTTGTGGGCTCCCAAGCATCTGCTGGTTCCCTTATCCAAACAGATAGCCATGGTCAAGGCTCTGCTCTTGACCTGAGAGGACAGGCTTGGATCCAGGCCCTCAAGCAGCTCTCAGTCAGCAGGAAGCTCCGAGAGGGGTCAAGGGACATTATGGGTGGCATTAATCCTGAATTGTTGAGAAAACAGATACACAAGCAGTTTCTACAACCTTTCTTAGCAGAACATAGAGCAAGGTCAGATCCTTTCTACAAAATTCTGTGGGAACAATATGCCCCTCTCATAGGGTACTTTGAGTTGCATATAGGCCCTTGTTTTTGCTCATCATTCCTAACTGCTAATGAACTAGAAACACTTTCCAATTTGCTACTTTGTTTTTTACTGGTGACTGTTTTCTAGTATCATATAGTGTGTGTGTGATGAAACTCTCAACATAAAATTCTCTTATTTTAAAAAGAACAAAGCAAAATAAAAGACCAAAGGAAAACTTGTGAGAACACATTTAAAGAAACTGCACTTTGTATCATTTCATTTAAACTATCATACTTAACAATCACTTAGGAAATCATATTTTCCCAAGAAAAATTCTAGCTTGGGAATACACTGGATGAAAAAAAAATCCCCAAGATATTGTTTACTCATTATATAATTGACTCGGCAAAAGCCCAGAATATGGTAGGAGCGAGTGTGTTCACAGTCTCATAAAAGCTCAAGTCTTGCTTGCAGCATCTTCTTGAATCCCCAGGCATAAATCAAATCATAAACTATTTCCCTGACAAGTTCTTAAGTCTATGACTTATACTGAATAGCGCCCTTCTGCTGGTCTTGCTAGAACGTTAGTAATTAAACACAGATTTCACATCCAAGGTCACTTATTGGAAGTGCCATATTAACAGCTCCATATTAAAAACAACTCCAAATGAAATGCGTTCCACCGGGATATTACTTCCCAGACATCAAAATAAAAGGTTCATTCCAGTGTTCCCACAAAGGTTATTTGAGGAGATCTCAGACCACTAACAGTAGATCCATTCTTTCAGGTTAACACTACCTTAAGGTCTTGAGCAACAAAACTTTAAAATTATGAATTGGGCAGATGTCATAAACATGTCACTCAAGTTGTCACACAGATCAACAATTCAATTCAGCCAGGTTGTGTCAGACACTAATATACCTAGGTGCCACTGATAAATTCCCAGGACCCCGAGGCTCACTTCTCCTTCTCCAGTCCATACTACTCCCTGATAAAATTCACTGCCTGGCAAGCTGACGGCCTCTGGAATGCCGTCAGCCCTTTCCTAGCCAATGTTTGTCCCTGGCCATCTTTACCACCGTAGGAGAACTTTACTCACACTGACTCGCTGGAACACATTCAACACTATGAAGCATCTCCCTCCCAGACTCCGTATCTCTGCAGCTCCAGCTCTCACAGTTCCTGTTCCAGCTGCATCTCATACCCCAGACATATCACATTCCTCATTATTTCCCCAATAGAAACGTGTTAGTCAATCCTTTCTCTGTCTCTGCCTGTCTGTCTCTCACTGTGTGTGTGTGTGTATGTGGTGTTCATGTGTATGATGTTACTGTTTCTGTGTGTGGTGTTTTGTGGTGTGTTTGTACGTGTGTGGTGCTTGTGTGTGTGCTTGTCTATGTGAGTATGAGCCAATGTGCGTGACTGAAGAATCAAACCGATGTCTTCATGTCTGACTGGCAGGCACTTTATTTCCTAAGTCATCTTTTGATCCCCTTGAGGGGTATTTTATTTGATGTGTTTATCCAGGAACTTATCTCAAGTACAAGCCTTTGCTTTTGCAGTGCTTGAGATCGGACTCACAGTCTTGGGAAGGAAGTGCTTTGCCACTGTGTAACAGCCATAGCCCCCAAGGAACATTTTTAAAGCTTGTCATTGAGTGGACAGGGTACAGGAAAACTATGAGAATTAGGAAGCAAAGCTGGCTGGTGTAAGCCAGACCCCATAAATCCCAGGACGTTCATCTTCATCATTCTGTGTAAAGAGCTACCAGGGTAAGAAAATACAGCCAGAGAGAGGAGGTGGGAAAGACAGACATCTCTCTTTTCCCTGTCTCCTATCCCTTGTAGTGCTCCCCATCGGCCAAAGCTAACCAGAAGCCAGTGGGTCAGGAGGAGACCTGGGGTAGTTCACACAGACCACACCCCAGCAGGTGGAGAAGGGTGCAGAGTAGATGTACACGGTAAAGGGAAGCATCTAGCATACTCATTTATCAGCTCCCTAGAAAGTGTCAAAGCAGAGGCAGGACTTTAGCAAGCTGTTTTGGGAAACTTCTTCTGGCAGGCAGGGGCATAAAGGACCCGAGATGTAGAACCCCCACAGAAATACTGAATACAAGAGACCAGACCCCACACCACAGAGCCCATGGTCATCACATCACGTATGCCAAAGAGGAAGGCACAGATGTGACACCCAATGGCACTGGGATCAACAGGATCTGGCTATTTACCATATCCATGGGGCCAGAAGTGCCAGTCTGACTCCTGGATGTCTGTGTTAAGTGGCACATGCCAGTCTTGTTCAGGCTTCAGGACCGTTCTCAAGCCGACCATTGTGGTAGGATTCTAGTGCCTTCTGTATACAATGATAGTGAGTCTGTCAGTAATGACTAAAAAAAGCACAAATGAGCAGTGTCCTGCAGCTCTCATTTACTTAATTATGATGGCGCAGTCTGCCAAAGATGATTGTGTGTGTGTGTGTGTGTGTGTGTATAGGGGGAGTTCAGGTACCTGTGTGAGTGAATTATGTAGAAGTCAAAGGTCAACCTCAGGCGTCACTCTTTAAGGTACAGTCCACCTTGGTTTTCAGATAGGGTTTCTATCTCACTGACCTGAAAGTCACCAAGCAAGTTGCTTGCTTGCAGGGCAAACACTGTACTGACTGAGCCATCTCCCCGCCAAAAGAATTTTAACAAAATAAGTATTCGCCCAAGATCTAATCATATAAAGGCTTTATATAAAAATCTAAATTGCTGGCTTCTGATGAAAATGAAAGAAAAAATCTAAATAGAATTCACATTATTATAACACAGCACTGAATGAAACTTAAGTGTGGCCACTCAGTTATGCTGGGCAATGCAGGGTCTCATCTAGCTGTGAAGTTTGCAGTAAAAACCGGAGGCTACCATCTCCCACCCACTCAGGATAACACCTGGAAAACAGCACACCGTGGTTACGAAACGGGCAAGGCCAGACAGCAAAAAGTTGAAATATCAGGGCGAGCAGAGATTAGAACCCCATAATGTTGCTGGTGGGAATGCAAAGTGGTCATGATGGAAAATAATATGGCAATTCCTCAAGAGTCAGTGTGTGTTTATCATACGATTCGGCAACTCCCCCTTCTGAATACACATCTCCCAAAATTGTACATATGGACTGAGAAAGCTGCATGTTCATCTCTGCTGCTACGTTCTTTACTGTAGTCAAAATGAGGAAAATGAAGAAAAGGAGGAAAAACCAAAACCAAAGGTCTATCTACACGAGAATAAATAAGATATGCATGTATATCTGAGAGAGGGTAGAATTCTGACACCTTCCGCAACGTAGATGAAACTGAAGTCAGTATCCAAAGAGTCAAATATAAAAGAGTGAACATGACTGAGTACCGATGAAGCACCCCTGGCCGTCACATCACAGTAGGGGCTTGACTGCCAGGTGCTGGAGAGTGGAGAGAACGGGAGGCACCTTTTAATGAGCATAGATTCAGCTCTATAATATGAAAGCCTGCTCTAGATATGACAGCTCTTGCACCATAGACTGAGTGTAATTGCCAGCACTAAGCTTAATACTTCAAAATAAAAAGCTAAGTGTCATAGTGTACATTTTAACACACAGAGAGAAAGAGAGACTGAGGCAGAGACGAACGGACAGAAACAAGCAAACCAACATTTTCAAAGGTAGAAAGAAAGAGCCATAGGAAATGGAAACTTTCTTTTAAAGGTTGGTGATGAAATCCATTCAACTGGCCCGTGTTTCAAATCTTCTTAAAAACAGAATTATAAAACTCAAGGACAGGAATGGTGGTGAGCAGTTCGTACTGAGCCCCTAACAAACCACAGGTCTGTGGGGGCTGTAGAAGAGAACATATATGCCATGAAATTAGCTCCTAAAATATGACAGAAAAACATGGGAAGGAGAATAGAAAAAAAGCTGTGAGGAAGTCATGCAATATTAACTAAGATTTAAACATTAGTTTTTAAAACATAGTAACTCCAGACTCCCAATGCTGTGTGACTTTTTATTTTGGTCATATGTGTAGAAATACTGTCGAGGAAGTTAGTTATTCTGCTGTGGTTACAAGTTCTGCAGGTCCCTCAATTTTTCTTCATTTCCTTATTAAATTCCCACCAACTAGGGCTGCAGAGATGGCTCAGCGGTTAAAAGCACTTGCTGCTCTTCCAGACTACAAGGTTTAGTTTTCAGGAGGCCCACAACCATCTGTAACTCCAGCTCTGGAGTAGTCAAAGCCCTCTTCTAGCTTCTGAGGGTACCTGCACACAAGTGCATATATGTACACACAAACACACTCTCACACTCATGCACATCACTGTTGAATAATTCACATACAATTAAATTATTTTCCCTTAAGATGGCACCCATGTATGACAGCATTTTTATGACTGTGTCTAGTGCTTATCCTATTGAAAAATCTTATACATGAACATGCATGAAAATATTTGTAATGTTGCCATATAAATTCTGGTTATTTCTAGAGTTGGATAATGGCTGGATTTGTGGTTTTCACTGTACCCTTTCTGAACTGCTGGATTTATTAAAGAGGTGTGACACTTTCTAACTTAATTATTCTAATATATAAGTCAGTCCATCTTGGGGCCAAGATATCATCCCATGGTGCCTTCAGAAGCCTGGGCGACTCAGGGTCTCTCTGGCAAACATTGGTCAGGAATTTGGCCATGGTGGCTTGTGCCCTCAAGAGCATTTATGGAAACCGCCTTAGGACATCTCAAGCCTGATGAGAAAAGGTTTTCAGGCAGATGTTGCATTAACTTCTGGCCCTACACACATCTACAATGTTTCAGAATGTTGCTTCTCAGCTAGAGCTTCAGCCCCTATAGAGCATGTGGGAATGTCTGGAGACATTCTGGAGTTTTGCTATGGGGGCAAGGGAGACTGCTACTAAAATGTAAACAGGTTCCAGCTCCCAGGGAAGCCTGGACAGCCAAGAAATAACTAATCTAGAGACTGGCCAGGTCAGAAAATTCGTGCTAGAAAGTTGCTAATCTTCTTTACTTTCATAATGATTTAGAACAGTTAATTTAAAAACAGCTATTTTCTAAGCCGATGTAACAACCACACATCATGAGCATTTTCAGACTTCAGACGGAGTTAAGACAGTGCAAGCTGCTCTGCTCTCACCATGGAGGAAAAGAGGGTTCCTGCAGTAACCCAACACTCCCTCCCGTCCCCGGGCAGACTTAGAATGCTCTCTGCACACTCCCGCCCATTAGCAACCACAAAACAGTCTTAGGGAGCTCTTCATTCCAACATACCTCAAACCACATTCAAGCCACTCATATTTGACAATCCACAGTGGGCTTTTCTTTCCAAGGAGTGGGGGAAATACAGGCCTGGTCTTTCAAGTTTCATGATACCAAGCTTTTAGAAAAAAAATTCTTTTTTGACTTTTTTTCATGATTTATTTTCATTCATGGTTAGCCATTTTCACATAGAAAAACACAGGATTTGTGCCAACGACTCATCAAGAATATTACCCAGACCACATGCGAGGGGCATCGGCTTTAAACAAATTCCCTCAAGAAATATTATTTGACAGTTAGTAAAGTGGGTCATGAAAGAAGCCAGCATGCCGTTTCCATCCTTGGCCTTCCTTCTGCACATGCTGGGCTGCTGCCGGGCAGAGTGCTACCCCAGGTGAAGAGAGAAAGCTGGCACGGGGGATTCTGCATACCTGAAACCAGAGTACAAAGACAGAAAGAACCAATAGCACAACCCCAGTTTAACCACTGATATTCCATGGGTATCCACCACAGCCAGGGTAGGTGACTGCCAGGTGGACAGGTTTCAGAACTGTCGAGGCTAGTGCCAGGGTCTTTCAAGGTAAGCAAAGTTAAAGTTCACTTTCCCCTTCAGTAACATTCTCCAGAGATCCCATTTAGTCACTGACCTCAAAAATCTGGTTAAATAACTGGAAGGCAGGGCAAACACACACTGAGTGCTAAAGGAAAGGGGACGGACAGCCACCCTGCTCCTGGGGCATGTGGAGGGGGGGAAGGGGATGGCAGACACATGAGTCTTGATAGCTGAGTCAGACTTTGGCAAAACTTCATCAGCGAGCAGATGATCAAACAGTGTACAGTGTGTGAGGGCAAAGAGAAAACATTTGTATAAACATCCATGGATCGGATATAGCCATCCAGAGAGTGCAGTGACGGGGCAGTAGTGTCCGACAAGTTTGAGTTTTCTCTGTCTTTGATGTTTGACCTTGAACTTACGCTAGTTATATCTGAACCACTCGCTAGGCTTTCTGGGCAATGGCCACTGTACTAGGCAATGCAAATCTAGAAGTGTCTATGACTAAAGAAAGTTCCATTGGACCGATTGCAAAAATCACTGTTGGAAAAATGATCACAAAGTTGGAAGCAAAGTCAAGAAAAGGGAGTTTACATGTACACACACACACACACACACACACACACGTGCATGTTTATATAAGCATGAAACATGGCACGTATATAAACATGTAATATACTGTACATTCAATTAATCATTTTCAATTAGACCTTTGGAAAACTGAAAATACGCACTATGGAATATTTTTAAGGGAATATTGAAATTTTCAAAGCCACCAGAGAATAAATTCAAACAAAATGTGTTCTATACATCAAAGTATCAAAAATAAAGAAAATGATGAGGCTAGATTTAAAAAATACCAACATGATAAACAAAGGATTAAGGAAATTAGAAGAAACATAACATATAACAGGACACAGGCTCTTTTCAGAATCTTTATAGCATTGTGTTCTGTGTCATTGGCTGACCTTTCTCCGATGTAATTTTGCTCTGCCTTGCTTCTGATGAGGTCTAAACCCTTTTAGACCTCATTTGTTTACATCCTCTCCTTAACTTTGGTTCATTTATTTATTGGGATATGCTATTTGTCCATCTTTATGGGGTACATTATGGTAATCCAATATATGCGTACAACGTGTAATGACCAAATCAAGGCTATAAACATCTCCATCCCTCCAGTAATTAATCACTTTTATGGGTTATGAACTCGGCAGTTCTCTGGTCATTTATTATTGTCCCACTTTGTTGTTTCAGACACTCAGTGTTTTCTTCGATTTCACAGATAGCCGAAACAAATGCTAACTAGAATGTACATGCTTCCAGACCCTTCTGAGCTTCATCTCCTTGCCTATTTTTTTAAATAGGATGCAGAATATCATCACATCTCTGTTGTTATATATGAATCTCACTCCCTACAGGAGGAAATATCTATTATGGGCTCTTATTTGTCCCCAGATGTTTCTTACTCAGAGGCTAGATTCTTATTCCTCACCTGGGCACCTTCAGCTGTTTCTATATCCCCAGGGTGAGTGGAAAAGGAATGCACACTGAATCAAGACAGACAGTCATCCCTCAAAGACGGGATCACCTCTACAATGTCTCCTCTGTGCTTATTGGTGATGCCATCCCACTGCACGAGGTTTCTGCATACAGTTGTCTGTGGGCAGCCATCTCCATGCCCTGCTGTAGCCAGTTTCTGCAGCGGTGACCCACTTTCATGGAAAAGACCCATGCACACCAGTGGAAATCTACAGCAGAGGAGAAAGCACAACTCCCACAGAGCCTGAGTGATGCCTGGTCTACCAGCTTCCAATTCTGTTAACTCA
The DNA here is from genome assembly GCA_028658305.1 of Pachyuromys duprasi. Lineage (NCBI taxonomy): Eukaryota > Metazoa > Chordata > Mammalia > Rodentia > Muridae > Pachyuromys > Pachyuromys duprasi. The sequence goes on along the minus strand of CM053758.1, from coordinate 59,429,539 downwards.
CATTGGCCAGCAACGCTGCAAACAGAACTGGGTCCATTTCTGTCACCAAGACTTTATTTCAAGGCCACCGTGTGTTTGACTTTGCCTCTAACCTACATATGACTCTAACACTTGGCTAAGTCTACCATAAAATAATTATAAAAAAATCTAGCAGCCTTGAAATTTCATTCATTCAATGAAGCTATAATTTGAGGTCACCTGGTTAACACAGGCCCCTAAGTTTCCACGCTGAACTTTCCAGCTCCATTGCCATCTCCTCAAAGAAACCTCATCTCAATTAGAGGGGAAAGCACACGACCAGGTGGCTCACATCTTTCTCATTGACTCCCTGCAGGCTTCATGAAGTTTGGGCTTTTGTCTGGTTTTACTTGTTAGGACAGTTCCAGCAATTAACACAGCGGCTGACATAAGAAGCATCTGGAGAAAATATTTATAAATGAAGACATGAATTTAATAATTTAGCGAATAATCACAAGTATGGAGTTAGTACTTTTAAAAATATGTGGAAGGGGGAAAGTCATGCTTCGGCCAATGGGACAAGGATTTAAAATTTCTCTGATACAGAAAATTTTCTCTATGAATCATTTTTAGTTTTTTAATATGTCTTTAATTGAAACAGAATTACATCACTCTCTCTCCTCCCTTTCATCCCTTCAGCCCCTCCCATGCCCCCTCCCTCAAGCTGATAGCTTCTTTTTATTTTGGTTACAATTGTTACATGAATACATACATACATACATATATATATATATTGTGTATCTGTATGCACAAATATATAACTACAACTTGCTGAGTCTTTTGTTGTTTGTGGGTGTATCCCAACAAATGCATCTACACCAGAAGTCCTGCATCGAAGACTTAGAAGCATCAGGGAAGAGGAGGTAGAAAGATTGTGAGATAAGGATCCGAATACCAGGAAGTCCGGTGTGAAGCGGTCTCTCCTAGAAACGGCTGCATATGGAACAACGGAGCTGTCAACATGCTAATGCAGCTCAGGAAAATTTTCTCCAGAGCTCAACCCTAGACAAAGAGCTACCAGCAGCTAATAACTGCTGGGTGAAGGGAATTAGCCTGTCTTGGGGGTGAGCCCCTTATTGGTTGTTCAATGCAGAGCCATCATCCCTGAAATCATGGACAAATCATTTTCAAACAGAAAAAATAAAATAAAATCAGCATTCTGAGTAATCAGCTTGCATCTCTTATTTTTTTATCTCGGTTTTGTTTTGGGTCCTGTGTTAGCTCTTCGTTTGGGGCTTGACACCACCCTATGGCCCAGAATTCACATAAGAGAAAAAGCGTAGGTTACTTCAGTCTTTAAGGAGCCTGGCCTCACACTGGTTCAGCTCTTCATTGCCAGCATTAAACGTCTTTTCATTGCTATTTAAGCAGCAGCTTAGGTGAAGACATTCCATCGCTGAGCAATAAGGAAAGCTAATTTTGTCTTCCTTGTAGCTGGGCTGAGTTACCGGATATGTTGTAATTGATTAAGAAACAAAACCCTCGGGTTTGTAATAGCTGATACATGATTCTGGTTCAGCTTGAATCCATAATCCATTGGCTACAAACTTTATGTGGAAATATGGGGATTTGGAAGGCCATGAGAGTGGAGGAATCAATTAACGTACAAACATCCAAACCAAAGTTTCCAGAAGTCTGGTTTTACAGTAAACCAGCCTTCAACATCTTTTCTGAGGACACGATTTGAGGAATGCAAATGAGCAGATAGCTTTAACATAAAATCACAGATTGTTAGAACTGGATAGGGACTTTTAGTCGATCATTTTTACAGATGGTCAACCAGGTTCAAGAAGAAGAGCTTGGATGTGACCTTGGTGATTTCAACTTGCAGTTCAGGGTCCTTTCCATCACCCAATCATAATACTCCTTTCTCTCTCCTCTCTCTCTTTTCCTCCCTTTCTCTCTCTTTCTTTTCCTAGTACTGGGACTTGAACCAAGGGCCTCATACATATAGGCAAGACTTCATCACCGGGACACACCTCTAGCCCAATTTTCACCTTTCATTTTCAGCTAAGTCGACCAAGCTGTCCTTGAACTCACCTGTAGCCAAAGCAGGACTTGAACCTGTGATCTTTCTACCTCAGCCTCCTGAATAGTTGGTTTAACAGGCCTGCTCACCAGACTTGGCTGCAATTCTCACTTTCATTAGTCTATATAAGTCTCCTTCCCTTACACTTCTTGTACTTCCTATTCTTCTACATGGCTAAACTAGGTGCTTCCCTTTAGAACACAACTCACACCCATCACCCCTACATGATGCTTAAACTACTTAGTATGCTCTAATGTCCACAGGATGAAGTTCAGAGCCCTTTGCTTGGCAGTCAAGACCCCTACCTTCTGCCTCCTACCAATGCCAACATTATCCTGGCTGTACCGCTGACCCTGCAGCTACAGTCCGTCAACTATTGTGCCCTTGATACTCATCTCATTCTCCCTATGGCCCAGCCTCGAATCCCCTTCAAGAGCTTTCTTGTTGACTTGGCTATAAAAGGGTGGTATCAAACAGCCTTCAGCAGTCTTCTACTTGCTGGGATTAAGTCAGTTTCTAGAGGCATTTCTCTTAGGGTCACACTCTTGTCCAAAAGAAAACCTGAGATCTAATGCCCCTTCATAAATGGTCATTTCATCTACTGCCAAGAAACAGGGAAGTGCACAGTGACTACCTTCTCTCTTACGCTGAGGCTTTATTCAATTACAGCTCGATGTGGAGCTGCAAGGACCTGGCCGTATTAATCTAGGTAGGGGCAACTCTACTGGCCACTGGCTTAAAGATGCTTGTACATGAGCCAAGTCTTCATAGACTCTGAACAGTGGCTCAACTTTTCCCCCTGTCCACCCTGCTGCCTTCCCATCTCTCTACTAACATCAGTTTCAGGGGAGAACACTAGCATTTGTATGGAAATTCATGAGCATGCTTCCAGAAAACCCCAACAAGCAATACTCTGCCCCAAAAGAACTGCTCTCACTATCTTTCAGAGTCTCCCCTGCAGGCCACTCATCTTTAGAAGGTTTTTATTAGACATGGATCTCTTCCTATAGGTTCTATTAGCATAAACCACCTCATCATATCAATTACTCGGTTACATGAAATTACCATAACCGAACGTGTCCAATGCCTCTGATAATACTGACAGCAATGAACGTGAAGCAAACCACCACTCAGTCCTCTCTGTCAGCTCACGTTCTGTTCTCTTTCACCATCTAGCCAAGTAGTTGGTCCCCAAACAGAGAAAACTCTGCTCTCAAAGGCTCCAAGTGGTCGACACTAGATTAAAGACCAACACACCTTTGATGTGCTATCGCCCTCAGAAGGAAGGAGAACGTTTGCTTTTATATTCTCAGGCATAGGAGGGGATGTGAAGAGAGCAAGGGAAAGAGAAGAAAGGTTCTGTTTAAGGGGAATGACATATGAGGAGCATTATACAAGGTCTTTCTTCCACGCCAAAAAGACTCCAGAAGGCGCCAAGTAGACACTTGCTGAGAGGCACGATGGTGCCAGGGAGTCTGGACCTGCCAGATCCCGGTGACGCCTCCACCCGAGCTGCCTTCATCCATCTAGGATGACCCATGTTCTGAAATAGGAGCCTCCTCACCATCATCACATAGCCAAGGAACACAACAGCATTTGTTTCTTTCTCACAGAGAACAGTAAATGTTTGGGTGATCTAAGGTTTACCTTAATTAAAACTGGGTCACATTAACTTTTTACAATGAAAAGTAAACAAGAACACACCGTGAGCCATGTTTTAAATTCCATGACATGAGCATGCTGTGAAGAAGTCTCCTCGGCCTCCAGAGAAAGAACTTGAAAGTTAGCCTTGAAGGACAGTCCTCAGCCAGGGACATTTCTGAAACAGCAAGAAACACAGCCCCCTGTTCCCCCCTGGACTCAGGGACCCAGCCAGGTACCTGACAGGAAATCTAATAAATGGGAAATGGAAAAACTTACTGAAACCTTTTCTCCACCAGGGAAGAAACTGTCAGGAGCAGGGACACTATGGCTGCCTGGTGGTGCCAAGTAATGAGAAGTAATCCCAGCACTATTTTGTAGGGTGGAAGAAGAAATCACAGGATGAGCAGCAGAGGGAGGCATATTAGAAAAGAGACTCAGAGGGCCCAGGAAGCAGGAAATGTCAGGAATGACCCCAAATGGGCTGTAGGCTGGGGATTTTCAGAGATTTGAAGCCAGAGAGCAGCCAGGTGCTTCCTGACATAGCTTCCTTCCCAAAGGCGCTACACCAAATCTTTTGGGCAGCTTCCTCTCATTTCTGCTTGCATTGCTGTTTTATTGGTGTCCACAGAAAGGAAGCCGGAAGACAGGTTAGTCCTTTGACTGCCTCCCAACACAATCCATAACAAGCTTTTACCTTACATTATGGATGCTTATTTCACAAGGACAAAAAAAAACCCTCATATTTTGCTGTATTTTAAAAAAGACTTAGAACTGGGCTGGAGAGTTGGCTCAGAGGTTAAGAAAACCAGCTGTTCTTCCGAAGGTCCTGAGCTCAACTCCCAGCAACCACATGGTGGCTTACAACCCGCTATAGTAAGATCTGGCGCCCTCTTCCGGTGCAAAGGCAAAATGCTGTATAAATAGTAAATAAATAAACCTTAAAAAAATAGAACTTCCTTCAAACCTGAAATGTACTATTTTCATATGACACTATAGTGACATTTTTAAGAATTCTGGCTTTTTGTTTTGTTTAAAAAACCCACAGAAATACTATAAGAATATATTTTCATTTATTCTCAAGTGTAGGGACCTAGTGGAGTCTGGCTTACCTCGACCTACATCTCATCTTTTCCGCCTGCACATCATAAGCTGTAATATTCAATCACTGGTTTGTGAGCAGGACTATGGTATTGGGAATTCCCTCTTTTCTACTATAATGTCAAGTCAACATGTTTACGCTGTGAGGCTGTCTGCATTAACACAATGAAACAAACTGATCACAATGCAATAAAGCTTGGTGCCGCTGTGAAAAAAAAATTATCTAATTAATAAATACAGTTGTTGCTGTCACTCATTGTCAAGGAAAGAGGGACAGGGTAAGAGACAGACAAAGCTTAGATGTAAGAGGCACGCGTGAATTTCTTGAAGTACATCCTTTAGTCTTCACAGCAATCTTACACCAGGTGTGAGTGTTTCAGATGCAAGGAGTATAGCCCAGAAGTTGCCGCTTTAATAGTAGGGCTAGCACAGTGACTCGGTGACACCATTCAGCATCAGGCTCCCTTTTTGTGTACCAATCGTGTATGTTGGCCGTTGGCTGTTCCTCTCGTGGCTGCAAAATTACTTTTGCAGCTTCAAGCACCATAGTGAGGTCTAAGAAGGGAGAAAGGGGGTGTGTAATGACATACGTCCAAGTAATCAAAAATTTTATACTTAGGCCAGGGAAGGAGTTCTGTAGTAAAGTCCCTAACCGTATAAGCGTGACCTGAGTCAGACTCTAGAATCCATATGAAAAGTACAAGGCGGATGGTTCCAGAGGATGATCTTTGATTTCTACACACACATAGTTGCATAAAGCTGTGTGTGTGCACTAACAGGCACAAGTGGGGATTGGGCTACTATTTGCCCAGAAGAAACCGATGCAGCTGCTCCCTTCTGTGTAGCCAAGCACCCCTAAATCACAGGCCACTCAGAATACAAGGAAGGCTGAAAAAGCAAGAACCCTATTGTATATTGAATTTCAATTTACTTTCTAGAGGATTCTGTTATTAAAACAGGATCAGTCATTGGTGTCTACCACAAATTCTAGTACCCAACATGGTGCCTACAGTTGATAATATCATAGTCACTGAGAGTGTGGTAAGGGTTCTTCTCACCAATAATAATAATGATGATAATAATAATAATAATAATAATAATAACTAGGTAGGTGATACATGCTAATAAAGTCAATTTGACCATTTCATACCATATAAATATTTAAAACATTTTAACCAATAAATATGCACAACATTTATCTATTAAGATTAACTTTTAAAGAAGTTTAATATGCAGAAAAAGCATTTACATGTCTATGAGATGCACATACAGAAATTCTTGATCATGAAAGCTGATGGCTGTAGAAAGAATTCCATTCCCTCTGGTGACAATGGCGGGGGGAAGGGAAGTCATGGAATACCAGGCATGGAGATCTGAGCAAAGTGTTTTTGGTAATTTAGGTTTGGTAGTATATGTTTACCATCATGTAGTTCAAGAAGCCAAAGCAGAAGGATATTAAGTTTATGGCCAGTATAGATGAGGTATAAAGAACTTGGCTCAAAAAAACCCACATAGACAGATAGATTAGTTACTTTTCTTATTGCTATGTCTAAACACCTGACAGTAAAACGTGCTGCTTACTATGTGGAATTGATTGCAAATTTAATTATTTTAATTACTCATTAATAATTTCTTTTGTGTCACAATGTTTAATCAGCTCTCATAAGTGTTTAACGGGTGTCTGGATGTTTCACATAGGCATGAAATACATTGTCTGGTACCAAGAACTGTCTATATCTAGGTTTCGGTTATGTTGATCAAGCTTTCCATACCTTCACATATATTTTATTAATTTCATCCACAGAAAAGGTAGATTATCAAGAAGGAGGATGCCGGCTAAAATGGTCTATCCCCATTCAAAAAGGCAAAGAGGATGGACATCAGAAAAGGAGAAAACAGGGAACAGGACAAGAGCCTGCCACAGAGGGCCTCTGAAAGGCTCTACCCTGCAGGGTATCAAAGTGGATGCTTAGACTTATGGCCAAGCTTTGGGCAGAGTGCAGGGAATATTATGAAAGAAGTGGGAAATAGTAAGTCCTGGAGAGGTCAGGAGCTCCACAAGGAGAGCAACAAAACCAAAAAAAGTCTGGACACTGGGATCTTTTCTGAGACTGATACTATAACCAAGGACCATTGATGGAGATAACCTAGAACCCCTGCACAGACGTAGCCCATGGCAGTTCAGTGTCCAAGTGGATTCCATAGCAATGGGAACAGGGACTGTCTCTGACATGAACTGATTGGCCTGCTCTCTGATCACCCCCCCCCCCACCCCTGAGGGGAGAGCAGCCTTACCAAGCCACAGAGGAAGACAATGCAACCACTCCTGATTAGACCTGATAGACTAGGATCAGAAGGAAGGAGAGGAAGACCTCCCCTATCAGTGGAGGGGCATGCGTGGAGAAGTTCCTCAGGAAAGGGGGGCCACCCAGACCCCACATGCCCATACCAACCCATCCCACTACACCAACTCACATCAGGACTAAGTGCATACTTTTCCACTGAGGCCAGACAAGGCAGCCCAGCTAGGGGAAAGTGATCACCATGGGTTAAAGCTAGACTTCAATAACAACAGAAATAACGAGAAGTCTACACACTCATGGAGACTGAACGACTCCCTACTCAATGACCACTGGGTCAGGGGAGAAAGAAAGAAAGAAATTAAAGACTTTCTAGAATTCAATTAGAATGAAGGCACAACATATGAAAATGTAAGGGACACTATGTAAGCAATGCTGAGAGGAAAGTTTTCATAGCACTAAGTGCCTTCATAAAGAGGTTGGAGACTTCTCACACAAGCAACTTAACAGCACACCTGAAAGCCTTAGAGAAGAAAAGAAGCAGACACACCCAAGAGGAGTAGAGGGATGCAAATAATCAAACTCAGGGCTGAAATCAATAAATTAGAAAAAAAGAGAACAATTCAAAGAATCAACGAAAACAAGAGTTCCTTCTTTGAGAAAATCAACAAGGTAGACAAACCATTATCCAAACTAACTAAAAGGCAGAGAAACACTATCCAAATCAACAATATCATAAATGAAAAGGGGGACATAACACCAAAAATTGAGGCAATCCAAACAATTATTAGGTCTTACTTGAAACGGGTATACACCACAAAATTTGAAAATCTAAATGAAATGAACAATTTTCTTAATAGATTTCACTTACCAAAGTTGAATCATGATCAGGTAGACAAATTAAATTTTCCTATATCCCCTAAGGAAATAGAAACAGCCATTAAAAGTCTCTTAACCGATCAACCAACCAACCAACACAAAATAGAAACAGAAAGAACACTGCCAAGCTCATTCTATGAGGATAGTCACCCTGATACCTGAACCACACAAAGACCCAAAAAAGAAAAATTATTTCAGACAAATTTCCCTTATGAACATTAATGCAAAAATTACTACTTGCAAACAAAATCCAAGAAGACGTCAAAAATATCATCCACCATGATCAAGTACGTTTCATCCCAGGGATGCAGGGATGGTTCCATATATGAAAATCCATCAATGTGACCCACCATATAAACAAACTGAAATTAAAAAACCATATGATTATCTCATTAGATGCCAAAAAAGCAGTTGACAAAATCCAACACACTTTCATGTTAAAAGTATTGGAAAGAACAGAGATACAAGATACCTAAACACAATAAAAGCAATATACAGCCAACCTATAGCCAACATTAAATTAAATGGAGAGACACTTAAAGCAATCCTGCTCAAATCAGGGACAAGACAATGCTGCCCACTCTTACCATATCTCTTCAATATAGTACTTGAAGTCCTAGCCAGAATAATAAGACAAGTAAAGGAGATCAAGGGGATCCAAATTGGAAAGGAAGAAGTAAGAGTATTGCTATTCACAGATGATATGATAGTATACATAAGTAAGCCGAAAAAATTCCACCAGAGAACTCCTATAGCTGATAAATACCTTCGGGAAAAGTGTCCGGATACAAGATTAATTTTTTAAAAAATCAGTAGCCCTTCTGTATACAAAAGACAAATGGACTAAGAAATAAATTAGGGAAACTACATCCTTCACAATAGCCACAAATAATATAAAATATCTTGGTGTGACTCTAACCAAATAAGTCAAAGACCAGTATGATAAGAATTCAAGTCTCTGAAGAAAGAAATTAAAGAAGATATCAGAAGATGAATAGATGCCCCATGCTCATGTGTCTTTCCATTCTTCTGTTGAGGGACATCTGGGTTGTTTCCAGTTTCTGGCTGTTGAACACAGTTGAGCAAATGTCTTTGTTGTATAGTTGAGACCTTTTGGGTATATGCCCAACTGTGTTCAACAGCCAGAAACTGGAAACAACCCAGATGTCCCTCAACAGAAGAATGGATAAAGAAACTGGTACATCTACACAATAGAATACTACTCAGCTATTCAAAGCAACATAGTCATGATTTTTTTTCAGGCAAATGAATAGAACTAGAAAATATCATCCTAAATGAGATAACACTCAGAAAGACACATGTGGTATATACTCACTTCTAAGCAGAATTTAGCCGTATAGTACAGGATAACCACACTACAATCCACAGGCCCACAACAGAAGATTAAGTAACAAGGAGGACTCAAAAGAGGGTGTTTGAATCTCGCTTAGAAGGGAAAATAGAATGGACAGTGGAAGTGGCTGAAGAGAAGGAATGAGACAGGAGCCTAGCTGACCTCTAAGAGACTCTGCCCAGCAGCCGATCCAAACAGACGTGGAGACTCATGGTCAAACACTGGTCAAAGCACAGCGAGTCTTGTGGAAAAGTGGGAGGAAGGATAGAAGAACCTGGAGGTGCCAGGAGCTCCACAAGACCAAAAAAAAGCCAAATAACCAGGGCCCAGAGGGGCTTGTGGACACTGAAGCATCAATCCAGGACCATATATAGACTAGATCTAGGCCCTCTACAGAAATGTAGCAGATGGGCAGTTCAAGCTTCATTTGGGTTCCCTAGTAAGAAGAGCAAGGACTGTCTCTGACATGGACTCTGTTGGCCTGCTTTCTGATCACTCCCTCCTGGCAGGGCTGCCTTGCCAGCCCACAGGGAAAGAGGAGGCACTCAGTCCTGATGTGACTTAATGAGCTGGGGTGGGTGTGGGGCTCCCCTTATCTGAGGAATACGGGAGGGAGAGGGGAGCGGGAGGTGAGGAGGCTATAATCGGGATGTAAATTTAATTAATTAATTAATTAATTAAAATTTAAAATATTCTAAAGTCTTAAATATCTCTGTCTGGTGATGTGACTCAGTGGTAGAACAATTGCCCAGTGTGCACGAGGTCATGGGTTTGATCCCCAGCATTGAAAAGAAAGGCACCATTTCCTTTCTGTAATATGACTATTTCCCTAGGACTAGTCTATTGTGTAAGGTGCTCAAGACCTGCAGTGTTGGGTATGAGCTGTCTTTTCTTTCTACTCGAGCATTCATTTGTGGGTGGATTCTAACACTGATTAACGTTTTGTGGCCTGCCTCTGGTGGCTATCTGGATTTACACACCACCGTTCCCCCTGGAAAAGTAGATGGAGCCTCTTCCAGAAAAGGTTCTATGTTTCAACAGTACAGTTACTGCCTGCCTTGAGGGTCTCCCCAGACCAGGTCCAGGGGTTTCTTGCTCTTAAATGTCAGGACAACAGTGCGTTTTCTCATGAGCTCCTCTTACACATGCTGGTATCAGACCTAGGAGCATCAGCATGTTCCAGGGATAGGACCCTGGGTAAATTTTAAGTGGATTCTAAAAATATATCTTAATTTATTTGTATACCTCCAGCTCTATCAAGAAGCCAGGTAATTTTCCTGGGACACCAAGGTTTCTCTAGGAGGAATGAGAACCTTCTTGGGAAGACAAAGACAACTCCTGGAAATGCCTGAAGTGTGTGGTTTTATTTTTTACTTCAGTCTTCTTCAGCACGCAGAGCAGTGTTCCCCCCAAATTTGTGAGACTTGTGATCTTTGTCTTTGGCCACAGAAGCTCTTGCTATTGGTAACTTCTGGGAAGCAGACTCAAGGAAGAATTAGAAACCTGAATTTGTTGCCGTCATCTTCTGCAAGGGAACCAGATTACACGTTCTAAAGGGCCCTGTGGTGGCGATCTGAAAGAAGAGAGAACCAGACGCCATGTCAGACACTAAAACCCTTGCCCTTCGCACTGGCAGGGAGGAAACAGAGTAGAGATGCTTCCACCATCAGCAGTCACCATTCCCAAGCCAAAAGTGACCTTTGGGGTCAGTCTAGCCACAAGGTCCTCTGGGATCTGAAAAGGTAACCCATTCACTTCAGCTCCAACAATGGCTTCTGCTTGGATAGCTGAGAGTCTTCAGAAGCCTGCGTTGTCCATGCCCACATCTACCAGGCAGGAGGCGAGAGACTACCCTGTCTCCATCTGCCAGCCATGGGGATAGAGTTTCCTGTCCACGTCTACTGGCCAGAGGTTCACCTCCTCTCAGAAGTGGCTGCACCCTCCTGAGCTGGCAGAAGTAAGTGAACAGAAGGGCGTACCAGGCATAGGGCTGTTGAGATGTAGAATAGCCACCATTACTTGGTGAGGGAACTCCTGTATGAACAGTTCCAGGCACCAGGAACCCAGACATGTAGCCCTGGCTGGGAACCCAGTTCTGCCAATACCAATTCTGGGACAGAAAAAGGATGATTTTTTTAAATTAAGCCAATATTATTTTAGGTCATAAATTCTTGCCAGTGTCATTAACTGTGGCATAATGTTTACAAATCCCAATGAAGATAACAGGCAAATCAATAAAATCCTTATGGTTGTTATATTCACTCAGATGCCAAATACTCAAGAGCGAAGTCTTCTTTTTTTATTTTTTTGCAATTTGAAAGAAAATAGCGCTGATGACTTTACCCTTTTAAAGGACCCACACAGATGCACCTTAGACTACTGCCATAAACATTGCTATCTAGATTTAGGGCTGTTATGAGTTCCTAGTCTGTATTTTGCAGTGGAAATATTTGAAGCTGTCAAGCTGAAGCATACCCCGTGCTCAGCGGCTCACCACGCTTGTCTCCAGTAAGAGCACTGGCCTTTAACGAAATGTCCACCAATGCTGTCTGTTCCTCACATAGCATTCCAGATGTCTACCCAAAGGGAAGGGTCCCAGGCCCACTTTGTGGTTGATATCCAAGTTGTTCTCTGCTTTACTGGGAACTAAGCCAAGCAAATGAACTAAAGCATTCAAAATAGGCATCAAAATTAATAATTCTTGTTCATATGAAATTCGGGGTCGTGTGCCTTATTTTATGAAGTACGAGTGCTGTCAACAAACTAGAGAAGGCTCTAAAATAAAGTCATTTCCCCTGTAAATTTAATCAACACTAGTTCTTGCAGACAGCAAGGTCTCTTCCATCCAACAAGGCTTAGCTAGCATGGCGCAATCACTTGAAAACTCTGCCCTCCCGTGTGGTGCATTACTGAGTGAGATGTTTTCCAAACCTCTAGACCCACAAACTTTCTCTGGTGAATTTAAATGATGTTAAATTCCATCCATGTAATGTGCACAGCCACAAAAATGCCCAAGAACAATTAGCCCCAGGATTCCAGTCACTCTTGAAGACGATGACTCACTGTCTCCCCTCAGCAAGCTCGGTACCTAAATTGTAGACACCCATGACTAAGTCTCACCCCACGGAGAGCCTTTCTCTCTGTGTCTGTGGACTCCATCAGCGCCTCTATGTCGGCATCAGATGGCATCACATTGAGGTTCCTCGTGTCCATTGTCTCCCTGGCTGAGCTATGAATAGCTGGAAAATGGAAACTGTCTGGTTACTCACTTTATCCCCAAGGGTTGGTGTTGGTAGGCTCTTGACTTTTCTTAACTGAATGAATGATTCTGTTCTTTTTTTTCCTTTTTTTTTCTTTTTCTTTTCTTTCTTTTTTTTCTTGAGAAGATATTTTACATTACATTTCTCGTCTCATTCTTGTGATTACACCCAGACAATAAACTTAATGAAACACAGAAGATGGAAATGATGGAGTAGGTTATAAAAAAATTGCATCTCAGGAATTCCTTGAAAGTGTGTCTCCCCAACACTATGCTCTTTCCAGGGGCCACAATTCACTTCATTTTGACAACGTCTGTGAACCGAATGTCACTAGGACAATAGCCATCACCTATGCTCAGCTTAGTCTGACGGAAATCAGAGTGACACTCTGTCATGAATGGACAGTCTGTAAAAACCTTTCCTCTAAGACAAAGAAAGAGAGACTTGCATGTAAAGTGTTCTGATAAAACTTGAGTTCTATCTAAGGAGAGGACTGATCTAAAAAGCGAAGAAAATTCAATAAATTCTATTTCCATGAAATGCCAAGGGAGCACAAATAACGGTTTTGAGGGATAGAGTGACCTTGCTAATACAGGCAATCATGCTTCATGCAGCTCCTGGCATAGCTGTAGACTTCTTATAATCCTAATTCATTAATAAATACGGCAGCAAAATCCTGGCATAAATTATGACCCCTCATTATTCAAACAGAACATATTTTTTCTAGGAAAATTAAAACTCTAAAGGGTCATAAATATCCATCCCAATTTGTTGCTTCAACTGTGAGCTTTACAAATGCCCATTGATCTGACAAAGGAAACCTCTGTTAAAGAGAAAACAGAGATGACTCATCCATCTGACATTATTAGGGAAATTCATATTTCCCAGGTGATGAAGGGGGCTGTTCAGAACACCATTTTTAGGTTAACTCCTTTATAATAGGAATCCCATTTATCAGCTTTTAGAGCAGAAAGCCTAACAGCAATTCAAGAAGCACGTAGTGCTCAGAACTGTGAACACCAGTTGCTACAGAAGCAACTGATCAGTTTGCTGTGGTTCTTATTTTTTTCACAAAAGTTGCGTGTATTTAATACGCACAACATAAGGATTCAACATGCATGTACATCATGAAATGATGACTCAAATCATACTAATGACCATGCCCATCTCCATATACGGTCACTTGCTGGCCAGCAGGCGATAACAGCAGCTGAAAGCCATTCTCATAGCAAATTTGCAACATACCTCCCCTCCCCCCAACAGTATTACAAACTAACCTGATGTGCTCAACACTGGACCTCTGGCCTTTTCCTTCCGTGCTACTGCAACTGTGTGTGTTTGGACCAGTGTCTTCTCATCACCACCCTTTCCCCCTGACCATCCTCCTACATCATTACACACTCTTTAGATGCCACATGTAAGTGAGTTCATGCTGTAAATTCATGCTGTCTGTCTGGCTTACTTCAGTTGGGACAGGGCCTTCAAGTTATACCCATAGTTTTGCAAATGGCATAACTTCCTTTGTAAACGCTGAATAGAATTCTACTGGGTGTGACTGTATTGTTATCTTGGTCTGTTCCTCCATCACTGGACACAAGTTATCTGTATATCTTGGCTATTATGAGAAGTGCTTTCAATGAACAAGAGACATAGAAGAATGGATGAATTTTTTTTTAATTTATTTATTTTTATCTCAATCACAGGTTGGGTACTTTGAATCCCAGGCGTAGCCCCCTCCCCCATT